>CAJVGC010000060.1:7928607-8235858 GCA_910822075.1 Senecio squalidus
CTCACAATCATCCGTATAATGTGGTCCCCCACATTTCCCGCAACCGTTTTTCACCAAGTGGACATCCTTTTCCAAACGACCCATCCGGTTTTTCATTTCATCACCCAAAGCTTTAATCTCGTTAACCACTTCCTTATTACTACCACTACTACCCCCTTCTTCGACTTGGTTCACCGTTCCTCTAACTCGCCTATTCCTAGTAACTCGGTCCCTAGCAATACGGGCTTGAACTTGGTCTTCCATCATTCGGTGTGCCTCGTTTGGTGACTTATATAAGAAGCTTCCACCTCCCGCTAGATCCAAGTCGTGTTGAGAACGACTATCCAAGCTATAGTAGAAAATGTCAATCACTTCATCCCGATTCAAATCATGCCCATGGCAATTCCTCAATAACTCCTTAAGCCTAATCCAAGCATCCGTGATAGTCTCGTTATCCCATTGTTGAAACGAGCGGATTTGGTTCAATAGCTTCCTACGCAGAATGGGTGGGAAAAATCTCGTTACAAAAATCTCCCTCATATCTTCCCAAGTCTCGATTGTTCCCGGCTCCAATTCATTAAACCAAGTTTTCGCCTCTCCCGTGAGAGACGATGGAAACAAACTTAGCATAATGCTCTCTTCTTGACCCGCTCCATATCGGAACATCTTGCATACCTCCATATAATGCGCCACATGCTTGTGCGGGTCGGACTTGAAATTTCCGTCAAAAGTGCTATCTTGAATCATTTTTAAATGATGCCCTTTAACGGAAAAATCGACCCCCAACTCCGGTGCTACAATGGCCGACCCATTCGTTTGTGGTACTACCCTATTCCTATTGATCATCGGTATGTCAAAAGGATGGGGTGGGTTGTTTTCTATTATCGGCCTTCCGTTATCTTCCCCGTTTCCTGCCATCTCTTCTTCAAAAACAACTTCTACTTCTTCCTCGGAAGATTCGCTTTCACTATAAACTACCGACGCGACTGCGCCTATACCCCGTTTCCTCAAAAGTTTTTCCGGATCCGAAAGAGGACTTTGCACTTGTTTCCCTTGGGATCTCGTGTACATCCACAATCAATAATCCTGAAAATCACAAAACAGCAAACAAAATACCCGTGAAAAATATTCTAACAAGTAATCAAACAATAAACTAAAAACTTCAACTAAATCAAGTCCCCGGCAGCGGCGCCAAAAACTTGATGCGAAAAATCTAGTTTTCCGAAAATTTAACCTTTACTAGATTTTTGACACGGGCAGTGTACCCTTGTCAATTGTAAAACAGTATTGGCAAATATCGGGTTCGAACACAGGGACTATTTATAGTTGAAAATATTAGTTTAAATAAAACACGTAACAAGTAACAAGTGGGTTTTAGTCTTAAGAAGACTTGCTTATAATATCGATAAAAATACTTTAGATTTCAAATATGGATTAAAAGACGCTTGCTTGGACCGTTTACGAATATGTGTTATTTCTTAGGTGTGAAAATATCGATAAACTTCAAATGTAAAATCCTAAGTTCCTTTCGAATACCGGATTTCTCCAATTACCTAACCATGTAACGATTCCTTTCGAATACCGTTAACACCTCAAGTAATTGGGCATAAAGTTTCAAGCCGATAAATGAGAATTAATTTATAAGCTTCCTTTCGAATAGCTTACTAACTCCTAAACCGATTTCTCTTAATTTAGTAGCTAGCGTTCGTGTTAATATCTACTTGTTTAAATCGTTGTTAATGATTCCTTTCGAATATCATAAACTCATAATCAACTAAAGACCGGCCGATTAATTCGTTCTTATTTTAGTAAAAATTACGGATTCCTTTCGAATACCCGTTTTTAGATTACCAAACAAGAGTATAAACAATTTTACCAAGATAATTAAGATATTAACCCAAACGGATCCCCAATTAACCTCTAAGTATCATTCTAATTTCACACCCAAAACCTAACACATAAACGATCACATAATCCAAGCAAACGTATAATGAAATTAGCTACTCATAATTGTAACAATAACAATCAAATATGAACAAAACATGATTCAATTGAAATAAAAGTGATAATAGAGTTATACCAAACAAGTGCTGAAATAATCTCCAAGCAATAGACAAAATCGAAATAACAATTCGTGATGAATTACGGAATCAAAGATTGTTTTTAGGCTTTCAATGATGTGAAAAAGACTAAAACAATGATAAAAAGATGATCTAAATCCTGTCCCAACGTCTGGTATTTGTTGTGTGTTAAGAGACTCTTCATTCCCCATGATTAAAATTAAAAACTGCTAGTAACTGCCGAAGCGACGAATGCGCCGCCAATGGCTTGACTGGCGGCGCATTCCAGCATCCGAGACGAATGCGCTGAGCTGCTCCACCATAGGCGTCGCCTGTCCTGGCTGTTTGTCCAACTTCAAGTTAAAACTCCAAAATTCCCTTGCTTTTGCTCCAAAAACTCCTAACTCAATTCTAATACAAAACTTTACAAAACATAAGTATAAAAGGGCATTTCCATTACGTTTGGGACACAAAACACAATGAATATCGCGATAAATAGTCATATAAATGAGCGATATCAAGCGGTACTCCATGAAGTCTTACGATTTCTTGAATGTAGATTTGAGCTAAGCGTTCGACACGATAAGTTTCACAAATAGGAATGAAGTGAGCGACTTTAGTCAAACGATCAATGATTACCCAAATACTGTCGTAACCTTTTGATGAACGTGGAAGTTTGGTTATAAAGTCCATCGCAATGCCTTCCCATTTCCACAACGGGATTTCGGGTTGAGTTAACAAACCTGAGGGCTTTTGATGTTCTGCTTTAACCTTCAAACAAGTTAGACATTTTTGAACGAATAAGAATATATCCTTTTTCATGCCTGACCACCAATAGGAATGCTTCAAATTATGATACATTTTATCGGCACCAGGATGAATCGAGTATCGAGTATTATGAGCTTCTTTCATCACAAGATTACGAAGATCATCGATTGAAGGTATCCAAAGACGATCGTTGAAATAATGAAGACCGTTTGGTTTGATGATTAATTGCTTTTCAATGCCACAACCCAATTCACTAGCCAAGTTTCCACCATTGATTATCTTCTGTTGCGCAATACCGATTAACGAATGAAGATCCGAAAGAACACGAATACTGTAGACTTTTGAATAAGGTTTACGACTCAAGGCGTCGGCAACAACGTTAGCCTTGCCAGGATGATATTTAATCTCACAGTCGTAATCATTAAGCAGTTCAATCCATCTACGTTGCCTCATGTTTAGATCTTTTTGATTGAATAGATGCTGAAGACTATGGTGATCCGTGTAAACAATACACTTCGTACCAAAGAGATAATGTCTCCACAACTTTAGAGCGAAGATAACCGCTCCAAGTTCGAGATCATGAACGGTATAATTGACTTCGTGCTTCTTCAATTGTCTCGATGCATAAGCTATGACTTTTCCTCGTTGCATTAACAACATACCACGAAATCTTCGGTTCCATCAGGAAGACTAAGAACAGGAGCCTTACAAAGTTTGTCTTTAAGAATGTGAAATGCTGATTCTTGATCATCTTCCCAAACAAACTTCTCAGTTTTATGAGTAAGCTTCGTCAAAGGAATAGCGATCTTTGAGAAGTTTTCGATGAAACGACGATAATAGCCTGCCAACCCAAGAAAAGATCGAATCTCAGAAGGATTAGTTGGAATAGGCCAGTTACGAACGGCCTCGATCTTAGTGGGATCAACGTGTATTCCCTTTGCATCAACTACATGACCCAAAAATTTAACTTCCTTGAGCCAAAATTCGCACTTCGAGAATTTAGCATAAAGCTTTTCTTTCTTGAGGAGTTCTAGAGCAAGTCGCAAATGAGTTTCATGCTCGGCTTTGGATTTTGAATAAATGAGAATATCATCGATAAAGACTATGACGAATTTGTCGAGGTATGGTTTACAAACGCGATTCATTAGATCCATGAAAACAGCAGGTGCGTTTGTGAGTCCAAATGGCATAACCATAAACTCGAAATGATCATAGCGAGTTCGGAAGGCAGTTTTAGGAATGTCTTCTTCGGCTACTCTAAGTTGATGATAGCCCGAACGAAGGTCTATCTTAGAGAAACAAGTAGCACCTTGCAATTGATCAAACAAGTCGTCGATTCGAGGTAAAGGATAACGATTCTTGACGGTAAGTTTGTTAAGTTCACGGTAATCGATGCACATCCGAAACGAACCATCTTTCTTCTTTACAAATAAAATAGGAGCACCCCAAGGAGAAGAACTAGGGCGAATAAAACCCTTGTCGGTTAGTTCTTGCAATTGGCTTGAAAGCTCTTGCATTTCCGAAGGAGCGAGACGATAAGGAGCTTTGGCAATAGGAGTTGCATTAGGAGTGAGATCAATACGGAATTCCACTTGTCGTACAGGAGGTAATCCAGATACGTCTTCGGGAAAGACTTCGGGGAAATCCCGAATGATGGGAATATCTTCAAGTTTGAGCGCTTCTTTCCTTGTATCAATGATGTGAGCTAGAAACGCAGGATAACATGGAAGATCCTTCTTATGCTTACGCAAGTAGCTATAAGCTTGCGTACACGACATGAGTTTAAGTCCCTTTGATTTTGTTTCACCACAAACCGTAAGAATACTACCATCAGCACACGGAATACGAATAGATTTATCAAAGCAAATGATCTCGGCATGATGTTGGGATAACCAATCCATCCCTACGATAACGTCAAAACTACCCAAATTCATAGGCACTAAATCTATAGCGAAATCACGATTCCCTAGACTTAAGGTACAATCATTCAAAATAGAACTTAGTTTAAGAACCTTGCCATTGGCTACTTCGACACTAAGGGGATCATGCAACTTATTTCTTTTCAAAGCAAGCAAAGGTTCAAATTGGGTAGAGATAAAGCTACGATCGGCACCCGAATCAAATAAAATGGAAGCATAAATACCATTGATGAGAAACGTACCATTAACAACTTCGTTGTTGGCTTGAGCTTGTTGAGCATTAATGACAAAAGCTCGTCCACGACCAGCGGGTTGTTGTTGAATTGGTTGAACAAGTGGTGGCTGATTTTGCTGAGCGGGTGGAGGGTTTCCTTGACGATAAGGGCAATCACGAATAAAATGATTAGGATCGCCGCAACCAAAACACCCAAATCTCGGCATATGAGCTTGGATAGGAACAGGAGGAGGAGCAAAGGTATTGATTGTCATGGGCACAGCTACATTTTGCCCAACCCTACAATACTGAGCAAAGTGACCAAACTTGTTGCACTTGGTGCACACTCTACAAGGTTTGCCTGCAGGATGATGATAGTTGCAACGGTTGCAAAGAGGGAAATTTCCGGTATAGGGTTTAGTATTTCCAGGAGCTTGATGAGTAGGGGCAGTGATTACAGTTTGTTTGGTGGGTTCAACAACAGCGAAGGCTTTAGATTTATCCCCCTTCTTCTTCTTTCTAGATGACTTATCAGATTTCTTCGGTTCACTATCCTCCTTTCTCTTACCTTTACTAGAACGAACCAAAGTACCATCCTTAACATGATCATCATTAATAGTAGCGGCTAGACGCACAGCTTCCTCTACCGTTGTCGGTCTACTACTACGAACACTGTCTCGAATAGTTGCTGGAAGACCACTTACATACTTATCGATTGCCATGGATATGGGAGTCACAAGACGAGGTACCAATAAGCTTAGTTCATGGAAACGCGTAGTGTACTCCGCGTTGTTTCCTCCAATTTGTTTCAAATTCCAGAATTCCTCATCCAACTTCTTAAGTTCGCTTTGCGGACAAAATTCTTCGGTCATAATCTGTCTGAATAAGGTCCAATCCATTTCATGAGCTACCTCCATGCCACGAGTCATTTTCTCTTGGTTCCACCAAGTAAGAGCACGACCACTAAAGACACTAGCAGCGTATTTCACATGGAGATGAACAGGGGTTTCAGCTATTGAGAAAATGCTTTCAATCTTTTCAAACCATTGCAGCAAAGCAGTTGCACCATCGTTACCTACAAACTTAGGAGGATTGCAAGTAGTGAAGTTCTTAAGCGATGCTCCACCATGATTGCCAATGGGAGCTTGTGCAGGAGTTTGAGTAGCTTGAAACTGTTGGATGGCTAGGGGAATCGCATTAGCCATTTGGCGAGAAACCATGGCTGCGAGACGGCGTTGGTTGTTGCGTTGACGGTTGACAGCGTTGTTCAACATGCTGAAAATAAGAATGAAAAATGATTAGACTTTAACGAGTAACGATAATTGACTGGGCGTACGCTTAACAATGACCAACGAATGATTTAACGAATGATTAACAGGTAATTAACGAATGGGTAATGAATAATTAACGGATGATTAACGAATGATTAAAGAATGATTAACGAATGATTATTGATTCACGTATGATTAACGTATCCGTATCACTCACGTATAATGTTTAAAGAAATCATAAAATAATGAATATATAAATACGTATAAATACGAATAAAATTGATTTTTGAGGGTTACGGTTAAATCCGTAGAAATTCTCGACATATCAAGAATACCAACTCCAAAGAATCATATCGTGACCTAGGAGAGGATGACTCTCGTCCAAATTTCCCAGTTTGGTATACGTAATTGTAACGAGATACCGCTCTAGACAGAAATTGAACTACCGATCTTCCAAACCTTACAGCCTTATAACATGAACTTTTAGAATTTTAATTCAAGACGAGAAGGGTAAAACATTTCATTATTAAAGATTTGGTTTAAGTGTCGCGCTTTGGCCTAGGAGAGGAGTGTTCGTCGAGAGTTTACGAACCAGTATCGTTAACGCTCTCTCGATTAGTCACATCCAAACCTTACAGTTACTACGCAAACAAGTACTAAATCTTTAATAAGGTTTAGAAATATATATATATATATATATAGTATTTATAATTTTTTTTGAAAATGACGAATGAAGAATCTCTCAAAAGAATTTAGTAAGAGGAACACAAAAATTAGTTAAAAACAATTTTTATGATGCATGAACACACGAGGACGTGTGTGGGGTAGCTTATAGACTAGGTCGTTTTCTAACCACCTAATTCCCTATAAACACGAGCTCTGATACCAACTGTAACACCCCGGCTAAAGCGGAATACACCTGAGGCATTACAATTGTTCTTAACTCGTGTTCCTCTATTAGGTTATAATAGACACATTTAATGGTTTAAATGAATGCATTAAAGATAAATAAATGTTTTACAGAAAAGTAACCGAAAAACGACAAAAGACTTAAATTATTCATTAATGTCATTAACTAGGTCCAAGCTCTTATGTTTTCTTCAAGCAAACCTATTCATTTCCTGTATCATGTAAAAAGTAAACGTCAATACAAAAGTATTGGTGAATAAACAAGTTTAAGACACAAGTATAAAGTATTAAAAAGATTACGTAATAAAGAGTATAAAAGTAATATAAATGAATATGTAAAATGTAGTATAAAAGAATGTATAATAAAAGAATATATAAAGAAAGTATAATATGTGTATAATGGCATAACACGCGTTTGTATCAAGTCTGATGTATATCATATGTGATCAAAGTCACATAGGGTCCGGTCGAGGGCCTCGACATTCACAGTAACACGTCGGAATGTCTAATAACGGCCAATAGATCTATAACGTTTCCCGTTTAGTATATACATATAATGAATGATTGATTGATTGAATGTTTGATTTATCGTGTGTGCATCCCATAATGATTGTGTCACTTGATTCATTCCAATGTTTGCCATAATACGAAAATATAGTATCAAATATGAATATAAGTACATATAAACATAAATGACTTTACGAATAATAAGAATGACTTTTATGAATGAATACCAATATGAATGAATTACGATGAATATAATACAAAAAGTATACATATAAACATGATTATAAGTGAGTATATAAACATGAATATAAGTTTTAATATGAATATAAGTATGAATCTCAATATGAATATAAGTCTGAATATACACATAAATATAAATATGAATATAAACATAAATATGAATATGAATCACCATATTACTATAAGTATGAATATAGACATAAAATATAAATGTGAACATAAGTATGAATTAAACATAAAAGTATGAATATAAGTATGAATATGAATGTCATGATACAGCCCAAAGATTTATATAATAAAAAGGGCATCGAGTTTACTCACATGATTAAATACGGAGGTAGATACGGATACTAGATTATGAATACGGAATACGTTGAAAGGAACACCAAACTTTCCTTTACAAATCTAGAAATAAGAATAAATATGAATAAGAATATATCATGAATTTGGAGTTTTCTAGATTAGAGTTTGAATAAACAAGATTAATAAGATGATGATGGTAAGCTTGAGTAACATAAAAGATAAACATGATTATGATGAAAAACAATAGAATTGGGAACCTTTACAATCGATTATGGGAGGCTTGAAGTCTTGATTATGGAGCTTTGTGTGGGTTTGATTTTTGACAAAAAGATACCAATTTATAGAGTTTGATATGTGATAAAGAAAGGTCAAAATGTAACTCCCCTAATAATTAACTCTAAATTTAATTATTGTAGGTTACAAAAAGAAATGGTTAAAGAGGTGTTTAAAGCCATAAATAAGAAATGTGTAACTCATTTGACCAAACTTGAAGGCTAAGAACAAGGCTAAGAACAAGGAAACATACATACATACATACATACATAGTTCCTTGCATGCATGTATTAATTAAACTACTTGTCTTTAACACATTACTAGAATTACTTGCATTTATATAAGTCCATGTGTATTAAACACATTTTAGTGTACATTAATGTACACATGCAAGATAACACATTAATAATGTTACAAGGTTTAAATAGAATTAAGATAACCCAAATATACATAACTCAAATCGAACTTTTATAAATCGTCAAATGTATACAATTACAAAGTCCGAATTAAAGTTACAAGTCAAGTATCGGGTCGGATTCGGGCACGGTGTTACACGTTTGACATCAAGATCGATATGAAAAACCATGGCCACATTAGAATATTTTGTTTAATAAAAGTTATGATCATCAAGCCTGTAAGCAACAAGAAGTTCCTCGCTTTTACGACCCTGAAAACAGAACTTGGAATAATGAAAAACCTTCATACTTGTGAAACAACATAAATAAATCTTTAGCAATCTTAACTTAAAACCACACACAACTCGGAAACAAAGGTTGTTTATAGACGCGTGGGACATCAAAACTAGAAATACCAAATTCACAATAATACCCCTCCATGTGTTTTTTATTTTAATTTCATTTAAACCAACTTTTAATCTCAACCACTAGTTCTATCATATCTTGTCGCTATGGGATCTCTAAAAAAAAAAATTAGAAAATCCTTTTTAAACCTCAAAATATATATATATATATATATATATATATATATATATATATATATATATATATATAGGATTAGGATATTATAAAAAAAGGTTGAAAATAAAAAGTATAGGAAGAAACAAGGGAATGACATGTGTCCTTTTCAATACATAATCAATTAATTATGTGTAACTGTGTAAGTAGCAATTAACTAAGCAAGAATGCGGGGAGAAGGTGAGTGGACACGTGTAGAAAGAAGACGGAAACAACCACCGGAGAATAAAGGAGCTACATCCTTTTACGTCTCTAACATTCCGGAGGGGATTCGCAAGGAAAAACTCTGGAACCTCTTCGCTAAATATGGTGCGGTGGTAGACGTATACATTGCCACGAAGAAAGATGCCAGTAGAAGGCTTTTTGCTTTCGTAAGATTCTCAGGGGTGAAAGATGCGATCAACCCGGAGAGAAAACTTCAAGGTATTTACATTCATGAGAGGGTACTTGCTGTAAATATCTCCAAATTTGAAAGGAAGAATAACGAGAAGATGTCTGGTAGGAAGAACAATTTCCAAATCCCAAAGGGGTCTCACACTAACGCTCACTTGGATGGAAGATCCTTCGCGTCGGTGACGACAGGCTCAAATCCCTCCCATCCCTGTCCGCTGAATCTTCCTCCCCCTCCCCCACCCCTTCCCCACCAACCCATCACCTTAAGTCCGTGCTTGGAGATGGCGGACTGGTTGCAAAACGACCTCACTGTGATTGGTGAATGCTACAGCCTCACTCACCTGAGACGCATTCCCCATCACCTGCTTTCTGACAATGACATGGCCAGTGGGATGAAATATCTTGGAGGGTTAAAATTTGGTTTTAAATTTCTTTCACAGAGAGACGTTACAAACTTCATAAGCAACAAACAATATTGGGGGTCCTGGTTCAAAAGTCTAGTGAAAGGAAAGGAGTTCATTTTTAGATTCAATAGAATTGCGTGGGTGAAAATTATTGGAGTTCCGATTGAGTTATGGGGATCGGAAAATTTCAAAAAAATAGCGGAGAATTTCGGACAGGTTCAAATCCCCTTTGAGGGGGGTTTAGACGCCTCAAACTTGTCTGAAGGGAGGGTGCGTATCTTGACTGAGTCTCGGAAAATTATTAACGAAGAAGTCATGGTGGTGGCAGAAGGAAACGTTAAAAGAATTGGTGTAATGGAAAAGATGGTGTCTTGGTCTCCATTCACTTTTACCCATGATGCTGAATCGGAGATGGAGATGGTCAATGAAATTCATAATGTGTACACCGGTTCTTCTCCTAGGCAGGAAAAGGAAGAAGGAGAAATCGCAGATGAGGAAGATGAAAGGGTGCCGGAATCTATATTGGAAGAAGAGATACTCACAAAAGAAGTTAACGGTTCGCCGGAGATAATCATAAGTCCGAGAAACATTGAAAATGACATGGAGGAACTGCATGGGAATTCCAAAGATATGCATGGGAAAAGGAAAGAAGCGCCGGATTCTTTATCCCCTCGTGGGGGTGGAGATTTAATGCATGATAATGGTAAGATTTTTGGTAATTGCGATGGAGCCCCACCGGCTTCTGCCCCCCCTCTATTTGGGCCTTGTTATTCTCTAATCAAAGAAGGATGTTTCGGGCCTTTTTCTTTTAATATGGGATGTAGGAGACAAACAGAGCCCAACGGGAGATTTAATTCCACCCTCCCTGTTGATTTTACCAGCTCTCGAGATAAAAGAAGACGAGTAAGAAAGTCTATGCAGGGGAAATTCATCTCTAAATCTCCTCCACAATTTAATATACCAAATGTTCCCTCTAATATTTCTACCTCCATGGATTCGAACACTGAGACGGTTCCGTGTTCAATCTCCCTTCCTATTATTAATCCCCCACCCTCTGAATTTGAGCTAACGATTGAAGTTGGAAAGATGTTGGGATTCGACATGGATGTTGACAATCAGGTTCTGAGGGACGTGATGGGCGAAACAGGTGTTAAATCTGGTTGTCAATGAATGTATTATCTTTAAATATTCGGGGCATGGGCGAGGCTCTTAAGTGGAACGGTATAAGAATGCTTAGGAGAAAACATAAGTGTGTGATGTTATGTATTCAGGAAACGCAACTGGGGGAATCAATTCCTATCGATTATGTGACTCGTAGCTGGGGAGATGATAATTTCGATTTTACTTGTTAATGCTTCAGGAAGGTCAGGTGGCCTTATTACAATTTGGGACCCAGGTTTCTTCAACGTTTCAGAGAGTCGTAAAGGGAGGCATTATAATCTGGTGGTCGGAACCTGCCCGGGTATGAACAGTAGCATTGCCATTATGAACGTATACGGTCCGCATTTGGATTCAGAAAAATTGAAATTGTGGGAGGAAATTCAACATATTATGTCTAGTATTGACGCTTCATGGGTAATTATGGGAGACTTTAATGTCGTGAGGCGAAAAGAAGAAAGAATCAACTCACACTTTTGCGCTTCTAGTGCGAGAGCGTTTAACCTGTTTATTGAGACCTCTGGCCTCCATGACTTGAAGATGGGAGGTTTCAAGTTTACTTTTTTCCAAAAAACCGGTGGAAAACTTAGCAAACTTGATCGAATCCTAGTTTGCTCCAATTTTTTGAAAGATTTTCCCCAGGCCTCTTGTATTGCTTTGCCTCGGTTAATTTCAGATCATTCTCCCATTTTATTGTCTCCGTTTATTGCAGATTTCGGACCAAGGCCTTTCAAGATGTTTAATTCGTGGTTTCTCAGAGAAGGTTTTGATGATGTGGTGCGGAAAGCGTGTGCTGAGTTTGTTGGTTATGGGGCGCCGGATTCCATTCTCCTGTGTAAGCTGAAATTTATTAAGCAGGCCTTAAAAGTGTGGAAAACTTCCTTCTTTCCTGCTGAGTCAGAGATGGTGAAGTCGCTCAAACACCGATTAGTGATTCTCGATAAGAAGGCGGAAGACATGATGATTAATGATTTTGAAATCGAAGAAAGGGGTATGACTGCCGCAAAAATAATGGAATTGGAGAGAATTGCGTGTCTTGATCTGAAGCAAAAATCGAGAATAAAGTGGACGGTAGATGGGGACGAAAATTCCAGTTTTTTCCATGGTTATGTTCGAAATAGGAGCAGGAAAAATGTCATGCATGGACTTACTATTGGAGGAGTATGGAACACTAATCCATCATGCATGAAGAAGGAGGTCGTTAGATTTTTTGAGGCTAAATTTAAGGAGGATTGGAAGGTGAGACCCAAACTTATTAGTTCCAGATTTAAGCCACTGTCTAATCTTAGTAAAGCATTCTTGGAGAGCCCTTTTTTGATACAAGAAATAAAGAATGCGGTTTGAGAATGTGGGAGTGATAAGGCCCCGGGACCCGATGGATTTTCCTTTAAATTTTTCAAGACATATTGGGATATCCTTCAAGGAGATATTGTTGCTTCTGTCCGATTTTTTGAGCTACACAGTTGCTTCTCTAAAGGTTGTAACTCGTCGTTCATCTCATTGGCAGCCAAAACCAAAGACCCTCTTAATCTTAATGACTACAGACCAATTAGTTTAATTGGAGCGGTATACAAAATTGTGGCAAAGCTACTAGCGACTCGTATCAAGATGGTGGTGGGTGAATGCATCGATGAAACACAATCGGCCTATGTAGAAGGTCGCAATATTCTTGAAGGCCCTCTTGTGGTGAACGAATTGTGTTCTTGGGGAAAATCTAAAGGTAAAAAATTATTACTTTTCAAAGCGGACTTTAACAAGGCTTTTGACTCGGTAAATTGGGGATACTTGGATTCGATGATGGAAAATTTGAACTTTGGATCTAAATGGAGAGGATGGGTTAAAGGTTGTTTGGTATCGGCAAAAGCTTCGGTCCTAGTTAATGGTAGTCCTACTTTGGAATTTTCCATGGGTAAAGGGGTAAGACAAGGAGATCCCCTCTCCCATTTCCTCTTTATAATCGCGATGGAAGGTCTTAACGTGGTGATGAAAGAAGCGGTTTCTAAAGGCATTTTCGATGGTATTACTATCCCGGGCTCAGCTTCTTGCCTCTCGCACCTCTTCTATGCTGATGATGCGTTATTCATGGGGGATTGGTCGAGAAAAAATATTGTTAACCTTGCGAGAATCCTTAAATGTTTTCATGCCTCTTCCGGGCTTAGTGTTAACTCTCACAAGTCAAAGGTGTATGGTGTTGGAGTTGAGAATCAGGAGGTGGAATGTTGGGCAACACCTCTTGGTTGTGAGCCGGCTTCCCTCCCATTTTCTTACCTAGGAGTCCCCGTAGGAGCAAATATGAAACATAAGAACTCTTGGGCACCGGTTCTTAATAAATTTAAATCGAAACTTTCTTCATGGAAAGCCAAAACTCTTAGTTTTGGAGGTCGTTTTACTTTAGCTAGATCGGTCCTTGGTTGTCTTCCCAATTACTTCCTCTCGATTTTTGCGGCTCGTATTGGTGTTATTAAAGACTTAGAAAAACTCAGACGAAACTTTATTTGGGGAGGATCGGATGAAAAAAAATGTGTGAATTGGGTGGCGTGGGAGAGAATTATGGCCCCTAAAGATGTAGGAGGGCTCGGTCTTGGATCCATCAGAGCCATTAATTTGGCCTTGTTAGCTAAGTGGGCTTGGCGTTTCAATATGGAACCTAACTCCTTATGGGCTCGTGCTATCAGAGGTTTTCATTTTTCGCAGGTTACAAGAAGAGGGGCGATGGCTGCGAATAATTCTTCAGGTGTATGGAGGGATATTGACAGATCACTACATGCTTTGGAGGTTATGCGGATTAGTAGGAGCGAAATTATAAGAAGAAGTAGCGATGACAGGTCTTGGATTTCGGATTTTTCGATCAATAATATTTTCCGTGTATCCCTTCTAAGAAATCAAATCGAAAAGGTGCCAAATTTTGTGTGTGATGGTCCGTTTTTGTGGTTAAAATCAGTCCCTCTCAAGGTCACTTGCTTCGTTTGGCGTGCGCGATTGAATCGTATTCCCACTGCAGTGAAGCTGGAACATCGAGGTATTACGATGAGTTCCATTCTGTGCAGCTCATGTATTTATGCGGAGGAATCGGTTGATCACTTACTTGTCTCCTGTCCCTTTGCTTCGGTTATTTGGAACAACCTCTCATTGTGGTGTGATATCCCGTTAAATGATTTATCTTCGGTGAAAGACATTACCAATTTTGCTGCAAACTATGGTCATGGTCCGAAGAAGAAGACCATCCTTTGCTCTATTTTATATGGTACTTTGTGGTGTTTATGGCGTACGAGAAATGATAGATTGTTCAATGGCATTTGGACAAACCCGAAAAAAGTGGTGGAGAATATCTTTGCAATGGTGTTCACTTGGCTCAAGCATAGATGGCGAAAGGGTAGATTCGTGTGGAATGAATGGGTGTTATCTCCTTTCTCTTGTTTGGGTTGATTGTATGTTTTTGGGGCTGTTTGTTTTTGTTGTTTTCTTGTTGGTTGTTGCTAGCTACTTGCTAGTTGTGGTTTTTCTTTGAATAAAATTCGTTTGCCGGTTCCAAAAAAAAAACATAATCAATTAATTATTGTTCATATCCACTCTTTCTTTCTTAGAGTTTAAACATATAATTAATTTACATAAATTGTTTATATCGATTCTTCAATTTGATACATACTTTTTTACGTATTCATCTCTGAAGAATTTTCGAAGATTTCATAAACTTATACACAAAGACATTACTGTTCAAATTTATACATATTGTTTGCTATTTCTTTATAAACTTATGCACATTCATATATCAAAACATAAAATGGATCATAATATTTATTTCGATAAACTTTATATGCGCAATGTGTTTTAAACTTATGCACAATGAATTTTAAAGTTATGCACATACTAATGTAAAATCAGAATTTTATAAACGCATGTATATACACATTACTTTATATACTTATGCATATATATTTTTCAAAATAATAAAAGAACCACAATACTAATTTCTAAGCATTTATGCACAATTTAAACTTATGCACATTGTTTTTTTTTTGAACTTTTATGCACACATTATTGCGTCTAATATATGATTCTGGCTTTTGCATGTGGTTTTTATGACATTGTAACGACTTAAACAGAAATATGTTACAAACAAATATGATTGGATTCATCTTATTCACACAGTAAACAAATTAGACAAGAAAAAATATTTAATTAGCTGATCAATAACTTTAAACTAAAAGTTGAACAGATAATCTTTATCAAATAATCCAAAAAAAAAAAAAAAATTGGAGCGTTTAAAATAATTCCAGATCTCGTCAAAAGAACCTGGATATCGATCGAATCCGCGGAAATCGGAGAAGAAGATGATGATGAGGAATCCCCCTCCTTCTGTCGCTGCTCGATGTCTCCGGTGACGTTTGGAAGATGACGAAATCGGAGAAGAAGATGATGATGAGGAATCTTCAACGTATTTCTTCTTCTTTTTTTCTTCGATTTTTCCCCCTTTTTTCCGGTAGGTTTTGATTTTCACGGTGGAGATTTTACGACGGATTCTGATGACGAAATCGAAGAAGAAACTGTGAAATCGGCGGTTTGATTATGATTATGATTATGATCGGAATTAGTTTTTTTGGATTTTGATTGGAGATGATGATGATGAGGATTTAGGTTTGATTGGAGGTGAAAATTAGGTTTTTTGGTTTTCACGGCTATTTGATCAATATTTATTATTGATTAAATAACCTGTTATAATAAAGCCCCAAAAGTTCAAGGTTTTTACAAAAATGTCATCGTATGGACTTGTTTGAAAAGTTAGAAGATGTGGATAAATGGAGGGCTAAGATCAATTCCTATACTTTTTATTTTAAAACATTTTTACATTAACTCGCCCTATATATATACATATATATATATATATATATATATATATATATATATATATATATATATATATATATATATATATATATATATATATATATATATGTGTGTGTGTGTGTGTGTGTGTGTGTGTGTGTGTGTGTGTGTGTGTGTGTGTGTGTGTGTGTGTGTGTGTGTGTGTGTGTGTGTGTGTGTGTGTGTGTGTGTGTGTGTGTGTGTGTGTGTGTGTGTGTGTGTGTGTGTGTGTGTGTGGTTCCTGCGAGAACTCAAAATTCTGCGAGAACTGCGATAACTCTTTTTTGGCCATTAGAAGACTTGATCAATGGTTGAAAACTATTGATGTCATTTTTATAAATTAATGTTAATTTACGGATAATAGATTAGTTAAAAAAGGGTATTATAGGAATTTTGTATATATCTTCTTGAAAATAACTAATATACCGATTAACTCGAATGATAAGATAAGTTTGTTGATTAGAAATGACAATAAACAAGTAATATCAGGTACAACAAGTAATATCAGGTACATTTATTTGTTTCTTTCCCATTATTTTTCATTCCATATTCATCTCATTGTAGATAGTTTCACCACGAAATCATCTTAATAAGAGTCAACAAGTAGGCTGCCAATTGAAAGCCACACAATCATCTTCGTGTAAGTAATTTCTGTTCAATTTCAATAACCAAATACTTATTCTCTCTCATCCTCTCAAATTAAGATCTGCGATTCCTCAAATCAAATCTAAAAATACAATCTGGTTATGACTTTCTCTAACGCATATTTTTCTCTATTTCTCTTTGGTCGAACGGAAAATAGTAGGTATGTGTGTGTTTGTTTTTTGATTAAATAAATTGATGCAGTGATTTTTTTAATAAATCAAAAGGCATATGTTTGTTTTCTCAAATAACTCTCATGAATGTATGTGCGCTTAGAAGTCGGATAATATGGGTGTCTTTAAATTAATGGATGTGTATGTGTGCGTGGCTAGAAGAAAAAGGTAAATAGAACTTATGATTTTTTATTTCAAGATTTATTTAGGCTTTGGTCTTTAAAGTTTTAGGTTATGTTTTTTATATAGTATATTTATGATTTATGATTTATGATTTGGATTTTGTATTTTTACAGGAAGCTAATGATAATGAAAATTGTGAACAAAGATGATCAAGATGGTTGAATTGAAGAAAGATGATAAATACAATGAAAAAATGATGTAGATTTACTGTGAAGAGTATGAACACTTCGTTAATAGAAAACCGGAATATCGTGACAAACACGACCATGCTCACATTTGATCTCGAGATAAAGATGGATTTTAACACGAGTTGTTCATTGTTGAACATAACGAGTTCATGTGTAAACATTATGCATTTGTAAGGAATTATAAAAAGAGGTTGAAAATAAAAAGTATAGGAAGAAACAAGGGAATGACATGTGTCCAAGAAATTAGAGGCTTGTGATCTCATTAAGGGTATTATTGGTATTTTGCACTCCACATTTAAATCTTTGTCTTCTTTTACATCTCCTTTATTATTCAAAATTGATTCTTTCTTCTTTTAGATCTCCTTGATTATTCTAAATTGATTTTTTTTTCAATACATAATCAATTAATTATTGTTCATATCCACTCTTTCTTTCTTAGAGTTTAAACATATAATTAATTTACATAAATTGTTTATATCGATTTTTCAATTTGATACATACTTTTTTACGTATTCATCTCTGAAGAATTTTCGAAGATTTCATAAACTTATACACAAAGACATTACTCTTCAAATTTATACATATTGTTTGCTATTTCTTTATAAACTTATGCACATTCATATATCAAAACATAAAATGGATCATAATATTTATTTCGATAAACTTTATATGCGCAATGTGTTTTAAACTTATGCACAATGAATTTTAAAGTTATGCACATACTAATGTAAAATCAGAATTTTATAAACGCATGTATATACACATTACTTTATATACTTATGCACATATATTTTTCAAAATAATAAAAGAACCACAATACTAATTTCTAAGCATTTATGCACAATTTAAACTTATGCACATTGTTTTTTTTTTTTTGAACTTTTATGCACACGTTATTGCGTCTAATATATGATTTTGGCTTTTGCATGTGGTTTTTATGACATTGTAACGACTTAAACAGAAATATGTTACAAACAAATATGATTGGATTCATCTTATTCACACAGTAAACAAATTTGACAAGAAAAAATATTTAATTAGCTGATCAATAACTTTAAACTAAAAGTTGAACAGATAATCTTTATCAAATAATCCAAAAAAAAAAAAAAAAATTGGAGCGTTTAAAATAATTCCAGATGTCGTCAAAAGAACCTGGATATCGATCGAATCCGCGGAAATCGGAGAAGAAGATGATGATGAGGAATCTCCCTCCTTCTGTCGCTGCTCGATGTCTCCGGTGACGTTTGGAAGATGACGAAATCGGAGAAGAAGATGATGATGAGGAATCTTCAACGTATTTCTTCTTCTTTTTTTCTTCGATTTTTCCCCCTTTTTTCCGGTAGGTTTTGATTTTCACGGTGGAGATTTTACGACGGATTCTGATGACGAAATCGAAGAAGAAACTGTGAAATCGGCGGTTTGATTATGATTATGATTATGATCGGAATTAGTTTTTTTGGATTTTGATTGGAGATGATGATGATCAGGATTTAGGTTTGATTGGAGGTGAAAATTAGGTTTTTTTGTTTTCACGGCTATTTGATCAATATTTATTATTGATTAAATAACCTGTTATAATAAAGCCCCCAAAGTTCAAGGTTTTTACAAAAATGTCATCGTATGGACTTTTTTGAAAAGTTAGAAGATGTGGATAAATGGAGGGCTAAGATCAATTCCTATACTTTTTATTTTAAAACATTTTTACATTAACCCGCCCCTATATATATATATATATATATATATATATATATATATATATATATGTGTGTGTGTGTGTGTGTGTGTGTGTGTGTGTGTGTGTGTGTGTGTGTGTGTGTGTGTGTGTGTGTGTGTGTGTGTGTGTGTGTGTGTGTGTGTGTGTGAATGGTTCCTGCGAGAACTCAAAATTCTGCGAGAACTGCGATAACTCTTTTTTGGCCATTAGATGACTTGATCAATGGTTGAAAACTATTGATGTCATTTTTATAAATTAATGTTAGTTTACGGATAATAGATTAGTTAAAAAAGGGTATTATAGGAATTTTGTATATATCTTCTTGAAAATAACTAATATACCGATTAACTCGAATGATAAGATAAGTTTGTTGATTAGAAATGACAATAAACAAGTAATATCAGGTACAACAAGTAATATCAGGTACATTTATTTGTTTCTTTCCCATTATTTTTCATTCCATATTCATCTCATTGTAGATAGTTTCACCACGAAATCATCTTAATAAGAGTCAACAAGTAGGCTGCCAATTGAAAGCCACACAATCATCTTCGTGTAAGTAATTTCTGTTCAATTTCAATAACCAAATACTTATTCTCTCTCATCCTCTCAAATTAAGATCTGCGATTCCTCAAATCAAATCTAAAAATACAATCTGGTTATGACTTTCTCTAACGCATATTTTTCTCTATTTCTCTTTGGTCGAACGGAAAATAGTAGGTATGTGTGTGTTTGTTTTTTGATTAAATAAATTGATGCAGTGA
Organism: Senecio squalidus; assembly: GCA_910822075.1. Taxonomy (NCBI): domain Eukaryota; kingdom Viridiplantae; phylum Streptophyta; class Magnoliopsida; order Asterales; family Asteraceae; genus Senecio; species Senecio squalidus. The sequence continues at coordinate 7,948,507 of CAJVGC010000060.1, forward strand.
TTTTTTTAATAAATCAAAAGGCATATGTTTGTTTTCTCAAATAACTCTCATGAATGTATGTGCGCTTAGAAGTCGGATAATATGGGTGTCTTTAAATTAATGGATGTGTATGTGTGCGTGGCTAGAAGAAAAAGGTAAATAGAACTTATGATTTTTTATTTCAAGATTTATTTAGGCTTTGGTCTTTAAAGTTTTAGGTTATGTTTTTTATATAGTATATTTATGATTTATGATTTATGATTTGGATTTTGTATTTTTACAGGAAGCTAATGATAATGAAAATTGTGAACAAAGATGATCAAGATGGTTGAATTGAAGAAAGATGATAAATACAATGAAAAAATGATGTAGATTTACTGTGAAGAGTATGAACACTTCGTTAATAGAAAACCGGAATATCGTGCCAAACACGACCATGCTCATATTTGATCTCGAGCTAAAGATGGATTTTAACACGAGTTGTTCATTGTTGAACATAACGAGTTAATGTGTAAACATTATGCATTTGTAAGGAATTTAAGTTGTGTTCAGATATGAACAATATATGTACACTTATGAACATATGTTCGAATCATTTAACCTTTTTGATAATTTTAATTATTGTTGAATCTTGATACGAATAAATGAGTCAGATTAAGAAATCTGGAAATATGAGAGCGAAGAAAGAGAATAGATATTTAAATATCATAAATGAGTCAGATTACGAAATTGTTCATATATGATCAACGAAAATGAAGGTACTCGGTTGCTCCGTATTTTTATCAGATTCTATGTTAATCGGGTTTTTTAATTTTGTTTTACTTTATCTACACTAATAACTTTTGAATAAAAATGGTTAGAGAAAATGGTTGAAAACATAAAATACGGAATATCTAGAATAGTTGAGAGAAAAAAGGGGAAACAATTTAAAATTAAATTAAAATATATAATTACATTTTACTAATAAACCCTTTCTATTTAAAAAATATATGTTTAATATTAAAAGAAAATGAGTGGTTCACAATGAGTTTTCGCAGTCATCGCAAAAATTTGAGTCCTCGCATGAATCGGTCCATATATATATATATATATATATATATATATATATATATATATATATATATATATATATATTACCATGTTAAAGCAAACTCAAATACAAAAATAAACCCAAAATCCATTAATTGAAAAACAAAATTTTAAATTAACAAAACTATAGTATAAATAGCTTTTATGAAAAATTAATTATACCAATAGAACAAACATATAATTATATTTACAACGAGCACTCACTTGATATAATTTTGACGACTCTTTCTTTTTTGGTAAAAGAAAATGCATCTAATGTTTTTTGAACTTATTAACAAAAGCATTATCTTAAATGTATTTACATATCTTTTTAATGCTTAGAATACATCTAAATTGGGTAAAATGCATGATTTTTATATAAAAAGGATGTACTTGAAAAATTGCATCTATTTTCGAAAAATTATAAAAAAAAATGCATCTAATTCTAAAAAAATGCATCAACTTTTTTTTAACTTTTTGAATAAAATATTATCTTAAATGTATTATATATCTTTTTTTATGATAAAATTACATCTAAATTGAGTAAAATACATCAATTTTATTAGAAATGATCTAACTTTTTTTTAACTTTTTGAATAAAATATTATCTTAAATGTATTATATATCTTTTTTATGATAAAATTATATCTAAATTGAATAAAATACATCACTGTTATGAAAAATGCATCTAACTTTTTTTAACTTTTTGAATAAAATATTATCTTAAATGTATTATATATCTTTTTTATGATAAAATTACATCTAAATTGAGTAAAATACATTACTTTTATGAAAAATGCATCTAAGTTCGGAAGAAAAAAAAATTCAATAAAAGTTGTTTAATTAGGATTCTCCCAAAGAAAATCTAAAAAAAATGTATTTGATGATTTATTTGTTCATTTTAATGTATTTTTAATATTTTTGCCGTTTGAATAATTGAATTTGTTTTTAGATAAACCTCACCCTATATATATATATATATATATATATATATATATATATATATATATATATAGAGTTAATTACATAATTGGTCCTTGTGTTTGTTCCAAAACAACGGGTCCAGTCCCTGGGTCGCAATTCCTTCGGACCCAGTCCCTGGACCCTATCTTTGGTTGCACGTTTGGTCCCTCCCACTAACAATCGTTAAAAAATTCCGTTAAATACCCCATGTGACTGGCACAAGATGGGTAAAAAAGACATTTCGCCTTTATTTTTCCCCCTTCATGTGTTCTTCCCCAAATCATCCCCAATCCCCAAATCAAAAACCCTAATTTCCCAATCACCCAATTCCCCACCCTAAAATCCAATCAAACACAACATCTCGTTGAAACCAAATTTAATCTAAATAAAACTTTCACTAAATTTGATTTCAAGGATGAAAAAACCCTAACCCTAAAATTCCCCCCAATTTCCCTCAAACCCTAGCAGCAGCTTTCTGCAACAATGGAGTAAAACTCCTACAATCAACATCCTTACATTTCTTCGATTCAATTTCCAAATCAGAAAACATCGAAGCGAAATCATCCAAATCGTAATCAATGTACTCACTCTCATTCCGATCCAAAGCTTTTAATAAATTCTTAAAGAAATTGACATCGCAAGGGATGATTAATCCTCCTGTTTTCTGGAATCCGAATTCTTCAACGGCTTTGTTGAGTAATGAGAGGAATACAGGTAGGTTTAGGAACCGCGTTGGAATGATGAAACTATTTTGCCGGCGCCGGAGGTGGTGGTGGGAGCCACCGTCTGCCGTTGTCAGATGTGGTGAGTGATTGTTTAAGAAGATGGTTTCAAGATAGAAACAAGAGAAGATGATTACGGAACACATGGAGAAACAAAGGATTGATGTAGTTAGGAAGCTGTTAATGATGTCTGCCAAGAAACGTATTCCCTTGAGTAAGATTTATCATTGTAGATCATTGTTTGGGATTCCTGAAGATTTTAGAGACCGTGTGAGGAATTATCCCGACTATTTTAAAACAGTAGTCGAGGGAGATGGGAAGAGAATTCTTGAGCTTGTGAATTGGGATCAGAAACTTGCGGTCAGTGCTTTGGAGCGAGACTTTATGAGTGATGAAGATAAAGCTAAAAAAGCGTTTCAGTTCAAGATTGGAGTTTTAGTGTAGCATTTTGATATTTGGAAAGTTTCATGTTTTTGATATTGGCAGAAAAGAAAGGTGAAGAAAGATGAAGAAGAAGATGGAGCAAGGTAAAGGGAAAAAGAAAAAGGAAATTACCTTATTACCCATCACGTGCCAGGCATGTGATGTATTTAACGGGATTTTTTAACGATTGTTAGTGGGAGGGACCAAACGTGCAACCAAAGATAGGGTCCAGGGACTGGGTCCGAAGGAATTGCGACCCAGGGACTGGACCCGTTGTTTTGAAACAAACACAGGGACCAATTATGTAATTAACTCATATATATATATATATATATATATATATATATATATATATATATATATATATATATATATATATATATATATATATATATATATATATATATATATATATATATATATATATATATATATATATATATGGGTAAATGTTAGCTACATCACAATGTAGTCAACCCCTACATTTTGTGAATAAAATTTCTCTAACTTTAATGCATTCAAATTTAAATAATTCATACTTTCCTTTTATATATGGGTAAATGTTAGCTATATCACAATGTAGCCAACCCCCTGCATTTTGTGAATAAAATTTCCCTAACTTTAATGCATTCAAATTTAAATAATTTATACTTTCCTTTTAGATCCTCAAAATCCATTAATTTATGTAGTGATAGTGTAACTATGTTAGCTACATGGTAATTATTCTAATATGAGTTTGACGCTATGACTGTGATTTGGGCTGTTACAAACGGACCTGTTAAATTGGGCTTATCTGCAGGCTTTATTTTTGAGCCAAGGTCGTGAAGTCATTAACGATAAAAGTAAAATAAAATAAAAAAAGTGCTTAAACAAATCATAAATGATGTGCTGTGAATTCTTAGATTTGGAAATATAATTAGTAAAATATCATAAAAACTAACACGTAGTTGTAGTTTGACTTAAAACCTTCAAAACATGACTTACTATCAATTAGTCTTTTATAGGTTTTTCATAGAAAAGACTAATTGTTGATGACGTTTGTCGATTATTTTTTATTACTTTTTTGACGTTGCCTATCAATTTTAAATATCTTAAATTCTTAGGTCATGATGATCAAGATATCTCTTGTTTATATTATATCTTAGTCTAATTATAGGGTTATCTTTTACTTTGTTGGTAGTTTATCTATTTATAACAAAATATATTGTCGACATAAGAGGGAGATCGGTAGATCAAATCATGCCTTCGTATTTGTATTTTACGTGATTTTGAAATTGACCTCTTTTTGTATACTTAGATGTTTGTTTGTTTCTCTTTGTGACAGTTCATGCTTCTAGCGTACACCAATAAACATATTTTTAAGAGATCAGTTACTTGATTGTGGGTACCTCTATTAATAATTTCTTCCACTACTTTACCAAATTTAAGCACCGGATACTAGTTGCATACAAATCAACCAAAAGCGAAAGTTTCTTATAATGGGAATTCCATCATGTATCTCCAGAGAGAAAGCTCTTAGTTTAGCCCACTTCTCGTTTCAATTTAAAAAACTACGAATGTTTTTTTTTCAATCTTTCTTTCTCAGGTTCTCTAAACATATCTTTTCGTTTACAAGAAGCACTAACAACATTTATCAGAACACTTAACTTGTCAAACAAGTTAACTATTCCTTAATGTTTTCTTGCAACCACTACAATCACTAACCGAAGTTGACGAGAAGAACAATATAACATAATATGTGATTTCTTCCAATATCTTTCCTTTCAAACCGTTGTAAACACCTCATATATTACTAGCTTTGTCAAAGTCTTGACCACTTAGTTATTTCAAATTCAACTTATGCTTAGTAAAAATAAGTGTGTCTAATGAAGGTTTAGGATTATAGGATAAAATCTCGATCAAATGAATCATACCCACAAACCTCCCTTTAACAAGTTCATAAATATCAAAATATCTTAATAGAATAGCCATTTATTCCTTTTAATATACGTCAATTGACTAATCAACCATCAACGAAAACACATTATGACTGTTTCTTTAAAAATAGATTTGAATATCCCTTTATAAAATAATTAAAAATATCTTTTTGGGTAAATCAAAAAAACCATTCAAACTTTGTCATTTGTATCGTTATAGTAAACCAACTTCCGAAAATACTTCGATAATATATGTACTTTGAAAATCAGTCATTATTTGCTAAACAATTTTTAAATTTTGTTGACTTTTTACTCATTTCCGTTGAATTTTTCTTAACCAGTATTTTTTAATTTTTTTAGTCAATTCAATTTTTTAGTCAAGTTGTCATTTTGCTTTCTTCAAATTGAAACCTTAATCTCCCCCAAAATCAAACATCTCCAAATTTCTCTCAAAATAATTCAAATCAAATATGCTATTGTTCAATCCCCTATTGTTCAATCTCTCAATTTCCTAAATGATAGCAATCAATTATGCCAATTTGGATAAGTTGGTTGTATGTTTTATGATTGTGGATCTGTCATTCATAAATTGTACTTGAATCTATACAACCTCGTAAAAATATTATGAAATTTATATAGTTTTTGAAATCAAATTTAACGCATTAACTATTTACTTTGTTTAAATGGCCAAACTATTTGTGGGGTCAATTCAACCCAACCTAGACCGTTTGACTTGAACGAAATAAATACTCGTTTTGACTAGCCCATTTTACCGTCTCTGGCTCTCTAAGTATTGAAAAACTTTTATGTAACAGAGGAAAGGAAACATAAAGCAAGAAATAACCTCCATTTAAATGTTAGTCCGAGAGCAGCTCTAACCGCATAATATACACCAAAATTTAGAAGAAAACCTCTCACCTAAAGAAGTTATTGTTCAACAATGAAGTGCCCATTATGATAGTTTAACATAAAAACATAATTGTAATGAAGGAGAAACAAAGTACCGTGGCAATGATAAGAAATGCTAGAACGGGAAATCTTTTGAACCGAAGTGGTGGAACCGAATAAATGGTGCCTAAGAAAAGACCAAGACAGTAGAGAGATGTAATGAACTGCCAAAGTTCATCCCAACAATAATAACACCTACTACTGCAAATGATAACACCAAAAACCATGTTGATTGAACAGAAAGATCCCCTGCAGCAATAGGCAAATACGGTTTGTTCACCCTGAATAATCAAAAACCAAAATCAACACTTCATCTGCTTTAAAAATCAACAGAAACAATTACTCAGTATGCTATGCTTACTTATCGATTCCGATATCATAAATCTGATTGATACCAACTATAAAACCATTCCCACATATCAAAGCAACAAGACCAGAGAACGCCTTAAACAAAAGTGACCATCGAATCAAATCTGGATTTTCAAGCAGTGCTCTAGTTACTAAAGACCTATAAAAAAAAACAACGAAAGTTATATCCCAGTTTATAACATAATATGTAATACCGCTGGTAGTCAGTGGAGAACTAGTGGTCATAACTTACACTGATCCTAAAGCTGTTCCACGAATCGTGTGGGGCCTTAGAAATCTCCAAAATGCATCTTTAAAATCTGCAACTTTATTCAATGATGGTTCGGGTTCTGCAGCACCAGCTTCACTGCAAGCCTGTTGATCAAAGTAATATTTAAAATCTTAAAATGCAGTGACATCTCAAATTAACAAATTAAATGATCAAGAACTTCACATGAACTAGTGATACTATTGTTCAATGCTGAATTGTCCTCAACCATTTCAACATTACCTACATACAGAAACCGAAACTCGAAGAATTACACCTAAATTAATACGTTAACATAATGAACTACAGAGACAAACACAGTTTCAATTTAATATAACGATACTATATCAATTTTCACAGAGCGAAACAGACTCTCAATCGAAGACAACACTACCGTAATTACAGAGCGAAACAGACTCTTGATTGAAGACAACAAAACTATCACCTCAACTTACATCTATCTTCTAACCAAAACATCGAATTACATAACGATACACAGTTTCAATTGAAGCTGAGATACTAATCACCTCAACTTATATCTATTAACAATTTTTCATGAAAACGAAGAGCTAGAAATCAAAAACCTCAGTTTCGATCGAAGCTTAACGAAACTAATCATCCGCATAAATAAATTACATTCATTCAACATTCATAAACCACAATATCTATAAACTACACAAAACCTAATCCAAATTTTCTAACAAAAAATTCAAAAAACGAAATCGAAGCTAAAACATTCACAGATTATAAAATTGAAATCAAATTTAAGCTGAAAACATAAAGAATTGAAGAGAAAATGAGCTGAAATTGAGATAAAATTACCTGAATATAGATCGTTTTGTAATGATTCGATGATTTGCATGCAACGATAAACACGAGCGAGATTCTAGAGAGAGAGAGAGAAATGGATTTGAGATTTGGGGGAAAATGAGAATCACGTAAAATTCGGTGAAGAGGATATTTGAAGGCGCGGGTGAATTCTGTTTAATAATGTTTGTATTTGTTTTTTATAAAAATCTTTATCGACATAAATCAATGCACACATTTTTTATAATACTTATGTAAAACAAAAAATCAATGCATAAGTTATGTAAATAAATTTTATGTATATAGAATTTTAAAACAAAAAGGACATACTAATAATTAAATATTTTAAATATATCATAGTTTTAAACAAAAAGGACATACTAATAATTAAATATTTTCATGATACTATTAACATACTCTCGACTTAATGAACTCAATAAATCTAGTTTTTCAACTTAACAATCATCTGTTAGTGACCACAATATTTGGTCTCTACTATCCAATTCAATGACGACTATTTTTTTGGTCTCTAAAATCTCACGTAGTGACCATGTTTTTGGTCACTAAACTTTTTCAACTCACTTATTTTACCTAACTCAATTAATAGACGTAGTGACTACCATATTTTGGTCTCTAACCATCCATTTAGTGACCACTTTTGGTATTATTCACTGTTTTTGGACTATTGATCAAAATTAGTGACGACATATTTTTTGGTAACTAAATCATCCATTTAGTGACGAAATGTGGGTCGTCACTAAAAAAAGTCGTCACTAAAGGTCTTTTTTCTTGTAGTGTGTTTACAGCATACTGTTTCAATTTACATAAGGTGATTCGTGATTTTCATGCAGCAAACCTCGCCCAGCCCGATAGAAAATAAACAATAAAGTAATTTATGAATCATTTTAATAAATGACAAAATAAATCCCATGAGAAATATAAGCATGTCATCAATTTTCTTGCTGATACTCCAATGATTTCTTCATTTGATTCACAACTAGAGTCATCTTTGGGCGTTCTTGTCTACGTTTCTTTAATTTAAGCATTGTTAGGCCACAGCTGAAAATGTACTCAACGATTCCGAATTCATTTGAGTTCTTAGTCTAGGATCAATGATCCTATTTAATAGCTTCTTTCCGTAATGATTTTGAGCCAATTTGACTGAAAACATATGCTCATCATGATATTCTGTTGGAACGTCATTTACCAGGCTTCCAAACAAGACTTCAAATAGTACAACCCCAAACATAATAGTTCCAAAATAACATATAATAGCCCTAAAATAACGTGGATGACGTGTATGACACGTCATCAATAATATGACGTGGATACCTTGTTGGAAGCATAGCAGGTAATCGGTTACAAATTTGTCATCTTGTCATCAATATATTATCGAAGTATTTTCGAAAGTTGGTTTATTATAACGATACAAATTAAAAAAATCGTATGGTTTTAACTTTTACCCTATCTTTTTATACAAACAGAGAAGTCAACTTATTATTCTTGGAAGCTTTTAGTGTCTTAAAATGTTCATCATTTTTACTAATGGTGTAATCGTAAATTTTCAAAAAATTTCCTTTAGAAAGATTAATTTCCTTCTGATCATGGCCACGTAAAACTAAATTTTATTTCAATGTCATTCCTTCGAAGCAATTTTAAAATCTAATATTTATTTGAAAAGGTACATATCACATCTAAGCTAAGTTTTTGATATTTCAATATACGAGTTGGAACCTTAAAAAGGTTAACGGTTTAGCGTTCAAAACTTTATGGTCTGTTTTTTTTAGCTCAACTTGTCATTTAAATTGATATATAGGCCTAACAATTTCTTATATTATCTCAACATACAATTTAATTATTATTATCTCAAAACTTATCTTCTTATAAAGATCATAGTCTTATTACTCCCTAGTTTAAATTTCGTCTTCGTCTTGAGATTTGTGCGATTTTTTGGGCTTATCACTTATTGGGCTGCTGTTTGGGCTTTGTTTCTGGGTTTCACTTTTTGTGTCTGCCATGCTTGACGTTTCTGTGTTTCGTTGGTGACTTACACGTGTCTTTGGTGCTTCTTCTACATTTTCTCTGCTTGCTGAGCTTCTATTGCGTTGCGTGGTATCCTTAAGGTTTTTCACGCTATCTTTCGTCATTGTTTTCTTATTGCATGTTTCGGATGCGTTTGTTTACTTTGTTGTGTTGTTTCTTTTCTTTTTTTCCTGTGCAGTTGTGTTGTAGTTGTTGTTCTATCTCCAGTCTCTTTCGAGCTTTTGATATACTATTTTCGTGTTTTAAAAGTTATGCTTTTTATTTGCTATTTTTTATTTGCTCGAATTGAATTTTTTTAATTTGATTGATTATCATTATTATTGGTTGCTGTGGTGTTGATTATTGGTTTCCGAATTGTTTGCTACTTTTGAATTTGTTTGGTTTTGATTGATTTTAGAAATTTGGTTCTTCTGCTAATTGCATAGTCTTTGTATTTTTTTTTTGATCTCATGTTAATGCGCCTTTTGTTTTAATTAGGGACAATGTTGGCATAATCTGTATCAATTAAAAATAGCATACATCTTATAACAGTTGTCTTTTTTAAGATATTGTTGATAATCGATATTGTTGAATCTAGGTAATGTTGTAAGGATTATACTGTTGATAATCGATATTGTTGGTTGTAGGTAATGTTATACGGGTTATACGCGTTCGGGAGTATGTTGGTTAATTTATCTGTCGACTGATTTGTGTTTTTTGGCTGTTTTGTTACTTAGGTAATTTTTGTATTTAGTTTTGGCGTCATTCTACAACGCCTACTGTTTTAGGTGTGCGTTAGAAAAGCTATAAATTTTATCGTTCTGTCTTTTGTTTTTGGTTTTAGCTACGGTTAGACTGGGAATGGGGATACTAACTTGGATGTGTTGGTGTCAATGAATAGTAACTAAGTTATATATTTGTATGAATAGATATGTTTAGGAGTGTGTAGTTTTGTTGCAGATTTACGGTAAACAAAGGTTTGAATAGTTTGGTTTCTTCTTGCTATGTTTGTTGTTTTAGTTCATATGTGTTTTGCGTTTTCAGTTATGAGAATGATTGTGAAGAGCTTTGTCCAGGATCGTTTATTATATTTTAGGTTTCTATTTTCTGTCGTATTCTCTACGGAATAAGAAAACTGTAGATACCGTTAGCTTTATCTCATATGTGTTTTGAGCTAATAATTATGAGAGTGATTGTCAAGAGCTTTGTCGGATCCTTTATTGTATTTGTACAAATTGGATTATTTATTTATTTGGTATTGTAGAGGGTTTTTGTTGATAATTATGCTTTTTTATGATTTTGGTTTTATTTGCTTTCTATATATCTGCTTGCTTTTAGGTTTTTATTTTCTGCGGTATTCGTTAGGGAATAGGAAAAGTGTAGATACCGTTTTCCGTCTCCTTTCTCTTTTAGATATTTGGGTTTTTGGTGTTTATCTACTATGTGGGGTAGGGATCTTAGGAAGGGTGTTCATTGGTCTGTGCCTTCTGTTCCTGTCCGTCGTCGTGGTAAGAGTCGTCGTGCTGTTCCTCTCACTGTATTGCCAGCGGATAATTGTTTACCGTCGTACTTTGACTATGGTGACGCGAGTCATTATTGTTGTTACCGTGGTGCTTTTTTCTGGTACGAAGAAAGAGTTTTACATTCCTCTCGGGTTGGTCATCCGGTTTACAATCAGTGTTGTAAAGGGGGTGCTGTTGTTTTGCCGATACCTGTTATGCCGCCAAATTCTTTAATCGCTCTGTATGAGGACGCTCATTTTATGCGTAATATTAGGGCGTATAATTCTATGTTTTCGATGACGTCGTTTGGTGCTAAGATAGATTGTTCTGTCAATGTGGGTAATGGTCCGTATACTTTCAAGGTGTCTGGTCAGGTGTCCCATTATATAGGTTCCTTATGTCCTTTACCTCCGAATGCTCCACGATTTCTACAGTTGTACGTATATGATATCTTGAATGAAATTGAAAACAGACTGCGGTTTTTCACCTCTGCTGAAAGTGATAATGATCTTAGGCCTGAGGTTGTTGCTATTTTGACTCAAGTTTTGCTTTCGTGTAACGAGTACGTTCGCACGTTTAGGAAAGCAGTTGAGACTGCAAATTACAATAATATTGACGATTACGCTGTTAGACTGCATAGTAATGTGCCCGATAATAGATATGCTCTGCCGCAGCAAGGGACATTAGGTGCTATTGTCGTTGCCGATGATGCAAATGCCAGCGCCTACAACATTATCGTTCGTTCCAAGTGTGATCGTCCTTACCGTATCAGTAAACTTCATCAGTCTTACATGCCTCTTCAGTATCCTTTATTATTCCCGTACGGTGAGGTAGGTTGGTCTCCGTCTTTGAAGCTACGAGTTTCGTCCGGTAAGGGACTGAAGTCTTTAACAGTTAACATGTATTACAGTTATCTGCTGCGCAGTCGTCGTGATGTTTTTTCTCTTCTGCTACGTGGAGGTAGGTTGTTTGAACAGTTTCTATTGGATGCGTATCTATGTTTCGAGGATAGCAGATTGGATTATTTTCGTAATCATCAAAATAGTTTAAGGTCTGAATACGTTGCTGGTGTCTTTGATGCGATATCGAGAGTGGACTCTGTAGGTAAACAAATTGGGAAGCGTGTGTTTTTGCCTTTTTCTTTCGTAGGGGGGCCACGTTACATGTATAAACACTATCAGGATGCTCTCGCTTTGTGTCGTGTTTATGGCAACCCTCAATATTTTATTACTTTTACGTGTAATGCTAGATGGCCTGAAATTACGAGATTTATGGACTCGAACAACATGGGGCATTCTCAAAAATAGACTGGATATCATTTCCAGGGTCTTTAGTATGAAAGTAAATCATTTTATTAGGTTTCTGAAGGAAGAGAAACCTTTCGGTATCGTAACTGCGTGTAAGTCTTATTTTTTTTCTTAGTTCTTCATTTACTCGATTTTCACTCACTTCTATTACTTACTGTTGTCTCTGCTGTATTGTGTCTTCAGACCTATATACAGTAGGATTTCAAAAAAGAGGCCTTCCGCATTGTCATACACTTTTGTGGGTTGACGAGTCTTTCAAGATTAGAGATGTTGTGGATGTCGCCAAGTACGTTACAACGGAGTTTCCCGACGCTGCTACCGAACCGATGTTATATTCGACCATTACGAGCTGCATGATTCACGGTCCCTGCGGTTCGACTAATTATTCTGTTTCTTGTATGCGGGACGGAGCCTGCAAAAAGAGATTCCCGAAACAGTTTAATCCCGTTACCTCTTTCGATAAATACGGCTATGTGCATTACAAGAGAAATGAGCTTCTTGTACATACAATGTAGAACGGTATTCGAGTGCATAATGGATTTGTAGTTCCTTACAACAAACTGTTATGTAGCCGCTTTAATGCACATATTAACGTCGAATATTGCGGTTGGAATATGATGATTAAGTACCTATTTAAGTATATTTCTAAAGGCGTCGAGCGCGTAGCTTTTGCTTTACAAAAATCTGAGAATTCTACTGCTTTTTTTTCACAGACGCGCGAACCTTCTACCTCTGATGGTTCTTTTGCCTCAGCCGTTAAAATCGTAAACGAGATAGAAAACTTTGTGGATGGTAGATTTATTTGTCCGCATGAGGCGGCGTGGCGGCTTTTAAATTTCTCGATTCACGAAAGGGAACCTGCTGTGCTGTACAGGTGCTACAAGTCCATCTCGAGCGTATGTAAACAGTAACATTTGAAGACGGCTGCGATTTGGAAACCTTAGTGCGTAATGCTAATTTTGGTAATTCTACACTGTCGAGGTGGTTAGTCACTAACAGATGGGATCCAGACGGTCGTCACTTAACCTATATTCAGTATCCTTTGTTGTTTGCGTGGAACGCCAGTAAGAAAGAATGGGTTTTTAGAACTAAAAAAAATATTACCCCGATAGGTAGGATGGTTTATATACATCCCACCGCTGGTGAACTTTTCTATCTAAGAATAATCTTGTGTCATCAAAAAGGCTTCCAGTCTTTCATCGACATTCGTACCGTTGACGGAGTAATCTATTCTTCATACCGTCTTGCGTGTGAAGCCCTCGGTTTAATTCGTGACGACAAGGAGTGGCTAACCGCATTTAACGAGGCTTCGTTTTGGGCATCTTCTTCGGAATTGCGTTCTCTGTTCTGTAATTTACTCTTATTCTGTGATGTTAGCGATCCAAAGATGTTGTGGAATAATGCATGGGCGAAAATGGGAGACGATATCCTCCGTGTTTTATCAAATTCCACACCATGCCTAGATTCTGTTATATCTGATGATACATTACAGCAACATATTTTGTTGGAACTCAAATCAATATTAAATGCCGCAGTTCCTCCAAAATCTCTGATTTCTTTCGATTTGCCACTTCCATCGCCCGATTTATTACTAGCGTTGAAAAATCGTTTGCTCTTGGAAGAAACATTATACGACAAAGTTTTTCTACCCAAACAACATCTGGAAATGTCGTCTAAATTAAACCCAGACCAGTAACGCGTTTATGATAGAATACGAAATGAGGAATCACTGAAGAAACAAACATTGTTGTTTGTGTACGGTCACGGCGGCACTGGAAAAACTTACATTTGGTCGACGATACTCGCATACTTTAGATCTATTGGAAAAGTGGCGCTAGCTGTTGCTTCGTCAGGTATCGCATCCCTACTTTTGCCAAGTGGCAGAACCGCACATTCCCGATTTAACATACCCATAAATCTTACAGATACATCCATCTGTAATATTAAGAAAAAAACACAGTTGTCTGAGCTTTTGCAACAAACACATCTAATTGTATGGGACGAAGCAACGATGATGGATCGTAAGTGTTTTGAATGTGTAGATCGTACATTTAGAGATATATTAGAGAAGAGGGATGTACCTTTTGGTGGAATATCGATGGTTCTTGGAGGCGATTTCAGGCAAACTTTGCCTATAAAGCGGAAGAAATGTCATCGAGATATTATGCTTGCAACTCTCCCAAATTCATACTTGTGGCAACACTTTGCTTTCTACAAATTATCATGCAACATGCGTCTCTCACATTCAAATACGGGTCATTCTATATGCACGACTCGAACCTCTTTGCACAGTGGCTTCTGGACGTCGGAAATGGGGTTGCTGGCAATCCGATTGCAGTTAATCCCAGATATGTTTCACAACTTCAAATTTCGGACGGTTTTCTCATAAAAGACAGCGTCTCTTGCTTACAGCAATTGATCGATTTTGTATACGGGCCTACTGTTCTGCTTCATCCAAGTCCGGAAAATCTTTGTAACAGAGCAATTATCTGCCCCAAAAATTGTACAACTGACGACATCAATTCGACAGTCCTGGACAACACTCCAGAAAACGCCACTTCGTACTGCAGTGTTGATTCCATAACGTCTCATACTCCCAAAATGTTGGATTTATATTTACTATATCCGGAGGAATATCTAAATCAATTAAACTTTCCCAGCATTCCATTACACAAACTGGATTTAAAAAAAAATGTTCCAGTTATTCTTTTACGCAATATAAACCAGAAAAGCGGCCTCTGTAATGGCACAAGATTAATCGTGACTCAACTTTTGCCAACGATTATCGAAGCCATTATCATGACTGGAGCATGTATCGGTCAAAAAGTCTACCATCCTAGGATCAGGTTTATTCATCACGATCCTGAACTTCCTTTCACTTTTACTCGAAAACAATTCCCATGCAAAGTATCTTATGCCATGACAATCAACAAAAGTCAGGGTCAATCCTTACAACGAATAGGCGTGTTCCTACCCTTCCCGATTTTCGGTCACGGTCAGTTATACGTTGCATTTTCCAGAGCAACTTCTCCGAGTTCCATCAAAGTTCTAATTAGGAACGAAAATGGAGAATATTCCGAAAATACAAAAAATGTTGTTTATAAGGAATTTCTCTCTTACGTTGATACCTTACAAAATACACAGTAGAGTTACACAGCCACGTATACATATACAGCTGCCTATTAAAAATATACAGCATACACAAAAAATACAAAAAAATACACAGACTCTCTTCGTATTCTACATTTGAACAAATTCAGAATATTAGTAATAAAAGTAAGTGCCATCAAAAATTACATTTCATGTTTAAAACTATTATTCCGCATTTCCAGTAACTACCTGTGCATTAATCAATAATTAATGTTTATTCTTGTATTACAACAGTAAAAGATGGTACGCATTGGGGATCTTGAATACGGATGCGCTGGTTCAGCTCTTGAGGTACGAATTTTGAGAAAATGGACACCGCATTTCCGAAACAAAGAAATTTGGTTTCTTGCCGTAGACGAGTATGTAAGTATCCTACGTCCAAATTATATGCAATTTACATTTATATGATTCATAAGACTTAATTAATCCATAACAATAGGGAGACAGTATTACAACCGTCGACGAACATCAAGGACAAAAATTCTTGGAATCCAAATTTCAACTGATGAAATGTCATATTATAGAACAATATTCGTGCACTGAAACGCAAAGATATCAGAGGGTGATCAGAAACCCCGTTCACATCAATGCTGGCGAGGCTTCGAAAATAACTGTAATCGAAGACAAAGAAAATATTCCACGGACATTCTTTGATTTCACACCCATAGATCAACTGTACGCATTCCTAGACAAACCCACATATTACCCAGGTATGTAAAAAACAATGACTATAATCTTATTTTCCCCTTTTAACTCATACTAAGCTCATTTCCGATTGCGTATCTAAACACCAATATAATGATGTGTGTATTTGTTTACATGAGCAAACATAAGAAAAAAATATTATAAATGCAGATTTCCTAGGAAAATATAAAAGACTGACACTCAGCAACAAAAAAAAACAGTGACCCGTTTCTACTACTAACTTTGACAGATATTGCGTAAGAACAAAAGAAACGAATATTTCTATACAACAGGAACGCAATTTATCTAATACTTTATTCTATCTCCATTATAGTGGACAGGAAATAACCACCACTATATTGAAAGAATGCATGGAAAATTCCGAGAAAGTTAACACCGTTGCTCTATCTACAGCAGCAGCAGACACCGTCATAGCAATTACAAACATAAAGCCTGCAATATATACAGGTACAACGTTACGAATCTGAAGAAATTCAATACCCTTAGATTCATACCACTTCTGTTAAACATGGCTCACATTTAAAACATCTCAGGTTCTCTAACAAGGTCATCCACTGACGCAACTCACGTCATTATCAACCCGATCCTACCTGCAGAATCGAACGAACATCAACAAATGACTCTAACAGGTACGAAATCATCGCCGACCACCTCCTACACTGTTATGACACTTGACGAACTGC
The DNA here is from genome assembly GCA_910822075.1 of Senecio squalidus. Taxonomy (NCBI): domain Eukaryota; kingdom Viridiplantae; phylum Streptophyta; class Magnoliopsida; order Asterales; family Asteraceae; genus Senecio; species Senecio squalidus. The sequence continues at coordinate 7,965,318 of CAJVGC010000060.1, forward strand.
AATCCAAACCGTACGAAACAATACTGGTAAGTAACTTAACTATTTCACACACAATCAACAATATCAGGAACAACTCACATACCCAATCATATAACCGCATGCTAAATAATTATATCACAACAGCGAAAAATAGTCGCCATAGACGCAAGAGTTATAGACACAATCATCGACAATTGTTGGTACACCGCATCATGCGCAGCCTGCAAAAGCCAGGTATCAAAACAGAAGGAAGCATGGTTTTGTCCAAATCACGGAACAAAGTGTAATCCCAACTTCTTGTAAGAGTAAAAATATTAAATACATATACTTCAAAACAAAAACATAACCAGCTAACATCATTAAAATCTTTGCAGCTACAAAATAAGAGTCGTTCTATCAGACGGAACATCAAACCTCGAAGCTATAGCCACAGACTCGTGCATGCAAAAAATAATCGGTCGTACTTGCAAAGAGACAATTATCAAAGATGGTTACGAAGACCGCAAAACACTACCTCCATCTTTCAGAAAAGATGGCATGAATACACACAGGTTTCACATAGAAATGAACAAAAAATCAATCCCTACCAACATAAACTTTGTAATCATCAACAAAGAATCGGTACCAACCCAATAACCGCCAACCCAAACCATTGCCCCAAACCCAAAACAAACAGATACACTGTCAACATCACCCCAAGCAACATACATAACTCCGCCACCACACACTCCTACAACTCCAAATACGGAAAAAAAAATCCCAAACACAGCTACATCGACAGCAAAACAAATCAACAAACACCCCACAGCAAGACAACTCTTATTCGAACCGACAGGTAATCATACTAAAAAAGAGTGTAACTTTAAATAAAAGCATCAATTACCATCATTCTAACAACACATGCACTGCAGATGATACCAATCCAATCACACATTCACCAAAAAATTCAAAAGAACCGGAAACAGAAGATACACACGCAGACACCGTAAAAAAACGTAAATCAACCGCAACAACAGGTACACGGCTTTTAGAATAAACAGTAACAACAGCTGACCTAATAAATCGTATTTACATATTGCAGACAGGTTGCAGAATCTGAACCCGAAAAAACGAGAACGATTCCCCGAGTAGACGCTCAACAAGAACTGCAGGCAGTCCCAACGAACTTCATAAATCGTACTTTTGTAATAACAAATAACAAAACTAGCTGCAGATACTCCTAACGGGTTTCATAAACCGTACTTTTGTAATAGAAACTAACAGCTTCTGTAACTATACTATTACATCCTTTGTAACAACTACTACTATCGCTATCAATATCAGCCTCCTATGAAATATGAACAAAAATAGGACGGCGAACTCGTGCAACGCACGAGTATCTCCTAGTTATTATTTAAACCTAATTGCGATTGTGACAATTAAAAAAACAGTTTTTTTCAGTCGCAAAAAAAAAAAACCTTTACCTTTTTCGTATTGCCAAACTTAAAGGTCTCTAAAACCAAAATATTACACTTATTCATTTTTGTCTAAGCAAAATTCAATAGCAATCTGAAAATATTACCAATATATTTTAATCATATTCATAGAATTCATATAACATTCAATCCATGTCGATCACTAATAGTATGTAAATATCATTGATAATTGTATCTTTTATCCGTAATACAACAAATGTAATAATTAGATTATCAAATTGAATTAGTATTAATTTTTATTTTATAGGTGTACGTTGATCAAAATAAAAGATTTATGAGATTTGATGTTTTAATAGTCTTAAACGGTTAGACGATTTACTTTTTAGTTTATTTTAAGGAAAAATGTCAAAAAAATGTAACATAAAATATAAATTTTGATAATTGAATATTTATGAGATTTGATGTTTTAATAGTCTTAAACGGTTAGACGATTTACTTTTTAGTTTATTTTAAGAGAAAATGTCAAAAAAGTGTAACATAAAATATAAATTTTGATAATTGAAGGTATGTAAAAAAGTTTGGAACCAAAAAGGATTATAAAATTTAATTTGGCCTAAGAAAGGATTTTCCGAAATTGTTGCGTGCAACGACCCAAAAATGTAAATAGGACTGAAGTCGTAATAGTTCTTGGCTAAAGGAATATTTTTGCAAACGATTTGTGAATAGGAGAAAATATATCATTATGACGTAGTTAGAGGTTATATATGTAAATTTGTAATTAAGTCTATTACTTAAGATTGAAGAAATGAAAAAAAGAATCAGAAATATGAATGTTTACTAGATTATTGTCCCACGATAGCGTCGAAAAAAATAAAAATTAAATCGTAAACTTTATTTTGTGACAACCGTCCAAAATTCAGGTGATTCTCGTTTATTATATCGGTTCAAATCTTTAGTTGCATCTTATCGTGATCGTATTGTTCTAGTTCGTACTTATTGTGTCTATTATTGTGTCGGAACCAAAGTCGGAATCAACTCAAAAATCCTAACACCAAGAATCTATACAAAGAACTTGATTAAGTTCTTAACGGGAACTAATAAAATTCTAGTCCACACCTAACTGTAACGGGAAAACTTAAAACGTCACCGAGCTGGGAATTGCCTTCCAGCCGACGGCCGGGCTGAAAGCCGCTGACTGTAACTTGGTGACTCATTTTTGCATGGACTTTGATTGGACCAACACAATTAAACGGGATTGGACCAGATATTACTGCCATTTGGGTTCCCTAGGGCAGTAATACCCTTTCCCACACTCTTCCATTCACTCCACTTTCATTTTCAAATCAAAACACACACACACCACTCTCTCTCTACACTTTTCTCTCAAATATTTCTAGCAAACCAGAAAGTTTACACACCAAAACAGCAATTAAAACACAAAATCATCCATCAAAAACTTACACAAATCGTCCTAAAGCAAAGGAGTAACAAAAAGGAAGCATAAAACGGGTTTTTGAAGAAGGTTTTCATCCATTTTGAAGCTAAAATCTCATCCAACCGTCACATAGCTTTTTCCCTCGGTAAAACTCTTTAAACTTACTGTTATTTCCTAAATATTTACTTGCATGGACGATCTAAAGTCTAAAAAGTTGTTTTATAAAAGTTTATAACGTTTCTTACTTAAAAACGAGTTTTTCACATAGATCCACATTTTGATGTAACAGATCTAAAAGAAACCGTGACTTTTACTCTAAGATGGATATATTTAACTAAAAACAGTGTGCATGTTGAAATCTACCACTAAAATGGCTTAAAGATCGAAAAATATCGAAAATATGAAACTGGCCGAAGGCCTCCAGCCGACGGCTGAGGATATTCAGCCAGCGGCTGAGGTCCAGTCGGCGGCTGAATATCTCCAGCCACTGTCTGGATCTCGCTGTTCACCAAAAATTGTCGTTTTGCAACTTAAACGTTAAAAATAGTGACCGAATGAACTTATCACATATTAATATTTTGAAAACTCAATGATTTCATAAAAGGTATTACTTGGTTAAGTTTTATGAATAAAAACTAGTGTGTTGTTGAAAGTTATAGTTTGAAACGATTGTTAAAGCGGGAAAGTGTTTTGGAAATGGACTAAATTTTTATAGCGCGGAAGCGCTGCCCAAATTTCACCGTAATTTATACCGAAACTCAGTGGCTTAATATTTTTATAACTTATACACTTTGGCTTTAGACATCGACCCTTATTGGACATAATTGGACTAATCGGACATTAAAACGTAATCGAACACGTAGTAACATATAACTTTCCGTATTGAAACTTTGGGACAGAATTTAAAGTATAAAGATTTAACGCTAAAAATGTTAAAATGGAACTTTAACATAACTTAAATCATACAATTTATACTTACACAAAACTTGGTCGTTTTAGGTCGTCTTTGATTCCCGACGCGTTCCGCTTCACTCTCTCACTCGAGACTTATCTCCACAACCCGTGAGTTACAACCCCACTATATTTTACTGTTTTTAATATTACTTTTGGGGGAAACATAAGATGTATTTGTTTTGGAAACTTTTATGAACTATTTGCAACTCGTATGAACTTTTGGAAACTTTGTGAAACTTTTGGAAACTTGGTGAAACTTTTGGAAACTTGGTGAAACTTATATGCGTAAAACATTTTATTGCCCCTATTGACTTACTGGCTTGCCCCCGTTAATTGGCTAAACTAAATTAAGGTTACTTGTATGTGAAACCAACCCTTGATGAGAACATAAACTCCGTAAGTGCTTACTACTAGTTTTTAGACAAAGAGTTCAAGTGCCCCGTTTTTAGATCAGATTCATTATACACTATTAGGAATAGCCGTTAGTATTATGGGTATCGATACTTAGGAGATGTCACTCCTTACTCGAGGTTCGCGACCTAAGTACATATTACTAAGATCAGATGAAACTCCATTTATTGTGAAACTTTGGGGCGTGTTCTGACTAGTTAATCGGTTTAGTGTAAAACTTACGTTATATTATGCCAAGAGGTTGATACAAGATTCTAATTTAGTTACTCACACAATTATTTACGCATATACCATATTTAGCGATTGATTCCGCAATTACTTTTATGTTACAAGTATTGCTCTACTTGTGTGTTCGAAACTTTTAAAGTATATATATATGCTTTAGCGCCGCTCCGCTTTTATTTCATTATGATATTCTTTACATATATATTTAAACTTCATGGAAACTTTTGTCGAGGAACTAAAACTGTAACTCACTCACTACGTTATTGTAGTTGACACTTTATCTTATGTTTCAGGAAATTAAGTGTAAGAAACGAAGTGCATGGCATGGATGGGTCGAGATGGTCACGTGAGACACAAATTGGGAAAGACCTATTTTATTTTGGGAATTTTAATTTGAAACTTCGTATTATGTATTTGTATTGAACATTAAACTACTTGGTTGTTTTGGGATTGTGAACAAACTTTATTTTTAATCAATGACTTGAACCGTTATTTTTGTCATAACCCGTGTAATGGTATTCCAGCTCTTCACATCTCGTGTTTCCGCTATAGCGGGGTATGACATATGTGTATGTAGATTTTAAGTTATTATGAAAGACAATGTTATACGTATAATAACATATATACCTTTACGTTTATACACATGTTGTTTATAGTTATAATAACATAAACACTTTTACGTTTATACACATGTTTTAATAATTTTTATTACAATATTGTAAAATAACAATAAGGTAAATCATAGTTCAAAGTGGGTGATTTTTTTAAGTAAATTGGAATTTTATTTTTATTTTAGCAGAATTAAAGAGTGAATGTAATTATGTATTGTAAAGGGTGTAAAATGAAATAGTGTTTGATGACATCATCAATTTGATCTAACGGTTGAAATCAAAAAAGGTAATCCATCTAAGGGTCCTTACTTCGTCATGTGGCATTTAAGGCCCCTCTTTTATTATATATTAAATATGTCTGTGTGCGTGAGATTAGAAAGAAAAAGGAAACATAACCGGTTTATTTTGAAAACGATTGATTCGAAGCCGTTTTTCGTCGGATAAATAGTTCAATCGGTCAGAGCACCGCCCTGTCAAGGCGGAAGCTGCGGGTTCGAGCCCCTCAGTCCCGACGACATTTCCTCTCCGATAGGAAGGAAATGAGTAAGGGTTGAACTTCTTATAGATAACAAGTCTCAGCCTCTTATCCCTCAGCGAGGGCCTTTGCTTGACCCTCAACCGTTAGAGTAAGCTCCGTAAAGATCATTTAGCGAGGTTTTGGGCCAATACAATAATAACTGCTTGCGCTTCCCGTTTTTTCTATTCCATACCATTCCGGGACATGCGGCTAATACTAATGTAATAGAATAATCATCCGAGCCGCGGGAACGTGTACATAAGGAATACGAGAATTTTTCGGCACACTCGTGGAGTTCGCTCGAAGTCGTCGCGGGAGTATTTCGGGCATGCGGTGAGTAGTGAAGGGGTAAACGGAACATACAGTTGTACTCCTGGAGATGAGAGGATCGGTTTGGTATAAACGAAAGTTTGTTTCGTCAAGGTTGGTTTCGAGTCGTAAAGAAACCCGGTTCGTAAACGAAAGGTGTATCACGTTCTTTATGTATATATGTTGTATATAAGTAGTTTGCTATCGTTTAGTATTGTTTCGGATGAGTTTGATTAAGTTTTGATTGGTATCCATGGAAGACATGAGCTAGACGAAGGTGATGAACCAGGTGGTCCAACCGGCGGCTGGGCGAAGCCAACCTTGGATGGTTGGAAGTTGATTTCTTGTTTCCATTAAGTATTGTAAGCGTTAATCGTCAAGCGGACTGCGATGTTATTAACACTTACTATATTTGATCAGGATAGTCATGAACGGTATCGCTAGTACGCTTGTTAGTATCGAGGAAATGGAGGTGAGTACAATATCATTTTATAAAACCGAGCATATTGACAAAATAACGTTTTAAAAGATGTTTGAAACGTGTAAAGATGTTTTTAAAAGTAACGTTGATGAATGACGTTGTTTATGTATAATGATGTTTTGATCAAATAAAGATAAACCAAACCAAAATACAATAACGAGATTGTGTGGTATGGGTTGCATGTGGTTACCCATACATGATGATTACGGGTGGTTGTAGCTACCCGTATATATATATATATATATATATATATATATATATATATATATATATATATATATATATATATATATATATATATATATATATATATATATATATATATATATATATATATATATATATATATATATATATGGATGACAGATGGTAGTAATCTACCTGTATCTGTATTGTAAATGTGTTTTATGTCAATTATATGATTATATAATTGTTGTGTTGTTAGTTATGCATTATCCTTAGTTTTGCATAAGAGAACTTGATTACACGTAGTGTCGATGCTCGTATAATTGACAGTGAAACCTAGTGTGACCAACTAGGTGAAAAGTGCTAGCCGAAATTTGAGTGGTATAATTAGGACGTTGATGTACCAGATGAGTGATACACTTACGACATCAATGGACCAGATAAGTGGTACACTTATGACGTCGATGGACCAGATAAGTTGTGTACTTACGACATCGATGGACCAGATAAGTGGTACACTTAGGACGTTAATGGACCATATAGGTGGTATACTCAGGGAATTAATGGACCAGATGGGTGGAACACGTATGGTATTAATGGACCGGATAATTTGGATATTTAGGACATCGATGTAATGAATAAAGTAAATACTTAGGGTATCGATGGACCAGATAAGTTGAATACCTAGGACATCGACGTACCCAGGTAAGTGGATATTTGAGGCATACGATGGTGCCTGCTATTATGGATAAACGGATTGCATTACCTTGGAATTTATTTTGTGATGAGAATTAATTTTTTATGCATTTATATGTATATTGTGATATTAAATGTTGTTATAACATATCTGCTTACGAGGTGGCGAGTATGGTTTGCGATAGTAAAGACAAAATATTTATATGATATGTTTTCATAGTCTTTACTCTTTACTATTAAATTGTTGTCTTACCAGCTTTAGCTGATACTCTTTTCCCAAAATATGTCTTTTGCTCGTAGGTTTCTCTATACATGCTTGGTGAGGCGAGATTACTTAGGGGTAGCTTGATGTCCCCAACTGTTTATCATTGCCAAATGATTAATGTTGAAACATAATATGATGTGAGTTTTTAACGTAACAAATAGTTTATTTAATGAAATAGTTTTATGAACCGCTAATCACTTTTTATTAACGTTTTTCGTTGTGATACTTCTGAAAATATAAAAAGTTTTTGTTAAACGTGAAATTAGAAAACTATGTTGTTTCAAGTTGGTCAGAGCCGCGTTGCGAGTAAACTGAGTATAGAGACCAGTGTTGAGACTCGTACAAAGACGCGGTTCAAATTTTTAAAAGAAAACCTTGACCTAAGTTGGGAAGGGTGTGTGATGAGAGTTTGTTTCCGTTGTTTCATTATGTTCTGGTATTGATCAAAGAAGAATTTTGTAAACGTTATTGCTCGTTAAAAAGTAGTCGCGTTTTTATTGTACTCAAGTTAATGGAAATGCATAAGTGGTGAATAAAAGAAAGTGATGTCTCTAAAAATTGCCGAGTTAAAACTCCAAGTGGAAGGCTATGAGAATTGAAACGAAAGGTAATATTTATAAGATGTTTTACATTGTAAGATTTTGGCATTTTGCCCTTATTTTAACAAAAATAATGTTACAGTCTTTTTATTAACTAATTGAAACAAATAAAGTAAAATTAAATACGATTAAGATCTTGTGATCCAGTGATCAAGATCAAAATCTAACTAAGACAATAACTTCAGGATTAGATCAATTTTGATAACGGATTATAAAATCATAAGATCTATCATCTATATATGAAACAAGATTTTAACAACCTTGAACTAACTATCTAAAATAAATAAGAAAGGTCTGTTAACATCTATGAAAGAAATATATATATTTCTTTAACATAATAATCTCGTGACATTAAATAAAAAAAAACAAAACAACTAAAGTAGATATTATGAAGCATATTTTAACTTCTTAACCACTTGCCACAATTCTTAACCCGGACATATCAGACACACATCAGAAAACATATCTAACACTTGTCCCTCACTAATCTCATCATATTCTTCTTAAATCACTCAGATCTAGTTAAATACTACTTTATTACATTCTCTCTTAATTACTTAACTTATTTAAATATTGAGAAATCGTACCGCGTTTACCAAATAAAACTTAATTAGCGCTACCCTCCACGTTATGTGTTAAATCACTACAACAAAAATGTTGATTCTTCACGCTTATTTTTTCGCGGTTCATGTGAATGCGAAAAATATTTGTATGTTGTTCACACAAATAAACGTCATCAAATTATTCACATTTATAAATATGAACAATAAAAAAGGTTACAAAAATAAAAACACTTTTCATTGTGAAGAAATTTGTTCACACTTATAATTGTGAATAAGAAAATACAAGAGTTTGTTACATATATAAGTGTGTAAAAGTTACACCTATTATTACAGTTTAAAATGTGACTTAACATAAAAAAGTTGTCATGCTTTTGAACGTGAGGAATATATAATTTCATTACACTTTTAAGAGTGAAAATGTACAAACTCATGCAAGTAAAGAGTAAATATATGAATGTGTTTACGTTCTTAAGCATGAACAAAATAGAACAAAATTCACAATTCTAACCGTGAAGAAACTTTGAAAGAAAAGAAACACACAATTTTAAGAATAGTGAAATTAATAAAAGAATTTAATTTAAAATATTATAATGAATTGAAAACAAAAGTAAAACCGATCTAAATCGTCGTTCCCGCGTCTCACTTTTTCCTCTAAACACACTACATAAATATTTTCTCTCTCTCAAAACTGAAACCCTAGATCTGAACGCAGAATCGCATTCATCTGCTCAATTTTCGGCCAATTCACCGCTGATTTCGCCGGCTAATCCTCCGATGAGTAAGCCTATATCGACGCCGCTTTCAAGAGTTCGAGACAAGAATGGAATAACTGAGAATTGCTGAAACTTATTGGATGTTTAGTATAATGTTGTTACTCTCTGAATTTTTAGGGGAAAAAGTAAGAAAAATGATGAAGTAGTAAGCTAATAATGAAATTTAGAGCAATTTATAACAAATCTGTTAACTATAAGCTATATTAGTGACCTGTTATTGAGATTATACATCATTTTGTTGAGATTCTACATCATAGGTGGCTAATATTTGTTACTAGTTAGTATTTTAGCTCGTTTAGTATATTATTGATTGAAGTATTGGTTTTAATGCTTACTTCTATGCTTTATTCTTGGCTAGCGATTGTTGTTTTTCTTATTTTTTTACATTATTTGCATAATACAAAGTTATATTTGCAGGAGGATTCTTAACAACTTATACAGTGGCAAAACGCTCACTCAACTTATACAGATGCTTCCGAAGCACTAGCAGGTATCCCAAACATTCTCCAATTCATCATTTCCATTCCCTAACTCTCCACAAATCCACCTAATCCTAATTTCTCTTTCAATTTTCAGTTAGGGTCAAAGTACAACATTTTCTAAACGCAGCAGTTACCGGAAACCTCGATTTCCTAAAGAGTAAGTCTCCGATAACCGTATCGGTTTTATGAAACTAAGTTAATTGTTATTTTAGTGTTTAAATTGATTGTATTGTTGTGGAATGATTCTAATAGATGTTGGTGGACAGTTGGATGATGGTAAAGGACTAGCGGAAACGGTAGCGAGTATTAAGGATGCGAATAAACGAGGAGCGCTTCCTTTTTCTGCTAGAGAAGGACAAACTGAGGAGCAGGTAAATCTTTATAATTTCGTTAGAGTCATCGAGAGTTCGAGACAAGAATGGAATAACTGAGAATTTCTGTTGTGAATGTTGCTTTCAGCTGGACATTTTCACAAGTAGCAATCGTTGCGTTTTTTAGCAGTCTTGGTGAACTAGCCTTTATTCTGCAATGATGGAACATGATATTATATACTATAACAATTAACCGCGATACCACTTTAATTAATTCCATGAAGACTAACTGGTTTGTTAACCATTCATTTTTGTTACCTGTAGTACTATTTGAAGGCCGAATTCCATTTCAATAAAGATCAATTTGCTGACTTGATGATCATCAACGGTATTGCATGAATCATATCTCAAGTACGTCTTGTATATATAGTTATTTCTAGGCAACGTTTTTAAGGTAAATATTAAAAGGCTAGCTTCTTTCGACTCTTGCAGATGGTTCTTATGCCACTGTTGGCTAGAGTAATTACTGAAGAAAAAATCTTGCAATTGGGCTTGCCTTTAACGTAGTACATGTAAGTAATTTTCCAATTTGATGTATCTAAAAAAAATTAGACGTGATTACTCGTTTTTATAATCGTTTGTTTAAAATGCAGATTTTTCTATACAACATAGCTTGGTCATCATGGGTACGTATTTTGTGCTCAACTTTTGATAACAAATTCTCTTTTCTAATACAATTTTGGGTGCATCTCTCCGTTTTCTAATGAATTTTGTGGCAAACAGGTTATCTATTTTGCATTGCAGCCACGTTTCAGATTCTAGCTGTTTTTGCAGGACCAAGTGTGAGTTCCTTGTGGAGTTATATCTGTTGTTATATCTTTTGTTATGTTTCATTTATCGTCTAATAAGCTAATATTTTTCAGTTACGGAGCATTGTATCCAAACAAGTTCGTCCTACTTAACAGGTAATCCAAATTTATTTCGTGTTCACCGAATTATGAAGTCATACAGGAAATGGAGTTTTATATATTAATTTTTTTTATAGGGAAAGGCTTAATTGTGTATAACGGGGCTATGTTCATACAAAATTATGAAGTCATACAAATATGTTAGTTTTTCTCAACATTAAGTTAGCTATACAAGGTAATGAACAAAAGTTCCGTTCTTTAGAGGTAAACCTGTATATGATGTCTCCCGGACTCGATTAGTAACATAAGTAAATAATATTATGAATTCTTAGTATATAACAGTGATAGTGTTCAATAGGAAGATTACATGGGTTCGATTTTCGTTACACTTGTTTGATTAGTATATGTTATGGCTTTAAGTCTGTATGTAATATATACATGTAATGTACAATTCTTTTTTTTCCCTCTTATAATGAAATTATGTATTCTGCATTTATTTTTTATTTATTTTTTATTTTTTGTGGTTTCTGAATTTTGATGTGGTTATTCACTATGTATTACATTACATAATATGAGAATCTGATCGACCTACTAAATATAAATAAATACGGAGTATATATATATATATATATATATATATATATATATATATATATATATGGAGAGTTTCTTATAAACCAAAACTTAAAGTAAAATAAGTAAAAAAATATGAAAAAATAATTTGTTATATGTGTAATTTTTTATTATGTTTATTTATTGAATTATAACAAACTTTAAAAAAGCAAGTTTTGATATGCATCAAAATATATGTCGATTAGAGACTGTGCATCAAATTCTTTGTTTTTGTGTAGTAAATATTCAAATTTGATGCACAACGGTAAAACTACCCATTTTATGATGTACAACAAAACTTCGTTTTTTAAAGTTTGAGATATTGTTAAAATGAACGATAATCCAAAATATCTAACGTTATAAATTATTTTTTAGTTTTTTTTTACTTATTTTAACTTAAAGTTTGGTTTACAAGAACCAACCTCTATATATATATATATATATATATATATATATATATATATATATATATATATATATATATATATGTTCACACATAAAAGCGTGGACATTTGTACCAATATGCTCACGTATAAAAGTGTGAATAATTTAAAAATCCTTAGACTTAAAAATGTGATAAATTTATCCCAAATTCTTCACACTTACAAATGTGATAATAAATCACAAATCATCACACTTGGAAGTGTGAAAAATTATCCAAAATCCTCACACTTAAAAATGTGATAAATTTATCCCAAGTTCTTCACATTTAAAAGTGTGATAATAAATCATAAATCCTCACACTTGAAAGTGTGATAAATTATCTTAAAGTCATCATACTTAAAAGCATGAAAAATTCTATCAAAATAATCACACATAAAAGTGTGAAGAATTCTGTTACGCCAATATTCCTCGCGGATATACCAAGTGTGAACTTTTTAAATCTACGCGCTTTTAAGTGCGTATATATGCCCTAAAAAGCGTGAAAAATCAATCATTTTGTTGTAGTGAATGTTAAAGAAACATCTCATGTCTATTTATACAGACGAAAATAAGATTCTGATGGTTGCTGTGGGCTCTTGTGATTCCCTTTTATGTTCGAGTTAGAAGCGTTTGTTTTAGCTTATGAAACTACTTTATGCTTATGATATATAAGTTCATGTGTCCTAATAAGTCAAAGAATCGGGCTTACAAAGAAACCCTTATATACGATTACTAGCTTAAGCTCTAAAATCCATCCGAACAGGACCGGTCCTAAGAATATAAGGGTCCTATAAGAATTTAAGAAATTGGCCCTTCATAAAAAAAAAGAGAACATTTTTTTTCCTATAAAAATGCCACCCGGATATAAATATTTTTGTTTTTTGTTAAGTTGTTACGCATATATATACGAATAGCAAAAGAATATGGGCCCCTTCCAACCTCAGGTCCCGTGTGGTATCACACCTTGCACGTGTTGAGAACCGGCCATGCATCCGAACATCATATGATGCTAATTTTGTTTACATAAACTCCTCACATAAGCCAAAATGAACACCCCTATATCCTACCATACAAGCAAATAGTTCACGCGAGGGCCTAATTATGAAAAGAAAGAAACAAAGAAAAAAAGAAAAGAAAAACTCAAAAGTAGGTTTTTGATTTGTACTCTTTTGATAAGCTATGTACATATGAGTATGTTTGACAAAATTTATCTAAACTGTGATTTGTATGCGCTACGGGCCTCTATTTGCCTCACTATTATTTTATGACCTCTAGTGTATGTTTTAATTTTAAAACAGAGTTGAAGAAAATTAATAGTTATATATCGAAGAGAAAAATATTAAAAAAAAAAATTAATGAGACACATTAAATTAAATATTTAGAGAGGCGTTGATTTATAGATATGGTTTTCTTCTTTTACGACATTCGACGCCTTACTGGAATGCATTCGATAACTAGCTGCTATTAGAAAATTGGGGTGTCACAGGGATTAATAATTTGAATATATTTCTAAAATGTGTGAGAACGCTTTCAGATTGAAATATTTCGCCCCTAATGTCTTGGATTCACGAAATCAATAATTGGATAATTCATAAATTCACTAAATTCTAAGATACACAATTTAGAGCACTACTATGACATTGATATCGCTCATTTATACGAGTATTTTATCGCGATATTTATTATGTTTCGAGTTCAAAACGTAATGGAAAAACCCGTTTTATACTTATGTTTGTGTAAAATATGTATTTTAGGTTTTTGGACACACTTGGAGCAAAATGAATGATTTTGGATTAAAAAATGCAAGGAAGGATAAAAGGAAAACCAATTTTGGAAGTTTTTGGGTAATGAGACGCATTGCTTGGTGAGCTAAACGCATTGAGTCCATGGAAGCGAGAATGCGGCACATTCTCTTATAGGTGCGGCGCATTCATGTATTTTGCTGTTACAAAGTTTTACTTAATTGCTATTGATGGGGGACACTCAAGGGACTTTTGGGAGACTGCACTTATAGGACGAATTAAAGAGTATTTTAGGGGTCTATCATCATTATCATATCATTATCTTACTCTTTTCTTAATCATTGGAGAAGAAGGCAAGGACCAATCACAATACTTTCGAAATTTTTGCTATAATCGTTGAACGAATTTCAGTTTATTTACATCATTGTGCTATTTTATATACTATTTGCAAGTGTTACTTTCGTCTTGGTATTGAACTTATTTACTCATTTAATTTCAATATAATCATGTCTTTTTATTTTAATTTGCGTTTAGTTAATATCATGAGTAGCTAATTTCATTTTACGTTTGCTTGGATATGGGATCGTTTGTGTGATTAATCTTAAGTATGAAATTGCATGATTGATGTGTGTTTGGTTAATTGGGGATCCGTTTGGGTTTAAGATTTAAGAAATTATTAAATTGCTCATGTTCTTATTTAAAAATCGGGTATTCGAAAGGAATTCGATTTTGCTATAATAAGAATGAATATATCGACCGGTGTATAGTTGATAGAAATTAACGGTATTCGAAAGGAATCGTTAGTAGTAATTTAAATAAGTAAGATTAAACACAAATGTTAGTCGATAAATTAAGAGAAATCGGTTTATTGACTAGTAAACTATTCGAAAGGAAGTTTATAAATTAATTCTCACACAATCGGCTTGATACTTTATGCACAATTATTTGGGGTGTTAACCGTATTCGAAAGGAACGGTTGCATGGTTGGGTAATTGGAGAAATCCAGTATTCGAAAGGAACTTGGGTTTTAAATTAGAAGTTTATCTGCATTTCATACTTAGGAATGATCATACTTTCGTGAACGACCCAAGAAAGCGTCTTTATCATTAATCGAATTACAAACCATTTTTAATCGTTATTACATTTAGCCTTAATTAGACAAAACCCCCCACTTGTTACTTGTTACTTTTTAGCTATTTTCTCAATTTATAATAGTCCCCGTGTTAGAACCCGAGATTTGCCCATACTATTTTACAACCGATAAGGGTACACTGCCCGATGTAGTAATCTACAAAAGCTTATTTTGGAAAACTAGATTTCGCACATCAAGTTTTTGGCGCCGCTGTCGGGGACTTGATTTAATTGAGATTTTAGTTTTTTGTGTTTTATTTTGGTTCGAATAGTTTTCACGTTATTTTTTTGTTTTTGTTGTGATTTTCAGGTAATTGTTAGTGGATGTTCACGAGATCTCAAGGGAAGCACGTTGTAAGCCCACTTTCTGACCCGGAAAAGATTTTGCGAAAACAAGGTTTTAGAGCCGTTGTATTTAGCGCGAACGGATCTTCCGAGGAGAAAGAAGAGTTAATTTTGAAGAGGAATAATTTGAACCAAGCGAAATGGCGGAAAACGAGGATGATCATGCCGTTATTGACAACCAACCCAACCCGTTTGACATACCGTGATCAACCGGAACCGAACCGTACCACTCACCAGAGGATCAACGATTATTCCACCAAACGTGGGGAATAATTTTTCCGTCAAGGGGCATCACCACAAAATGATTCAAGAAAATTCATTTGACGGAAATTCAAAAGCTGACCCGCATAAGCACATTGCAACATTTACGGAAATTTGCAAGATGTTCCGGTATGGAGAAGGTCTAGAGGAGGGAGTCATGCTTAGTTTATTCCCATCATCTTTACGGGGAGAGGCTAGGACATGGTTCTATGAGTTGGAGCCGGAGTCGATTGAAACTTGGGATGATATGAGAGAGTTGTTTGTGACCCGCTTCTTTCCACCCATCTTGGGTAGGAAATTGTTGAATCAGATTAGGAGTTTCTATCAGTACGATAATGAGACCACAACGGAAGCATGGATTATGCTTAAGGATCTTTTGAGGAATTGTCATGGGCACAATCTAGATAGAGAACAAATCATCGACATATTTTATCATGGATTGGATAATCGTTCGCAGCAAGATTTGGACTTAGTAGGTGGTAGAAAACGTTTTTTACAAATCACCGAATGACGCCCATAGAATGATGGAGGATCAAGTGCAAGCTAGGATCGCTAGGGATCGAGTTAATAAGAATAGAAAGGTTCGAGGGTCGGTGAACCAAGTGGAAGGAGGAAGTAGTAGTGGAATTAATGAGATTGTAAACGAAATTAAGTCGTTGGCGGATGAAATGAAAAACATAATGGGTCGGTTGGAAAAAAGATGTCCACTTGGTTAGAAATGGGTGCGGGAAATATGGAGGACCACACTATACGGAGGAGTGTGAGCCGAAAGTCGAGGATGCTAACTATGCCAACTACGGTTATCAAAACCATGGTAATTACCAAAATAGTCAACACGATGGAGGTAATTACGGGCATGGAAATCAAAATCGGGGAAATAGGAATGAAACACGTTTTCAACCAAACGAACAGAAACCGAGGGAGGAGGAAGAGATTGAGATGGAGAGGCGACCCGGGAAAGAACCAATGGTCCCAAGCAAAGAGGAAGGGGTCAAAACGGAAGTTAAATGAGCATACAAGCCGAATATTCCTTACCCTCAACGCTTGAGGAAGGAGAAAATGAAATAACAATACGGTAAATTATTAGATTTCATTAATTCTATTAATGTTAATGCGCCTTTGGTTGACGTGATTGCAGGTATGCCTAATTATGTTAAGTTCATCAAGGAACTTGTGAGAGAGAAAAGGAAGTCGATGGAGGATCAAGCAGCTTACTTGAACGCGGAATGCTCGTTGATTGTGAAGAACGATAGACTTCCACCTAATCTAAACGATCCAGGGAGTTTTATAATCTCTTGTACTTTTAGTAAAACTTATTATTGCAATGCTTTAGCGGACTTGGGGGCTAGTATCAACTTAATGCCATACTCTTTATTCTCAAAATTGGCTTTGGGGGTTTTAAAGCCAACAAAAATGAGCATTAAGCTAGCCGACCAAACTTTTAAATACCCGCTAGGCATTGTAGAAAACATGTTAGTACAAGTAGGTAGATTCTCTTTTCCTGTTGATTTCGTTGTATTGGAAATGGAAGAGGATAGTAGAGTTCCTCTAATTTTGGGCAAGCCATTTTTGAACACCACGGATGCTATCATCCGTGTGAAAAGAAGAGAAATTTCATTGGGTGTGGGGGACGATAGGGAAACATTCACTTACCATAAATCTAAAAAAAATTCGTACTCCACCAATGAAAAGTGTTTTAAAATAGATGTTATTGATAATGACATGTTTGACCCAGAATTGCAGGAATTTCTTGAGGAAGAGGAATTAGATGAAGAACAAGAGGAAAAGAGTTTGGATTTTGAGTTATAGGAGCTTCTTGAAAAGGATTTGGGGATTGGAGATAGTACTATCAATGGAGACATCAGTCTAGAAGATTTTGAGAAGATGTTTGATCTAAGCTCGAACCCGGTTGTTACCAATGACGAGATAGAGGTTGAAGTTAAGAAAGAGTTGATGCCCGAAACTGAAATTGAGAAAGCAATCGTTGAACAAGTGACGGTGAACTTTGTCTAAAGCTCAAAGTCGACACGGAGCCAAAATTTAAAGATGACAAAGACGAGGAGCCCTTGAACTTGGATGATCTCTTGGATGGGAAACCAGTTGAGCATGGTGCTGAAAAAGACAAGTATGGGGGAGAAGGTGGTGACTTTAGATGATGGGAGAATGGTTCGATCATGCGGGAAATGAAGGAATGGCATGACGCATGGGCGAAAACCCGCGATGAGCTCGATGTTTCTAACTATGAATTTCTTTATGATGATTTGGATTGTAGGTGCATTGGAGAAGGTAATGTTTTGAGGAGTTGGAATTTGGAAGGAAATTGGGGAAAGCCTCGATTTCTTAATTAGTATTGTTTGTTTGAAAGGAGGAAGAGTCGAGCTAAAGACTCACGATAAAAAACAAGCGCTTTACGGGAGGCAACCCGAGTTTGCTTTTCTTTTCTTTTATTTTATTTTTGTATTGTTTGATTTTCTTTTTAGTTTCTAGTTTGGAACGCATTCGGGATAATGCGTTAAATGAGTATGGGGGGAATGTCGGGAAATTTGCTAGTTTAATATTCCCTCTCGTATCCATTATGTTTTTATTTTGTCCCATTTGAGTCTTAAAAAAAACCCGCTTAAACGTAGTTAGGAAAAATGATAGGGCCTTGTATATTTAAAACATTCTAGTACTTTAACGTGAAATTGTGTAGGAACATCTCTACTTAATAAAATATTTGTAAGTAAGAATTTAGGTTTCCTAGTTTTAGTTCCTTAAATTTCCCCAAAATATCTTAAATCCGGATAACCGCTAGATATCCTTAGTACCGAGCCCTTATAGTTTCTTGCACTCTTTCGGGGGTAGTTGGGGAATATAAAGTTTATTAAAATATTCCAACGGTTATCAAGTTGAGTCAAAGTGACGGATAAAAAGTGACGGTGGTCCGAGTCAAAAAGGACTATCGGAATGATATCGATAAATGACGTCATAATGACAATTAGAAATGAATGATATTCTGAGCCGAAAATGACTAACAAGAAATATCAGTTGAAAGGAATATTGTTACCAAAGTTTAATTGAGATCAACCAAGGTCAACGTCAAAGATGTTGACTTGGTCAGAGTCAAAGATGTTGACTTGATCAAAGTCAAAGTTAACGATTATGAAGGAAAGTCAAAGTCAACATAAAAGTCAAACTTTGACATTTTGAAGAGTTTAAAACTTTGATTTTAACATATTTGAGTAAAAATAGTTTCATAACGATTTTTATAAAAGTTTGACGTAAAAAGATATTAATTCGACGATTTTAGATTGCGATCGCGTTTTGGTACAAAAGTATATTTGTCGAAAAGTAAGTAAAACGTTCGTTTTTAAACAATTAATATAACATTTATGATGGCGTTGACGTCTTTGAGTCCAAAGACAATGATTTAGCAATATGAACTACTTTTACGTATATTAGTTTAAGTGTATATATTTTTTTAGTTGTTTAAAGTCATAAAACATGATCTGGGGCTTTACTGCGGCGCAACAGTGAGCTAATGCGTCGCGGTGCCTTTAATGAAGAACTGAAATTCCGAGAAATTTGCCCGGTGCGTCGCAGTAGAGGCCTACTGCGGCGCACTTGCTGAGATTTCAGATTGATGGTTTTTAACGTTTTGTCGAAATCTGATTTATGAGAAGTTTTAAGGAGGTTTGTAGACTGTCCAAAAGTCATATTATGTCCAAATAATATTTACCATGTCTTATATATATATTTATATGTGTAGGTACCAGTGGTCAGATCTATATGATTAAACACACTAATCACGAGGCGGAAACTTGTAATCAATTGTATAAACAAGTAATAATCGATAAGCAGATGATAATAATAAGAACAAAACCAAATACCGAATTCTGTACTTTAATTGATAAACACGGTTACAATTAACGAGTACTCTGAATTCTTAGCTAAAACCAACAACCCTAAACTGACCTAAACACCTCTTTATATAGAGTAACATGTTCGACCAGTTTGGGCTTTACTGGGCCTCACGAACATGCAAGTTCGTGAGCAGCCCATTTAACTCTAAGCCTACACAAATTAACTAAGTAAATACAATAATAAATAACAAAGCAAATAGAACAATTAGTCAACTAATATTTGCACTAACAAACTCCCCCTTGACTAATGCTTCTATTCTTTGTACAAAATATCACTATCAGTATTCACTTTCAAGTTCAAACAACCAGCGACAATCCTTTGGTAATCTCTACCAATATCTGCCCAGCCTTCCTGTGTATATATATGTTTTCTCTTTAACATCTTCAAATCACTCTCTGTCAGGTTGGCAAGTTGAGTTGCAGCAATGATTCTCAAAATCTATGTCATGCCATCTTCAACCTCGTCATCCCGCTTATACACCACAGCTTCACCAGTTGTAGTATCCACTGCCCACATGTACATGTCTTTGAGAATGTCTCTACCGAAATTCTTGATTGGGATCCTCGACATGCTGGTAATTGGTGGGTATACTATTCTGGTTGCTGCCTTTCCGGTTCTTGGATTGATTTTTCTTTTATGAATCATAAATTTCCCTGTTGTAGGCTTCAATTCTTTAAACTCCCTTGAACTCCCTTCTTTCTTAATGATGCGTTCAACCCATTTCGTCCACTCGTCGTTTTCGCGATTGATTAGCGGAAGCTTTGATAGACATATAAGTTCGGACTTCGGAAATGAGTTGAAATTTTCTCGTTTTCTGCTCAAGTATTGTACACCGTCAAATCTCTTAATAACAAAAACTTGTAATTCCGAGGCAAACATCCAGCTAATGATACCGAGATGTGGCTGGCGTTTAGAATCTTTGGTGAAGAACTTTTGAATCAGTGGATCTTGCTTTTTCAGATTAAGTTCTCGAAACCATCCTTTGCGCTCATCTAGGCTTGGTTTGGCACTGCTCTTAGCTCTTTATTCATTTTCACTCACCGGCTCTTCAAATACGTGTTCATCCCCTTCATCCCGATCTCCACTAACTCTTTCCTCGATCAACCAAATATCATCATTGTTTTCTCCATGCTCTTGCTGCTGTTTTTGTTGCTGCTCCCCCTGTGCAGTAGGCTGATAAATTACCATAGCTCGAGAAGTGGAGCCAAGCTGCTCTCTTGACCTTTCAGTGCTGGGATCATCCTAATCATCTCTTCTCGGAAGTCTGAAAGTATTATCTCTGCAGGTATCCTCCCCCTGAGCAGATGGACGTTTCGAGAGTTCCCTAACCTGAGCCTCGAGGGGTGGAAATGCGAGTGGACTTCTCAGCATCGGACTGTTGGAGAGCAGAAACTTGAGAAGAAAGCTGCAAAATAAGAGTATGTAAATCATTAAGGTTAGGAGTGGCAGCAGCATGAGCAGGCGCCGTAGCTTGTCTCTTGCGAGGCCGCTGAACCAAGGCATCGGAGGATTACTTCGAGTCATCATCCCTAGGGAAAGACCGTTTCCCGTGACTAGGCTCCGGAACGTTGACAGGTTGGAACTGAGAAGTAACACCCGCAGGAGTGTCAGTATCAAGATTGAGCTCTTCAGTGGTTACGTGTTGGCCTCAGTCTGATTAGCAGCTGCAGGATCAGGATCAACAATGATATTGTATGTGGCAACGACCTCTGTAAGAATAGTTCCAGGACTCCCAGATAGAGTAATAGCCGGGTGCTCATGAATAACAGATAGAGGTGGACTCTGCGGTGGAGTTCCCTGAAAATTATCAATCTCCTTGTATGTGTCGTCACTTGAAGTGGAGTCCAGAGAAATAGGAATCGGAGCTCTGCGCCTAGGGTGGGAAGATTCCCCACGAGATGTATGAGGAGCGGGTGCAGAAGCAGAATTTTCAGTGCGTGGTTCCCCGGAGATAGCATCAACATCTTCATCAATATCAGGATCAACATAGTTAGCATCAACGATCGCCCCAAATAAAGGGGTTTCCTGTGCTTGAGCCTCCCCCGCAGCTCGGGGGTGATGCTTGAGGCATGTAGTGAATATCTTGCCACCAACCTGACCCACCCTCGTAGTGGAACTGGGAAGAGGAAGGTCAGGGATGAAAGGCCTGATAATGATCATAATAAAAGCGGATATAATAGAAGAGGCTTCGGGCGAATAAGATCATTTTGTAGCGTTTGAAACACGTACTCAGCCACCGGATATGTTTGTTTAGAACAAGGCTCAGGAGCATTGACAGAAGCTGAGGATCGATGCTGTCATGGCCAGTCTTGGTGTTCTTGAAAACCGATATGAATACATGAACTAAATAGCTCCATTGGCCGTAAAATTTGACTTTAGGATACATGTTGGTGGGAAGAGGCCCTGCTTATCCCAAGAGAGGCAATTTACGGGAGAGAAATCGTGTACCAAACGAGGAACTAGAACTCTCCTGTGAGCTGCGATCAAGGTGAAAGATCTGTCTTAGAGTTGTACTGCTGAAAATTATTTCACGATCATTGACCACAGCACGTAAACCATCCTTATGTGCATTGGTGACTGGATGAGTGAGATCTACACGCGTGAGGGTGGTGAGGAATTGTCGAACCAGAGGGATGATAATCGGTAGATCTTCCTGAAGGATAAAGGCCATCCTTGAGCGCTGTAGAAAGAGAATGACACTTCGAAATTGATTTGCCTTATCATCGTCCAAAGCGAAACTGACCGCTTGATTATGTCTTTTGTCAAATTGGCGAGCCATCTGTAAAGTCTGTAAAGATAAAACACGTTAGATATAATGGCCACGAACATGCAAGTTCGCCGAACATGGAAGGTTGGCGAACAAGCATGTTCGTTTAGAAGACAAAAGACTCACGAACATGTATGTTCGTCATGAAGTAGTGTAAGTCACGAACATGTGGCGAACATGCATGTTCGTGGAGGCCCACGAGCTTGCATGTTCGTGAAGATAAACGTCCACGTGACGAACATGGATTTCAAAACATCTAAGGACGAACATGCAAGTTCGTCATGACCACGAACATAGCAACGAACATTCATGTTCGTCATCGGCCACGAACATGGCAACGAACATTCATGTTCGTCAAAGGCCACGAATATGGCGACGAACATTCATGTTCGTCGAAGGCCACGAACATTGATAGTTGACTAAGGCCACGAACATGCAACGAACATGCATGTTCGTGGTGCAAGCAAGTAAATATCTAAGGCAATAATTTAATGAATATTCTGGGCACTTAGAGGACGAACATGATCATAGCAAACATCACGAACAAGATCAAGCATAAACACTAACGAACGTGATTATCATAGCAAAATATGGCAGTTTTGGACGAACATAGCATGAATATGAAGCAAATTTATCAAAAAGTTGTTGTTCTAAATCAAGATTATGAACATTAACAACATTCGAAGCAATGATTCAAGCAACATATAGCAATTTATCAACGAACATGTATGAAAAAGGATGAAATTTAACGAACATGAAGAACTTACGTGATAGAATAACGAACGAATATCTTCGTGAGAGAAAAAAAAACCCTTAGCTCAGAAAGTAAAAAGTGAAAAGTGAGTTTTTGATTCAACTCTTGAGCTTATATAGGCCATTAATGGGCTTGTGTGACTGGGCCAAAGAAGTTGGGCCCAATGGACTGTTTGAAGAAAATTTAACCAACGTTTTACTAAATATTAAACAACTAAAGAAAATTCTAAAAAGAAAAAACGAAAATTAAAAATTGAACTAAACGTTAAATCGGTAGTGTACATTATGAAATATAAAATTCGATCAGATTGCTTATCGGGGTTCCAAAGATAATTAAATTTAAACTCATGTTTGTGTGGTTTTCCAATTTAACCGTTCAGTCTTATATTCGTAAGGTAGTGTTTTAATGACAAGTAAGCTGTTTTAAATTTAAGCCAGAAGGCGCCCGCTTAAATCAAACATTCGAAAAAAATTGGAATGCACTCAAGGTATTTGTGAAGTATTTTTTGTTACGAGTGGTATGGATTGGTTACCAGCCTAGACAAGGGCAGCATATGAAACTAGCGAAGGGATAGCTCGTATTAAATATGAAAGCATTTATTTTTGAATAACGAATTGGTTTTAAGTTGTGCAAGTCAATGACTAACTTCTATGAAATTTGATAAGATTAAAGAATTCTGCTGACTTTCTATGAAATCCTATAGCAAGCTTTCTACCAACTGATCCCAAACCATTAAAGGCCTTAGGTGGCTAGGTGAACGAGGGCACCCCAAAGGTATACTCACTCAGACTTCAAAGGCCGCTTATGTGAATTCAAAAACTTATTAACACACCAATTTTCTATAATTCAATAAGAGCGTTTCACATCTGTGAGCGCAACATATGACTCGTAACAAAAATCTAATCTCAACCGTTATTGTGGCAAACAGAGTTAAGTCGTTTAATGTAAGAAGTAAGGGGTTTTAGAAGCAGACAAACCACACTACTGAGAACAACTAAAAGACGAAGGGCCATAAGACACTGGAATTCAAACGTAATACGATTAAAAATCATGATTGCGTGTGAGTGCAGAAACCCGAGTTAAGACGTGGAGTCATAAGCAAAAGTTGTCGTCATCTCGAATTTGGGACTTCATCACATTTTTTTTTTTTTTTTTTTTTAAGTAAACGTTGGTTATTTAAGTTGCGTAGTCCAATTCGATGAATGAGGGACGCAAAGCGAGATTTGTCAAAAGCTTTAGTGAAGAGATCAGCCAGATTATTTTCAGAAGAGACTCGAACTATATCAATTAGTTTCTTTTCAGCATAGTCTCGAATAAAGTGGAGCTTAAAGTCTATGTGTCGGGTTTTACTATGTTTAACAGGATTCTTGATAACAGAAACAACGGCCTCATTATCTATATTAATTGGAGTAAGGGTAAGAGATAGACCGTAATCCAGCGTCTGTTGTTGAATCCAAAGAACCTGTGACACACAACTACCTGCAGCGATGTATTTTGCTTCACACGAAGAGACGGAGACAGTTGTTTGTTTCTTACATTTCCAGGACACGAGACGTCCTCCCAGAAATTGGCAACCACCGGAGGTTGACTTACGATCGATATTGCAGCCTCCTAGATCTGAGTCGGTGAAAGCTTCGAGAAAGATATTGCTGCCTTTGGGATACCAGAGTCCCAGTCGCGGTCGGCCTTTGAGGTAGCGTATAATCCTTTTAACTGCAGAGTGATGAGACATTTTGGGACAAGCTTGAAACCTAGCACATAAACACACAACAAACATTATGTCAGAGCGAGATGCAGTTAGATACATAAGAGAGCCTATCATGCCGCGATAAACCGTTGGATCCACATCAGGATCATTTTGTGCATTTGGTTCCAGATTTTGCTGCTGAGGAATGGGAGTAGCGATAGACTTGGCATCGTTCATGTTGAACTTGTTGAGCATTTCAGTAACATAGTTTGACTGATGAATAAACATGCCATCGGGCAATTGTTCCACTTGTAATCCCAAAAAGAGCTTTAGTTCTCCCATTGCGCTCATTTCAAATTTGTCTTTCATTAGTTTTTCAAAGTCTTTGCATATTTGATGATCAGTTGAGCCGAAAATGATGTCGTCCACGTAGACTTGAACTAAGAGTTTAGCCTTGGGCGAATCTTTGATGAAGAGTGTGCTATCAATACGGCCTCTCTTGAAACTGACTTCTAAGAGAAAATTGGACAGAGTTCCATACCACAACCGAGGGGCTTGATGAAGACCATATAGAGCTTTGTTAAGATTGTAGACCTTTTCGGGGGGTTGAGGATCTTCCAACCCAGGAGGCTGTTGAACATAAACTGTGTCATCGATTTTACCGTATAAGAATGCACTTTTGACGTCAAGCTGACAGACTGTAAGTCCCTTATGAGAGGCATATGCCAGGAAGAGACGAACTGCTTCGAGTCGAGCGACTGGGGCGAAAACATCTTGAAAATCCAATCCTTCCTCCTGATAGAAACCTTGTACAACCAGTCGAGCTTTATTCCGAGTAATAATGCCGCGATCATCTCGTTTGCATCATAAAACCCCTTTAGTGCCGATAGCGTATGCGTCATCAGGAAGTATTACGAGTACCAGACACCGAGCTTTTCAAACTGTGCTAATTCCTCTTGCATAGCATGAACCCAATTTGCGTCCTTGAGGGCCATATGGATATTGGCAGGAACCTCTTAAGAGACAAAACAGAAAAAGCGGTAGTTGTTGTAATCCTATGAAGTGGTAGCGGTTGCATACATCCCTTGAAGATCCTCGAGCTGCAGCCTAGTTTGAACACTCGCGTTTGGATCACCAAGAATGTTACTGAACAGATGAATTTGTTGAATTCTAGAGACTGTAGGAGCACTAGTAAATTTTTCAGTATCAGAGTGATCCTGAGCTGGGTGAAATTCCTGGTCTTCAGCTTGTGGTTCCGCCACATCATCTTGATCAACGGTTGGAGCTTCTGGTTGATCATCGGGTGAACCTTCGGGTTCAGCAATGGCTTCATCACCGATTTCTTGTATAACAGGGGCACGAGGAAAGATGGAATCCTCATCGTCATAAGAATATGTCTGGTGCTCCGTTGTACCTGAATGAGTCACACTAGAGGAAAGATTAAACGAATCAAATAACGAATCATAATCAAAACAGATTGCAGGACCGTGTTGTTTTTCAAAATTATAGCTAGTTATTTCCAAGTTGAAAACAACTTCCACTGTGCGTGCAAGTTTTAGGTAAACGTGTTTGTTTGCACAACCCTCAACATATCCGAGAAAGTATCCTTGGACTGCCTTGGGTTCAAATTTAGTGGTGTGATTTGATTTTAACACGGTACATGGAGCCCCGAACGGTTCCAATCCAGCAAGATTTGGTTTACGATTATTAAGTAGTTCATAGCTTGTTTTATCGAATCGCTTAACTAGTTAACACACGATTTAAGACATAGCAGGCTGTATTAACAGCCTCCCCCCAAAACATGACTGGAAGGTGTGAGTCAGCGAGCATTGTACGTGCAACCTCGATTAGTGTTCTGTTTTTCCGTTCGGCAACTCCGTTTTGTTGAGGCTAATAAGGAGCGCTATACTGTTGAACTATCCCATTCGCTAGACAATAGAATGTCATGGTGGAATTTTTGAATTCTGTTCCGTTATCGCTTCGTAGACATTGAACTTTGGCTTTGTAAACATTATTTATCATGTCGAAGAAGGTAATTAGCATACGAGCTGTTTCACTTTTAGCAGCCAAAAAGTAGACCCAGGAATAACGAGAGTAGTCATCGGTAACTACTAAACAGTAATACTTTCCACCAAAACTTCTTTGCTTAATGGGGCCAAAAAGATCAGCATGCATCAACTCAAAAGGTGTTTCAATCGTGTTAATAGCCTTGGGCTTGTGAGGTTGCTTGTGTTGTTTTTCGAGTTTACATGGAACGCATTTATCCTCATACTCGAATCGTTTCAGTGGAACCCCGTTAATCAACCCTTTCTTTGTGATCTCGTTCATTTTTCGAAAGTGTAAGTGAGCCATTTTCTTGTGCCAAATCATTGCTTCCTCACTTGTAGATTTTGAAAGTAAGCATGTTGAATCCGTGGTGATATCAATATTGTTCATATCCAATATGTAAGTGTTCTTCGTTCGTGGTGAGCGCATTAGTATCAGGTCCTCAGGAATTTAAATTTCTGATTTGAGAATCAATACTTCCTTCTTGGTAAAAAGGACAGGATTGTCATTGTCACAGATTTGAGAAACACTCAGCAAATTGTGTTCCAATTGTTTGACGTAGAAGACATCCTTCAGTGTGATTTTACCATTTGTAACTGATCCAATTCCAATTATTTCTCCACCTTTATCTCCAGCAAAATTAACTCTCCTTTTCTTTCCTGATTCGAAGTTGTTGAGCAAACTTCGTTGTCCCGTCATGTGCCTGGAACAACCACTGTCACCGTACCAGTTATTGACCATCCGGTGACCCGATTCCTGCACATAAAATGAAATGATTAGTTCTCATGGGGAACCCAGGCCATAACAGACCTGGATTGACCTTTCTCAGTCACATATGTGACCCTTTTGTACACTACTTTAGGATTTTGTGGGACTGGAGATGTGTGTCGAGTAGAATAATGACTGTTAGAGGTATATGGAACCCTATGACTCATTTGTAGGGACATGACAGTTCAATCTGGAGAATTGTAACCGCGTTGATGGAAGTTTTGATAATGAGGTTCATGATAAGAACGTGGGGGACTGTGATAATGATTGTCATGATGATATAGTGGAGGACTGTGATAGCGGTGTTCATAATGGTGTTGGCGATAAGATGGAACGAAAGGTTGTTGTGGCCGCTGGTGAGGAAGTTGATTAAAGTTTCCCATACTCGGTTTATTTTACCTGTAATGGCGAGAGTTCGTTTCTGGGCGTTAATTTTGCGGATTTCGTAGAATCTGGACTGGTTTTGTGGGAATTGATTTAGCTTTCAGTGGAGAATTTGTCCTAACCGGAGGTTCTTTTGATTCTTTGCGTTTATTAGTGCAGATTGAGGCCACGTGTCCACGCTCACGACATTTGACTCGATATCTTTGCTTTTGTTTGACTCGATATCTTTGCTTGAGATGAATGATTTAAGCTGAGGTTCGCATGGTGAATCTTAAGTCGGAACTTTTGCGGGTTGTTGCTCTTGAGGTTTTGCAGATTCCTGGTCCTTGGAGTTTGATGATTCACATTTGTCATGTTGTGGAGGCTCGAATTTAAAGAAACAAACTTGTTATTATAAGGAGGTGGTGTTTCGTTATATCCTAAACCTGCAGACTTCCCACTAGTGCGTTGAAGACTTAAGATAGACTTCAAAATACTGGAAGAGGTACGGAACTGTTCGATCTTCCTTTCCTGCTCAGTTAGCCTTATTTCACAATTATTTAACTCTTAGACTTTCTCAGCAAAGCTCTACTTTTCTTTTTCAAGGCATTCATATAACATGTCAATTTTATGTGTTAAAATACTAAGTGTTGGGTTATAACATAGTCAATATCGTTTAACCATAAACAATACGCTTAACAAACAAGAAAAGTAACTTAAACGTTCAATGCAGAAGACATTAATAGTTACTACGGAAGAACAAGTTAGTGCGGCTGTCCAACAAAGTTCCTACGGCTAGTCAAGTTGATACGGAAGACCAACTTGCCGTGCAAGTATAATCTAAGTTATAGAATTATAATTAGATTATGTTTCTTTTTGTTATTAGATAGAGTTTCCTTGTTCTAGATAACGATATGTTTAGATAAGGATAGTTGATGTTTCCTAGTTTATCTAGGTCGGCCTCAAGGTCTATAAATAGATAGATCCTTGTATTGATAAAAACACGTTGTATTGATATTTTCTCATTAATACAATTGAGGCTTATAATTCGATAATATTCTGTTTCTTCTTATTGCTTTTCGATAACATTATATTATTCGATAACTTGTTAATATTGAAGTGTTCATCCGCTGCTGAACTTCTTCAATAGATCACGATCTTAACGAAGGCAAACTTATTAGTTTACATTAACTAATACGATCCTGACAAGTGGTATCAGAGCACAGGAGGTGCTTTAGATCCATTGATCAACAAGTTTATAATCCTCATAAACGAAGAATCAATATTACCATCATGACTGAAATCACAATCGGCAAAGTTCCTGTTCTAAACAGCAACGAATTCGACTTATGGAAGCTACGAATCAAGCAACACATTCTACTTTCTGACTATACAGTTTGGGACGTGATCATTAATGGTAACAAACGACCTACTCCCCATGGAGCTGATGGAGAACCTGGAATTGCTGCTCGACCACCTTTGTCTGATCTTGAACGGAGAGAAAAACAAACCGAAATCAAGGCTCTGAGTATTCTTTTAATTACTATTCCCAACGAATATCAATCGCAATTTGAAGAATATTAAGATGCAAAATCGCTATGGGAAGCTTTGGAGAAAAGATTCAGCGGAACAAAGAATACAAAGAAGAACAAGAAAGCGCTTCTTAAACAGGAATATGAAAACTTCAACTCCCTGAATGGCGAACGAATGACACAAACTTTTGATCGATACAAAAAGCTCACCGGAGAGATGATCAGCGCAGGCATTAAGTACGATAAAGATGATCTCAACAGAAAGTTCATAAGAGCTCTAAGCAAGGAATTGAAAGTATACACAGTCTCCTACAGACAAGGAGACACCTTAAAGGAAATGGAATTAGATGATCTTTACAACGACTTAAGAGTTTTTGAGGCAGAAGTGGAAGCAGAAAAATCTGACAATAGCAGCCCTAGTACTAATAATGTCAATACTGCACTTGCTACGACATCTCTAGGACCAAAACATGATATCAACGAAGAGATTTCATTCGACGCATTTATATCTAAGTGTTCAAATCTCACAGGAGAAGACGTAAAACAAATGCATCAGGATGACTGTGATGAAATTGATCTAAAGTGGCAATCTGCTATGCTGGCACTACGAGCAAGAAGATTTCTAAATAGGACAGGACGACGATTCAATCCACGAAACAACGAACGAATTACTTTCTACAAAAGCAAGGTGAAGTGCTATGAATGCAACGAATTAGGTCACTTTGCTAGGGAATGTCCAAACAAGTCAAGAACCAACAATCCACGATCCACTCAAGACACATATCAGAGTGTACTTATGTCGCAAGACATCTTTGGATATGATTGGAGTGACTT
This sequence comes from Senecio squalidus, assembly GCA_910822075.1. Classification (NCBI taxonomy): domain Eukaryota; kingdom Viridiplantae; phylum Streptophyta; class Magnoliopsida; order Asterales; family Asteraceae; genus Senecio; species Senecio squalidus. The sequence continues at coordinate 7,995,606 of CAJVGC010000060.1, forward strand.
AGCTGAAGAAACAAGTCAAAATAGGGCACTAATCTCTGAGGAACAAAATCACGTAGAAAATATTACTACTGTTCACCATGCATGCATAGCCGTAGTAATGGATGATACGGACATTATTTCCATGGAGGAATTAGTTCCTACGGATGACTTAGTTTCTACGGAGCTCGTTTATACTGATGTTGGAATTACTGAAATTGGTAACAACATACTTGGATATGACTGGAATGATGATGATCAAGGAGCACCTCAAGAGGATGCTCTAATGGCGATTGAATCACCATCACCAACTTCTGACAATCCATCTCTTATGGCCGAGGTAAATTCTAAACTTTGTACTTCTGAGTGTAAGACTATAATTGTTAAATATAAAACTCATAATCAATTGATGAGTGATTCAATCAAGATCTTAGAAGAACAAAGACAATCAGCTCATAGGGTAATTGATAACTTAGAAAATCAGATCAAGTCACACAAAATTAATGAACAAAGTTATCAAGAAAAGATTAATCTAATTGAATGGCAAAAAGAGGACTTACTCCTTAAACTCAAGATGGCTAGGGACGAAATCAAACGACTAAATCAAGAACATGATAAAGTTGAGTTAGATGTAGGGAAGTTAGAATTCGCTTCAAAATCAGTAAATGACCTATGTCAAAAACAAATACATGGCAAGGTAAAGGCTGGTTTAGATTACAAAGAAGTTGCCACTCCATTTAACCAAAACTATATCCCTCCATCCTTAGATGAGCCTAGGATTCCCATCTCTCAGACACCTCCAAAAGAATCATTCAATGTTGATCCAATCAACTATGATGAAGTTCTAATTGAGGACTTAGTTGAAGAAAGTAATATCCATATTGTGAAAAACAAGGATATTCCATTGGAAAATCACTTACTCACAATAGAAGGCATAACTCTACCTTCTACACAAAGTCTAGTGTCTATGCCACCTTCTGACCCCATTAAAATTGTTAAAACACCCCCTAAAGGTAAGAACAAGATAGTCCCTAAGGAAAACGATAAGGCTTGGAAACACATAGGTAAAAGAGGAAACCAAAGAAATATGAACCAAGTAAAAACTCAAAAGGGACAAATTATCAAAAGTTCTGGGAAGGGATGCTTTATTTGTGGTAAATTGAATCACTATGCAAAAATATGTTATCACAATCCTCAAAATCAAATGCAAGTGAGCCAAAAACCACATCATGGGGTTGGATACATAGGAAGGGTTACCCATAAAAAAAACTTTGTCAAACAAGTCTCTTCAAAAAATCAAAGTGTTAACAAAAGAAACGTAATTTCTAACAAGAAGAACAGAGTTCCTACTGTCAAACAAAAACTTGTTTCTACTGCAAAGGTTAATACGGCCAAACATAATGATGTTAATACTGCCTGTATTAATACTGTGAAAAACAACCGTGTTACTACTGCTCGTGTTAATACTGCCAAAAGTAACTTAGTTACAAAAGCTACTATTAACACTAAGAAACAAAGACACGTCAAACTAGTACCTGTTCCTATTGTTAAATCAAAAATTGTTAACACTAAAACTATTCAAAAAGCAAAATCTTTCAAACAAGTGTGGCAACCAAAGATCCAAGTAACTCAACCACCTATCCCCATTGATTTTTCAAAACTAGTACAAAGGAAGGTGAGTTACTTTGATGAAATGGGCAAACCCAAGTCAACTTTGGCTTTTGTTCCCACCAGAAACTAATCTCTATCGTTTATGTGCAGGTTCAACCAACAAAAGAAAGTGAGAACAGTTGGCATGTAGATAGTGGCTGTTCCAGGCACATGACGGGCAACATGTCATGTCTTCAGGACTTTGAAAAGTTCAATGGAGGATATGTTGCTTTTGGAGGCAATCCAAAAGGAGGAAAGATTACTGGAAAGGGAACAATAAGCAATGGTATACTACACTTCAAAGACGTGTACTATGTGCAACAGCTTCAATATAATTTGTTGAGTGTCTCTCAAGTCTGTGATGAGAAACACACACCGATCTTCACTGCTACATAATGCATTATAATGAAGCCTGGGTATGTCATAGATGAAAGCATGATCTTACTCAGAACACCAAGGAGAGACAATGTCTATTGTCTAGACATGTCAAAGGTTCAAATCAATTCACCTGAAGCATGCTTGCTCTCAAAAGCTACTTTAGATGAATCCACTTTATGTCATAGGAGGATGTGCCACATGAACCTGAAGAACATCAATAAACTAGTTAAATCTAGTTTGGTTAGAGGTCTCCCAAACAAGCAGTTCAACCTTGACGACAACTGCTTAGCATGCTTGAAGGGCAAGCAACACAAGTCGTCTCACAAGACAAAGGAGATTAACTCTAACACCACTCCTTTACATTTACTTCACATGGATCTCTTTGGTCCTACTAATGTAAAGAGTATTGCAAAGAAGTCATACTGCCTTGTCATCACTGATGACTTTTCAAGATACACATGGGTGTACTTTCTTGGTACCAAAGATGAAACAAGTCAACTTCTCATCACTTTTATCACCAAGATTGAACTTCAACTGAACATGAAGATCAAGAAAATTCGATGTGACAATGGCACGGAATTCAAGAACCAAGTAATGAATGACTTCTGTGACAAGAAAGGAATAGAGAGACAATTCAGTGCTGCTAGGACACCCCAACAAAATGGAGTTGCTGAAAGACGAAATAGGACATTGATTGAAGCAGCCAGAAGCATGTTGGCTGATTCCAATCTTCCCATCTTTTTCTGGGCAGAAGCAGTTAACACTGCCTGCTATGTTCAGAATAGAGTTCTTCTAGTCAAGGCACACAACAAGACTCCATATGAGCTCCTCCACAAGAAACAACCTTTGATCAGTTTTCTACGCGCCTTTGGATGTCCATGCACAGTATTAAACTCCAAAGACTACCTTGGTAAATTTGAAAGCAAAGCTGATGAAGGTACATTCGTTGGTTACTCATCCCAAAGCAAGGCATATCGTGTTTACAATCACAAATCTAAGATTATTGAGGAAAGCTCAAATGTGACATTCAATGAACACACTTATACCATGAAGGGACGTGGACCAGACTGGGTGTTTGATTTGGATGCCTTAACCAAATCGTTAAACTCTAACTTTGAGTTTCAATCCAAATCAGTTAATACGGATCCTGTTAATGCGGCTAGCTCTATTCCTACTGATCCACTTACTACGGAGCCAGTTACTACGGCTCCCATCACAGGTACTGCTCGTTTGGATGTGATGGAATACATCAATCTTCCAGTCTCTTTGGAAGATCCAATTCAAATAATTGATCCCATCACCGCAGAGGAACCAGATTCTCCTCATAATGAGGAAGCTTCTACAAAGGAGGACGAAGCAGTATCACCACACTCACCAATTGCTACGGATAATACAACACTCCCTAATGGTGTTCCACGCCTCATTGAAGAAGATGACAATGGAGTTGAACAAATAGTCTATGAAGATTTTGAGCCCTATACTACTGACATACCTACTTCAGTCACTACTCCTTCATCTACTACTTCTCCATTCACTACTCCTCCATTCAATGCACATTATCCTAACAATGCGATGCCAGATATGAATGATACAAACCTGGGTGTTGAACTAAGACTTGAGAAGATCCCATCTTCACGTGTTGCCAAGAATCATCCACCTTCTCAAATAATTGGTGAACTTGACTTCTCCATAGCAACTAGAAGTCAAACCAAGTCCAAAAAGGATCCTCAGACTGCTCTTATCAACACATGTCTATTTGCATGTTTTCTGTCTCAAATGGAGCCTAAGAAAATCCAAGAAGCACTACTAGATCCACATTGGATCGAGGCATGTCAGGCAGAGCTACTCCAATTCAAGATTTAAGGAGTATGGGTACTAGTGGAAGTCCCATATGGCAAGAAGGTGATTGGTACACGCTGGATCTTCAGAAACAAGAAAGATGAACGTGGAATTGTGGTTAAGAATAAAGCACGACTGGTTGCACAAGGTATACACAAGAAGAAGGAATTGACTACGAAGAGGTCTTTGCTCCAGTGGCTAGGATTGAAGCAATTCGATTATTTCTAGCTTTTGCTTCATTCATGGGATTCAAGGTCTATCAAATGGACGTCAAGAGTGCTTTTCTGTATGGTGTCATTGAAGAAGAAGTATATGTCAAAAAGCCTCCTGGATTTGAGGACCCTCAACATCCTCATAAGGTGTACAAATTGATCAAAGCTCTCTATGGGCTTCATCAAGCACCACGAGCTTGGTATGACACCCTTTCAGATTACCTTCTTCAAAACAACTTTCAAAGGGGCACAATTGACAAGACATTGTTCTTCAATAAATCCCACTCCGACATTCTTCTTGTTCAAATCTACGTTGATGACATCATCTTTGGTTCTACCAAAGATTCCTTATGCAAAGAGTTTAAGGACCTCATGCACACTAAGTTTCAAATGAGTTCCATGGGTGAACTCACTTTCTTTTTGGGCTTACAAGTCAAACAAAAACCGGATGGCCTCTTTATAAGCCAAACCAAGTATGTCAAGGACATCCTAACCAAATTTGGCCTCATGGATGCCAAGTTTGCAAGCACTCCGGTTGAAACTCACAAACAATTGACGCCTGATCTTGAGGGGGAGGATGTGGACATACACAACTATAGATCAATGATTGGATCTCTCATGTATCTCACAGCTTCAAGACCAGACATCATGTTTGGAGTTTGTGTATGTGCAAGATATCAAACAAGGCCCAAGATGTCACACCTCACTGCAGTCAAGAGAATCTTTCGCTACCTAAAGGGCAAGCCTAATTTAGGCTTATGGTATCCTAAAGACTCTCCTTTTGATTTAATTGCTTATACTGACAGTGATTATGGTGGTGAGAACTTAGACAGGAAATCAACGACTGGAGGATGCCAATTTATTGGCTCAAGACTGGTGTCATGGAAATGCAAGAAACAAACAACGGTGTCAACCTCTTCCACAGAAGCTGAGTACATTGCCGCTGCTAGTTGTTGTGCTCAAGTACTTTGGATACAAAATCAAATGATGGATTATGGCTATTCCTTCATGAACACGCCAATCTATATTGACAATCAAAGCACAATAAGCATCATCAACAATCCAGTCAAACACTCCAAAACAAAGCATATAGAGATACGCTACCACTTCATAAGAGATTGCAACGAGAAGAAACTGATCCATGTTGAGAAAATCCACACTGACAATCAGCTTGCTGACCTTCTCACAAAAGCATTTGATGTGGGGAGATTCACATTCTTGATTACAAACATTGGAATGACCAATATGGATGAATAACTTATATTCTTTTCTCTTAGTATTTCTATATGTTTAAAATAAGTCCCTTCGAGAAGCAGTAGTAACCTTATGATGAAAATCAAGTACCTTACTTTCTAGCATTGTACTATGTTACTACTGCAACATTAATTGTATAATCGAATTGAGACCAAAGTATGATTAGTACGGCCAAATGATGAGCACTAAGGGAAGGTTTAACTACTACTGCCCTAAGTCTATTTATTTGGACGGAATGGTTAATGCGGACAAATAATGTGTTACTACAGACCTCTGGATTAATACTGCCAGTAACTCACGTTACTACGGACAGTCCAGTTAATATGGGCTATGAACCATTACTACAGACGCTTAACCAACTTACTACGGACTCATTTGTTAATACGGCAAATTATCATATTAAAAGGTTTCTTAAGCAATACGAATACCCTAATTAATGATGATTTGACAAGTCAAAATACAACTTGTAACTCACTTTTACACGTGGCAAGTTCCGATTGGACCTAATTTTTAAAATTCAGGAGCGAGGCACAACTACTCGTGACACGTGGCGATTTCTAATTGGACCGTTACTTTTAAATCATTACCCGCGTCTAATCGGAGTCATCAAGTTTTTACAAAATTTCAGTATAAATAGGGGTTATTTTTAACCGTTTGAAACTTACCTTTCTAAAAACCCCTAAATCTTCCTAAAAAGTTACCGTTAGACTCCAATTTCTCAATTTTCTTTATCATTGTGACTTACTGTTTCCATTCTTGTTCATTACTCACATATTCGATCAATAGAATACAACAATGGCGGAACTACAAATCTTCAAAACTCACAACATGGTAGCTTTCTTGGAAAAGAATGACGAAAACGCCGATTTCCATCAAATCATTGACTTCTTTAATCATTCAAAGATAAAGACGGCGTTAACCATCGATCCAGAAATTGATGAATCCCACATTAGGGATTTCTGGACATCCGCTGCAATCGATGATACGGAGGCAGCCATTAATGCGGTGGTCAATGGTAAAGCAATCAAGGTTACAGAGTCTTCTCTACGCAAACATCTACACTTGCAAGACTCAAGAGGTATGGTAAAAGTTCCTTTTGACATCCTGATCGAAAATTTTACAAATATGGGATATGAGGGAGACTTAAATCTTTCAACCTTTCTAAAGGCAAAACTCTCCCCTCAGTGGAAATTTATGTTGCATACTTTGCAACAATGTATGTCCCAAAAACGAACAGGATGGCATGAGGGCAGTTCTGCTTTAGCCAATGCTATGGTGTGTTTGGCTACAAGAAGAACTTATAACTTTTCTTACATGATATTTGAAGGAATGCGTTGGAATATTTTAAACCCAAAACATAAATTTTTGATGTATCCTCGCTTCCTTCAACATTGTATTAACTGTGAGCATAAAGATCTTACTAGATCAACAAAACGTTTTCATTCACATGCTCATTCAAAGAAAGTTTTTACAAACATGAGGCAAGTTAATAAAGGTTTTTCAGCAAATGTGACACCACTATTCTCTACAATGTTGGTGGTCACCATTCCTCCAGCTGAAGGACAAGTGACTTCACCTCTGTCCCAACCCCCAGCTGCCACCATCAGTACTACTGCAATATCCGTGGGCACTAGTGCCATATCTGAAGCAGGTACTGCAGGTGGAATCCCTGAGGTTACTACGGCAGTTACTACTGCTCAAGTACCTCCAGTTGCTACTGTGAGTTCTACTCCAGTTACTACTGCACCAGTTACTACTTCTATAGTAACTAAACCCACTGTTTCATCACCTCACAAACCACCCAACGCTGTTTCAAAAAGACTCAAGAGGGTTACTCAGCCTCTTGTTTCTAAAACCATCCCCCATACTCTCACTGCAAAAACATTCCCTGAAACATCTTCAGGAATGCCACAAACAATAGGGGAAAACATTGAACACACCCCCTTGTTCACTGAGGTGGTCCACAAGAAGAGGGGAGACCATGTAGGGAGGGCTGATACTACTGCAGCTTTCACTTCTTTTAGTGAAGCTCAGGACAGTATCAACATCACTAAGACCCAAACTACGGAAACACCATCCTTTGCTGAGGACTTGTTCTCAGATTGGGAAGGTGGTCCCTGGCGCCAAGAGACCATGGGAGAGTTATATGCTTCTGCCAGGCAGGAGAGTTTCTCTATTCCCTATGATCAACCACCTGTTGGTACCCAACAGGAAATGGTGAGGGTAGTGGTGGTCAGTTTAATGAATTGATGGCTTTGTACCAATCTCTAATGGTGAAGGTTGAAAAACAGGGTGATATGCGGTCTTCTCTTACATCTTTGGTGCAACAGGTATTGGCACAACAAGCACTTCTATCAGCCCAATTACTGCCCAAAAGAATCACCACACGAAGTGCTGGCAATTCACCAAGACCTTCAAGCTCCTCATCTTCAGATGACTCTCCTGCAGATGATAACAAGGGGGAGAAAGAACCAATTATGTTGTTCTCATCTGAAGAGAGCAAGGGTGAAGACAAGGGAAGTGCAGATACAGTGATCACTGCCACATCCAAACATGATGAAGATATGGAAGGCAGTACATTTGAGGGGGAGACAGAATTAGAGACTGCTGATATGGTGGTAGATGAAGAAGGAGAAAAGATGGCAATAGATGAGCCATTGGTTGAGGAGCAGCAGAAAGAAGTGAAGCAAATGGTTGAAGAAACAATAGACGAGATGGAAGTTGAAGCTGAAATAACTTCTGAAGTTGCTACTGACACACTTGCTGCTGACCAAGTTAATGCGGATGATGACATGGTTGTTGCGGACTCAATTACTGCGGACACTTTTACTACGGAGCCAATGGTTACTAGTCTAGTTACTACGGACTTAGTTGCTGCGGACACAGTTACTACGGACCCCATGGTTACCAGTCCAAGGACAGATGATGCGGATCACTCACATCTTTTCACAACTACTCCTCCCACACTTTACAAAGCTTCAAATCCTTTGACTGCAATACCTTCTGAAGCTACAACACTTTCAACCACAATATCTGAAGCTACTGTTCCTACTTCTGATCAACAAGAAGCTGCAAATGTTCTTATTCAAGAAGAGATGACAAGAACAAGTGTGATGGCTGATGAAGACACAATAGCATCACAGCTGCTAAAGATCAAAGAAGAGAAGCAGAAGCAAGAAAAGGAGAAAGCAGAGGAAGAAAGGAAGAAGATGATTGCTGAGCTAGTTGCTAAACAAAGAGCAGAAGCTGCATTGGTGTCTAAACCTCCAGCAGCTTCTATAACCTTACCTGAACAACCTGCTAGTGTTTCTGTTTCTACAGGTAGAGTTGGATATGTGACTGTGGATAAGAAGAAGAAGAAGATTTAGAGGGTTGACCTTGATGCTCCAGAACATAAAGACAAAGGAAAACGTATAGTTATGGAGAAATCAAAGGAAGAAAAGCAGGAAGAAGAAAGGATTGCTCAGGAAGAAATCAATTTTCAAAATCTTACACCTGAAGAAAGAGAACAGCTCAGACAAGAGCAAATTGAAGCTGAACTGATACTCAGAATAGCTGCTGAGCATGAAGAAGAAGAAAGAGCAAGAAAAAGGAAAATAGCTGAAGAAGATGAACTTCATGCTAGGCTGAACAAGTCTCCAACTCCAGCTGAAAGAGAAGAAATGGCTAGAATTGCTGAGGAGGATGCAATTCGTGCAAAGGAGATGTATAATGAGGAGATTTTAAATGATTTGGCTTATCAAGGCTTGGTGAAAGCAGATGAGAGATATGCTATGAAGACAGTTGAAGAGGATGAAATTGCTCTTCAGCAGCAAGCAAAAGCCAAAACCAAGTCTGAGAAGAAGAAAGTATCCAAGTCCACACAAGCAAAGTTAGCTGAAGACAGGGAGAAATACACCACATACCTCAAGAGCAAAGGTCATAGTGGTAGGTCATTAGGCCCTATGAAGTTAACTAATATGTTGGATCTTGTGAAGGAAGAGAAACAAAAGGAAGCCAAAAGAAAAGTAGCTCTTGAAAAGATTCAAGAAAAGAAAGAAAAGGCACTAGAAGCTGCTTTGAAGACTGGAAGGAAAGTGTTCATTCAACCAGAACCTGTTCCTGTTGTGGAGAAACCTCATGAGAAGCCTAAAAGACAAAAGCTAGCATCAAAGAGGATTCCAAGGCCTCTAGCTAAAAGACAGAAGATGAATGAAGATGCTGCTGCTGCTTCTCAACAAGAAAATCCAGACATTCCATTTATGGATGTTAAACAAGAGCCTGAAAGTATGGAACAAGATCCTCCTAGCACTGCTCAAGAGGGAGATTATTCTGCATACATAAATCATGTTGAAGGTCTTAGGTTTACTCCATTGGCTGTGAAACCTCCAATCATCATTGACTGGAAGTATATTGGTGGGCAAACAAAGACTGAATATGAAGTGATCAGACACGACAAGTCAAAGAAGATACTTCATGCCTTCCAAGAAGCCATAAGAGTTTTTGACAGGGATGACTTGGAAAGAATGTATCACATAGGCAAAACGAAGTACTCTCATTAAAGAGGAGTATGTTCAGGAATTGATCTTGCTATGGACATTCTATGTGGACTATTTGAACCAGGTTACAAAAAGAAAAGCTCAGTGTTCAAGAAAGGAAGTCCAAGAAAGCCAGTATTCAAGTGGTTCATTTATGATCGAAGTGGTGTCTACTCCATCAGAAGAAAGGAGGGAGCCATGGAATTTTATTTGGTTGATATACGATATCCTCATGATCTGAAGACTTTGGAAGAGTTGATTGAAGTCAAGCTCAATGGACTTCATGATTCACCTCTTGCACACGAACTTGTTTGGAGGATATTGGTACAAATTGTAGATGAAAAGAACAAAGGCAAAGAAAGTGATTGGCCTAAACAGAGATGACTTAAAACTTGTTATAGTTAAATCATCTTGTGTTAATGAAAATAGTTAGTACGGTTGGAGCATAAAACTTGTACTTTTGATGTGTCATAAAAGTTCAAGGTTAGGGGGAGATTGGTGGGTTATAACATAGTCAATATCGTTTAACCATAAACAATACGCTTAACAAACAAGAAAAGTAATTTAAACGTTCAATGCGGAAGACATTAATAGTTACTACGGAAGAACAAGTTAGTGCGGCTGTCCAACAAAGTTACTACGGCTAGTCAAGTTGATACGGAAGACCAACTTGCCGTGCAAGTATAATCTAAGTTATAGAATTATAATTAGATTATGTTTCTTTTTGTTATTAGATAGAGTTTCCTTGTTCTAGATAACGATATGTTTAGATAAGGATAGTTGATGTTTCCTAGTTTATCTAGGTCGGCCTCAAGGTCTATAAATAGATAGATCCTTGTATTGATAAAAACACGTTGTATTGATATTTTCTCATTAATACAACTGAGGCTTATAATTCGATAATATTCTGTTTGTTCTTATTGCTTTTCGATAACATTATATTATTCGATAACTTGTTAATATTGAAGTGTTCATCCGCTGCTGAACTTCTTCAATAGATCACGATCTTAACGAAGGCAAACTTATTAGTTTACATTAACTAATACGATCCTGACACTAACATTTGATAAAAGGTCCATTCTATCTTTTTCGTTTTGATTAAGTTTCTTTGCATAATCATCTTTTAAAAATGTTTGGGTTGACACGTTACGCTCAAGTTGAGTTTGCTGAGATTCCAAGGTGGATACTGACTTAGTAAATTTATCGTTTTGAAGAGTTAAAATAGTAAAAGATTTGCACTGCTCCTTCACGGATTGAAGAGCAAGAAGTACCTTTGTTTTTTCAGTTTTGAGGTCAGCCATTTTTGCAATGAAATTTTCATTGGATAAATCCACCGTACAACTGCAGATCTTTGTTTTGTCTTCAATGTCTTCAACATCTGGAATGTCTTCAACATCTGGAATGTCTTCTGCATTTGAGGTTAATTCACTGTCAGAACTAGAGTCACTTGCGGTACTGCTTGCTTCACTGCGTATTTCTTCGATGGATGCCATGAGTGCTTGATCATTGCAAATTTTCCAATCATATGTGCGATCATCATGTTAAACTATCATGGCCTGTGAAGCTAAGTTGCGCTGTGGTTGTGAAGGAGTAGTTCTAGTTTTGTATTGATTTGGAGTGTATTCCACCTTAGGCTGTTGACATTCTCTGGCGAAATGGCCATGTCCTTGACAGTTGTAGCAACGTACCTTTGACTTATCGAAACCTGCTTTTCCTGTTCTCGGACTGCGTCCTCTTCTTGCCATAAATCGCTTGATTCTATTAGTAAGCATAGCGGTTAGCCATTGTAAGTCCATTTTCTCTAAGTCTTCTTCATCGACTTGACTAAAATCTTCATCCCATAAACTTGGATCGGTGATTTTACCCTAAACTTGATTTCCATATGCTGCCAAAAAGCAAGATAGAATTTCCAGGCTTTCTTCTGCTGATTTGACACTCATTGGCATTTTCTGATGAGTGATAGGAGCATTTGGTGTTGTTGTAGTTGTTCCAGTGACGAGATGGTGTTAGAAGTCGTCTGATCCTTATCAGAGAAAAAGGCAGTTGCATTTCCAGAGGAATTTGACTCTGAGGTCTGTCCATAAGGTGTTTGATCTGTTATTACGTTTGTAGTTAAACGTGTTAATTCATAACCTCTTAATCGTTCAAGCACCTTTTCCAAAGTTAATTGTTGACCACCGCTCCTATCAAGTTCATCTTTTACCAAATTTACATAAACCTCCCAACGCTTAGGCAAAGCATCTAAAAATCTCTCAATTTTTTCATTAGTTACACTTATATTATATCTGGCAAGTTCTGCAAGAAGATTGTAGTATCTGGTGACAGTATCTTCAAAAGTTTCGTTGATTCCTGATCTGAATGTTTCAACCTGTCTTTTAAGAATGTTTCCTCTACTCCTTTTCTGAGCAGCAGTTCCAGCATACTGAGTTTCAATAGCATTCCAGAGGTCATATGCAGTTTTGCTATGGTTTTTGCAAATGTGTGACATTTCAGTCGGCAAAGCCATTTTCGGACTTGCCAATGCTCTGTTTTCAGCATCATATACTCGTCTAAGATTAGTTGTGATATTATGAACTGGGATAGGAACAGTTACACCGCTTGTGGTTGAGTGTGGAGCTGAATATATCTCTTGAATACACAACCACATTTGTTCGTCATTGTAGCGACAAAAGGATTCAAATTTATCAGCCCATTCTTAATATTGTGATGGATTAAGTAACTTGGGAGGGGTATTAGTTGATTGTCTTGAATCCATGTGGGACAGTTAGATGACAAACGAACTTGTAGAATAAACTGAAATTGATTGACGAAGATGATGTTCACGAGGATGATATTCGGCGAAGATGATGTTCGTTACGAACTTGAAAGACAAACGAAGATGATGTTCGTTACAAACTCAAACGAAGATGGATGTTCGTCACGAAGGTGAGGTCTACGAAATTGAATGACGAACTTATAAACCACTAAGTCCACGAAGATGAGTCACGAAGAATTAGTCCACGAACTTAACTGCAAACGAACAAGCAAACGAACAATGATGTTCGTGGAAATAGTCAAGTTTCAACGAACATGATACTCCACGAAGATAGGTCACGAAGGTGATCCACGAAGGTAATCCACGAAGATGATCAACGAAGGTAATCCACGAAGATGATCAACGAAGGTAATCCACGAAGATGATCCATGAAGTAATCCACGAAGATGATCAACGAAGGTAATCCACGAAGATGATCAACAAAGGTAATCCACGAAGATGATCCACAAAGTAATCTACGAAGATGATCCACAAAGTAATCCACGAACATGCTTCACGAACAATCTTAAACCCTAATATCAGAATACTCAGCCGTCAAAAAATTAAACAAACCCTAACTTTAACAAACGGCCGCCGAAGATGTAAGAACCCTAATTTGCAAATCGATTAAAACCAAGATTTAATCCTGAACCAAATCTCGATAGAGAGCAAACAATGCGTTTGCTCTGATACCAATTGTAGGTCCCAGTGGTCAGATCTACAAGATTAAACACACTAATCACGAGGCGGGAACTCGTAATCAATTGTATAAACAAGTAATAATCGATAAGCAGATGATAATAATAAAAACAAAACCAAATACCGAATTATGTACTTTAATTGATAAACACGGTTACAATTAACGAGTACTCTGAATTCTTAGCTAAAACCAACAACCCTAAACTGACCTAAACACGTCTTTATATAGAGTAACATGTTCGGCCAGTTTGGGCTTTACTGGGCCTCACGAACATGCAAGTTCGTGAGCAGCCCATTTAGCTCTAAGCCTACACAAATTAACTAAGTAAATACAATAATAAATAACAAAACAAATAGAACAATTAGTCAACTAATATTTGCACTAACAATATGCGTAGTTTTTATATAGTAATATTGGTAATAAGTTATTTCGGTTAAATTTACATTTTAACACATTTTAAGTTAAGATTTAGTACAGATTTCATGACTTGTCCATTATTTCGTCTAATATGTTCACCTAACCGTTTGAGGCTAAAACTGAAAGACAATGAAAAAGAGATAATAGCGATTACAACGAAAGTACCGTAGTCACCCGCAAAAATCTACAATCTTGAGAAGTCACGAACACGAACCGGGAAAGTAAGCTTCGGTGGTGGTGGTCATGAGATATCCGGCTCCAAAACACAACATATACCACCATTAGCTTAGGGTCCAAAAGGAAAGGAAAAATAGAGAGTTTTATGGAGAGATTTACTTACCAAAACTCCAAAATGAAAGTTCCTGAAGAAAAATAACCGAAACTCCAAGAGTAAAAAGGTGAAAGTGGAAGCAAGAAACTTGTAAGACAAGAGAATAAAGTTAGTGTTAGAACCTCAACCAAAAGTGGGAGAAAATGAAAGGAATGTGGAGAAACCTCAAAGGAGAACTTACCAAACGATATGGAAACCAAGAGGAAGAGGTAGGATGTTAGTGCAAATATTAGATGACTGGTTGTTCTATATGCTTTGTATTTAGTACTAGTATATACTTAGTTATTTTTTAGTCCCACGAACATGTTTGTTCGTAGGCTTAGAGCTAAATGGGCTACTCACGAACTTGCATGTTCGTGAGGCCCAGTGAAGCCCTAATTGGCCGAACATGTCTCTCTATATAAAGAGACATTTAGGTTAGTTTAGGGTTATTGGTTTTGGCAGAGAATTCAGAGAGATTACTTGTGGATTGTAACTGTGTTTATTAATCAAAGTATTCAGAATTCGGTATTTCGTGTTTGTTATCATTCGCATATTCGATTATAACTTGTGCAGATTCAATTGATTACGAGTTTCCGCCTTGTGATCAATTGGTTTAATCCTGTAGATCTGACCACTAGGACCTACAATTGGTATCAGAGCAAACGCATTGTTTGCTCTATATCGAGAATTGTTTCAGGATTATATCTCAGTTTTAATCGATTTTCAATTTAGGGTTCTTATATTTCCGGCGGCTGTTTATTAAAATTAGGGTTTCTCTCAATTGTTGACGGCTGAGTCTTTTATTAGAATTAGGGTTTTGGCGGCTGTGTTTGGGATACATGTTCGTGAGACTTTGAAGATTTAGTATTATCTTCGTGAATTATCTTTGTGGATCATCTTCGTGGACCATCTTCGTGGATCATCTTCGTGGACCATCTTTGTGGACCATCTTCGTGGATTATCTTCGTGGACCATCTTCGTGGATTATCTTCGTTGACTAAATACTACAAGATCGTTGACTTTTGATCACATGTTCGTGGCAACTGTGACCA
The DNA here is from genome assembly GCA_910822075.1 of Senecio squalidus. NCBI lineage: Eukaryota > Viridiplantae > Streptophyta > Magnoliopsida > Asterales > Asteraceae > Senecio > Senecio squalidus. The sequence continues at coordinate 8,010,708 of CAJVGC010000060.1, forward strand.
CCTCCACGAACGTCTTTGTTTGTTTGTAGATGTTCGTAGTCAAGTTCGTGATTTAATATCAAATTACCTTAGTTTTTATTCAAGTCCCAACAACTTCGTGAATCAAGTTCGTCACTCAAGTTCGTGACTCAAGTTCGTCATTCAAGTTCGTGACTTAAGTTCGTGACTCAAGTTCGTGACTCAAGTTCGTCATTCAAGTTCGTTACTCAAGTTCGTGACTCAAGTTCGTCACTCAAGTTCGTCACTCAAGTTCGTGGATCAAGTTTGTCATTTAAGTTCGCTGTTTCTCGAATGGAATCAAAACAATCAACCAACACTCCTCCCAAGTTACTTAATTCTTCACAATATTATGATTGGGACAATAAATTTGAATCTTTTTGTCGCTACAGTGACGTACAAATGTGGATGTGTATTGAAACACCATATCTTATTCCAAATACGACCACAAATGGTATAGTTACACCGATTCCAATCTCATTTTTCAAACCTGATGTCAGAAGAGTATATGAATATGAAAACAGAGCTTGGGCAAGTATGAAAATGGCTTTGCCAATTGAAATGATGCATATCTGCCAAACTTATACTACTTCACATGCACTATGGAAGGCCATTGAAACTCAGTACGCTGGAACTGCTAAACAAAGGAAGAGTAGAGTAAACATCCTTAAACGAAAATTTTCTACATTCAGAGCTGAAATTAACGAAACTTTTGAAGATACAGTCAACAGATACTTTCATCTGCTTACACACCTCTCCAGACCCGGTGAAGAAGTTGATGAAGAAGAGAAAATAGAGAGATTCTTTGATGCTTTGCCTAAGCGTTTGGAGGTATATGTAAATTAAGTAAAGGATGAAATTGAAACCATAGATAGACAACCTCGGCAAAAGTTAACTATGGCACAGGTCATTGAAAGATTTTGAGGATATGAGTTAACACGTTTAACTGTAAACGCAATAACTGATCAAACGCCTTTTGGGCAAACTTCGGAGTCTAGTTCCTCATGAAATGTAACTGCTTTTCTCTATGACAAAGAACAGACAACCCTTGACACCTCAAATTGTCCCATTACTGGAACAAATACGTCGGAACCAAAGGCTAATACCACTCATCAGAAATGCCAATGGGCGTCAAAGCAGCTGAAGAAAGCCTAGAAATTGTATCCTGTGTTTTTGGCTGCATATGGTAATCAAGTCCAGGGTAAAATCACCGATCCAGGTTTATGGAATAAAGATTTTTGTCAAGTCGATCAAGATGACTTAGAAGAAATGGACTTACAATGGCAAACTGCTATGCTTACTAACATAATCAAAAGATTTATGGCAAGGACAGGACGTAGACCTGGAACCGGCAAAGCAGGTTTTGATAAGTCGAAAGTACGTTGCTACAACTGTCAAGGACATGGCCACTTCTCCAGAGAATGCCAACAACCTAAGGTGGAATATACTCCAAATCAAGACAGAACTAGAACAACCACTTCACAACCACAGCGCAGCTTAGCTGCACAGGCCATGATAGTTCAACATGATGATCGCACATATGATTGGAAAATATGCACTGATGAAAAGGATCAAGCACAAATGGAAACTATTGAAGAAGTACGCAGTGAAGCCAGTAGTACTGCAGGTGATTCTAGTACTGCAATTGAACTTAGCTTGAATGAAGAAGATATGCAAGATGTTGAAGATACTGAAGATGAAACAAAGATTTGCAGCTGTACGATGGATTTGCCCAATGAAAACTTCATTGCAAAGATAGCCGGCGTCAAAACCGAGAAGTCAAAGGTACTCCTTGATCTTCAATCCGTAAAAGAGTTATGCAAATCCTTTACAATCTTAACTCTTCAAAATGAGACCTTGAATAATTCATTATCCAACTTGGAAACTCAACAAACCCACCTCGAACTTAATTTGACAACCCAAATAAACTTAAAAAATGATTTTTCAAAGAAACTTCATCAGAATGAAAAGGACATAATGGAACTTTTGTCAAATGTTGGCGTTCAAACTCATAAAATTGACACTTTATATGACTGCATTGAACAACAAAAGAGGAGTTTTGCTGAGAAGGTCCAAGAATTAAACAATTGTGAAATCAGACTAACTGAGCAGGAAAGAAAACTCGAACAGTTTCGCACTTCTTCCAATACCTTGAATGCAATCATAAGTCGTCAACGCACTAGTGGGAAATCTGTTGGTTTAGGATATCACGAAACACCACCTCCATACAACAATAATTTCAGTTTCTTTAAATCCGAACTCCCACAACATGACGAATGTGAATCATCAAATTCCAAAGACCAGAAATCTGAGAAACCTCAAGACCAGCAATCTGAACAAATTCAGACTCCCGATTCAACACCCAAACCTTTGAATAAGACGTTCATATCAAGCAAAGATATCGCATCAACCAAAAGCATGACTTCAGAATCTGAACCTGATCAACCCAATAAAATGGAAACTTTAAATTGTTTCAAATGTCGTGAGCGTGGACACGTGGCCTCAATTTGCACAAATAAACGAAAAGATTGAAAGGCACCACCTGCTAGGACCACTTCCCCACAGAAAATTAAATCAGTCCCCACAAAACCTGTCCATATTCTGAAAAACCCAAAGAACTAACGTGCAGAACCTAATACTCGAAACTCTGGGTACGACAGACTAAGTATGGGAAATTTTAATCAACGTCCTCACTAACGGCCACATCAACGTCCACAACAACCTTTTGTTCCTTCTTTTGGCCAACATCACTATGAACAACTTTTCCATAGTCCCCCACGATATTTCCAAAGTCCCCCATGACATTTCCAAATTCCCCCACGACACTTCCAACAACGCTTCAGTTTACCAAATAGAAATGCTATGTCACCACCGATGAGTCATAGAGTTCCATATAACTCTAAAAGTCATCATTTTAATCGTAACTCATCTCCAAATTCCCACCAACATATCGGGTTATTCAAAAGAGTCACATACGTGACCGAGAAGGGTCAATCCAGGTCTGTCATGGCCTGGGTTCCTCATGAGAACTAATCATTTTATTTTATGTGCAGGAACTGGGTCACCGGTTAGTCACAAGTGGTACGTTGACAGTGGCTGTTCTAGGCACATGACGGGAGAACGAAGTTTGCTCAAAAACTTCGAATCAGGAAAGAAAGGACGAGTTAATTTTGCCGGAGATAAAGGTGGAGAAATAACTGGAATTGGATCAGTTACAAATGGTAAAATCACACTGAAGGATGTCTTTTATGTCAAACAATTAGAACACTATCTGTTGAGTGTGTCTCAAATCTGCGACAACGACAATCCCGTTTATTTTACCAAGAAGGAAGTATTGATTCTCAAATCAGGAATTGAAATTCCCGAGGACATGATACTGATACGCGCACCACGAACGAAGAATACTTATATTTTGGATATGAACAACACTGACATCACCACGGATTCAACATGTTTACTGTCAAAGTCTACAAGTGAAGAAGCCATGATTTGGCACAGGAAGATGGCTCATTTACACTTTCAAAAAATGAACGATACAACCAAGAAAGGGTTGGGTAACGGGGTTCCATTGAAACTCTTTGACTATGAGGATAAATGCGTCCCATGCAAACTCGGAAAACAACACAAGCAACCTCACAAGCCCAAGCCCCTTAACACAATTGAGACACCATTTGAGTTAATGCACACTAATCTCTTTGGCCCCATTAAACAACGAAGTTTTGGCAGAAAGTATTACTCTTTAGTGGTCACCGATGACTACACTCGTTATCCTTGGGTCTTTTTCTTGGCTGCTAAAAGTGAAACATCTGGTACGCTGATTAACTTCTTCGACATGATCAAAAATATTTACAAATCCAAAGTTCAACGCCTACGAAGTGATAACGGAACAGAATTTAAAAACTCCACCATGACTTTCTACTACCTTGAAGATGGGATAGTTCAACAACATAGCGCTTCGTATGAACCTCAACAAAACGGAGTCGCCGAGAGGAAAAACAGAACACTGATCGAGGCCACACATACAATGCTCGTTGACTCGCACCTCCCAGTCATACTCTGGGGGGAGCCTGTCAATACAGCCTGCTATGTTCTAAATCGAGTGTTAACTGTTAAACGGTTTGATAAAACCAGTTATGAATTACTAAATAGTCGTAAACCGAATCTTGTTTGATTGGAACCCTTCGGGGCTCCATGTACCGTTTTGAAAACAAATTACACCACCAAATTTGAACCTAAAACAGTCAAAGGATACTTTCTTGGATACGTTGAAGGTTGTGCAAACAAACGTGTTTACTTAAAACTTGCACGAACAGTGGAAGTTTTTTTCAACTTGGAAATAACTAGTTATAATTTTGAAAAACAAGTCGATCCTCCATTTTTCTTTGACTATGATTCATTGTTTGAATCTTTTAACCTTTCTTCTAGTGTGACCCATCCAGGAACATCAGAGGACCAGTGCTTCTCTTCTGATGAGGAGGACCCCATCTTTCCTCGTGCTCCTGAAATTCAAGAAATTGTTGATGAAGCTGATGAACCCGATGATCAAGAAGATGTTCCAGAACCACAAGCTGAAGACCAGGAATTCCACCCAGCTCATGATAACTCTGACCATGAAGACTACACTAATGATCCTCCAGAATCTAGAATTTACCAGATTCATCCGCTCGGAAATATCATTATAGATCCGAATGCAAGCGTCCAGACTAGATTGCAGCTCGAAGTTCTTCAAGGGATGTATGCAAACGCTACAAATTCAGAGGATTATGGCTCTCAAAGACGCAAATTGGGTGAATGTCATGCAAGAGGAATTAGCACAGTTTGAGAAGCTTGGTGTCTGGATACTCGTGATACTACCTAATGACGCATACGCTATAGGAACCAAATGGATTTTCAGGTGCAAACGTGATGATCGTGGAATTATCACTCGGAATAAAGCACGCCTGGTAGTACAAGGTTTCTATCAAGAGGAAGGATTAGACTTTCAGGACGTTTTCGCCCCAGTCGCTCGAGTTGAGGCCGTTCTTCTTTTCCTGGCTTATGCCTCTCATATGGGACTTACGGTTTATCATATTGATGTTAAAAGTGCTTTCCTATACGGAAAAATCGATGACACGGTCTATGTTCAACAGCCACCTGGGTTCGAAGATCCACAACACCCTGACAAGTTCTACAAGCTTAACAAAGCTTTATATGGTCTTCATCAAGCCCCTCGGTTGTGGTATGGCACTCTGTCTACTTTTCTCTTAGAAGCCGGTTTCAAGAGAGGCCGTATTGATAGTACACTATTCATCAAAGGTTCGTCCAAGTCTAAACTCTTACTTCAAGTCTACGTGGAAGATATCATCTTCGGCTCCACTGATCATCAAATGTGCAAAGATTTTGAAAAACTCATGAAAGATAAATTCGAAATGAGCGCAATCGGAGAACTAAAGCTCTTTTTGGGCTTACAAGTGGAGCAATTTCCCGATGACATGTTCATTCATCAGTCCAACTATGATACTGAAATGCTAAAAAAATTCAACATGACCGATGCTAAGTCCATTGCCACACCCATTCCCCAGCAACACAATCTAGAACCGAATGCACAGAATGATCCTGACGTGGATCCAACAGTCTATCGCGGCATGATAGGCTTTCTTATGTATCTCACTGCATCTCGCCTTGATATAATGTTTGTTGTGTGTTTATGTGCTAGGTTTTAAGCTTGTCCAAAGATGTCTCATCATTTTGCAGTCAAGAGTATCCTTCGTTACCTAAAAGGTAGACCGCGACTGGGACTCTGGTATCCCAAAGGAAACGACCTATTTCTCGAAGCCTTCACCGACTCAGATTTGGGAGGTTGCAATATCAACCGTAAGTCAACCTCCGGTGGTTGCCAATTTATGGGAGGACGTCTCGTGTCCTGGCAATGCAAGAAACAGACAACTGTTTTCGTATCCTCGTGTGAAGCAGAATACATCGCTGTAGGTAGTTGTGTGTCCCAAGTCCTATGGATTCAACAACAGATGCTGGATTACGGTCTATCTCTTACCTCTACTCCTATTAATATAGATAATGAGGCTGATGTATTGGACAAATCTGGACCGATCTCTTCACCAAAGCTTTTGACAAATCTCGCTTTGAATCTCTAATTCATCGCATTGGACTACGTAACTTAGAGTAACCGACGTTTTTCTTTAAAAAAAAAACAAAAAAGAAACGTGATGCGGTCGAGGATTCGAGTTGACGAAAACTTTTGCTTGTGACTTTAAGTCTGATATCGGGTTTACGAACTTTAAAAGCCTACAACGCTTTAATACTTTTACAATATATTATGTTTAAATTCCAGTGTCTTGTGGCCCTTCGTCTCCTAGTTATTTTCCATAGTGTGGTTTGCCAGTTTTAAAACACCTTATTTCCTACATTAAACGACTTAACTTTGTTTGTTGCAATGAAGGTTGAGAATAGATTTTTGTTACGAGTCATATCACAGATGGGAAACGCTCTTATTGAATTATAGATTTTATTGGTGTGTTAATAAGCTTTTGAATTCACATAAGTGGCCTTTGAAATCTGAGTCAGTATACCTTTGGGTGGCAGCGTTCACCTAGCCACCTTAGGCCTTTATTGGTTTGGGATAGGTTGGTAGAAAGCTTGCTATAGGGTTTCATAGAAAGTCGCAGAATTCATTAATCTTATAAAACTTCATAGAAGTTGGTCAGTGACTTGCACAAATAAAACTAATCCGTAAAAATTGCTTTCACATTTAATATGAGCTATCCCTTCGTCAGTTTCATATGTTGCCCTTGTCTTGGTTGGTAACCATTCCATACCACTCGTCACTTAAAACACTTCACAAATACTTTGAGTGCATTCAGATTTTTGTCGAATGTATGCTTATAACGGGCACTCCTTAGCTTAAATTTAAACCGGCTTACTTGTAATTAAAACACTATCTTATGGCTTTGAGACTGAATGGTTAAATTGGACAAACACACAAACATGGATTTAAATTTAATTACATTTGGTCCCCCGATAAGCAATCTGATCGAATCCTTAACTTTCATATTGTACACTACCGATAAATGTACACTACCGTATTTTTACATTTAGTTATAATGTTAGTTAGCTATTTTCTTGTTATTAACTTTTTCTTAAATTTTCCATTTACTTATAAACGTCGGTTAACTTCTTCCAAGAGTCCATTGGGCCAACTCTTTTGGCCCGTTCACTCAGGCCCATGCTCGACTTATATAAGCTAAAAATATGAAAACCTAAATTCACTTTTTACTTTTCACTTTTCAAAGCAGCGAATTTTTTTTCTCTCACGAAGATTTTCACTCGGTAACTTTTCAAGTAAGTTCTTCATGTTCGTTAAATTTTCACCTATTTTCGTTCATGTTCGTCCAAATCTCTTCAATTATGCTTGAAATTTTCTTAGATTCTTGTTAATGAACATAATTGTTCGTTAGGAAACCATAAGTTTGCCCAGATTTTGTGTTTATCTTCAAAATTCCTTATAAGTTCGTCACACAGTTGTTATGTTTTGCTAAGATTTTGATGATTGTTCTTGTTCTTGATCATGTTCATGATCATGTTCGTACGATTTGGGAGTCTAGGTTTATCATGTTCGTCTCACTATTTGTTTGCTTAAAAGTAAATCTTGCATGCTCCCACAAACATGCACGTTCGTGGACATTCACGAACAAGTATGTTCGTGACAAGTTCCTAGACCCTCTGAAACATGTTCGTTGAAAAATTTAATTGTTAGCACTTGAAATTTTTCAACGAACATGTATGTTCGTGACAGGTTCGTAGACTCTTTGAAACATGTTCGTGGAAATTATTAAGCACTTAAAGTTTTTCTCCACGAACCTGCAAGTTCGTGGGACCCCACGAACATGTATGTTAGTGGCACGTTCGTGTCCTTGAACAAATTTTAAACGAACATGTGTGTTCGTCACCTTTGACGAACATGCAAGTTCGTGGGCCTTTCCCAATTCCCAACGAACATGTTTCACGAACATGTGAGACCTTGCACTGACGAACATGCCTTTTTACTTGAACGAACATGTTTGGTCGTCGTGGCCTATATGTCTCTTCGACAAAAGGCACAATCAGGCAGTATATTTGGCGACGGATTCCCCTCATGCAAAACACTTCCGTCATGTTCTTCTCTTTCTCCACCGATCACGAATGTCCTACATTCTTTAGGAAGATGTGCCCATAATAATTCCTTTGGTCCAACAATTTTACACCACACTCGAGCATGTGGATTTACATCATCCTGTTACAAAGGAGAGAAAGGACGGTTTACGGGCTGTGGTAAATGAGCGTGAAATTATTATCACCGGCACTCGCCTACGTGAGATCTTCCGCCTTGGACGAGCATCTCAGAAACGATCGGGTTCTATGCTCGGCCAACGTTTTCTTGGCCGTAAATTTCCTCTTATGGGTTATACTAGCGAACTACCCACAAATACTTATCACAAAAGCAAATTTTACGGCCAGTGGCGATACCTAGTTCACGTTATAGTCTCGGTGTTCAAAACGACAAATACCGGGCATGATACCTTGGATACTCAACTTCTGTCTATGCTTCTCTGCTTAATTCTTCATAAACCGTATCCGGTTGCTCAGTACATATATCAACAACTCCAGAATGAGCTCTTCCATCCTAAGACTTTCCTGTTATATCCAAGGTTTATAATGCTCATTATCTCTCACTTCATCCCAGAGCTTCCTCTTACCGGTAAATGTGCTAGAGTCAGTTTGGTTGCTGGAAAAATCTTTCATTCTTGTCTCAAGCATCACCCTCGAGTCGCAAGGGAGGCTCCAACACATGAGACCCCTTTATTTGGGGCTCTCATTGAACCTGATTTTGTTAACCAAGATGTTGATGAGGATGCAGACTCTGAGGAACCGCGTACTGGTGATTCTACTTCAGCAAATGTTCCACCGGTTTCTCGTAGGGAATCTTCCCGCCCTCCGCGCAGGGCGCCGATTCCTATTGCTCTTGATTCCACATCGAGTGATGAAATTTGTGCAGAGATTGATAACTATCAGGGTAATCCACCCAGGAGTCCACCAATGTCGGTCATTCCATGAGCACCCACCTGTCACTCCATCCGGGAGTCCACATAATGTGCTTACAGAAGTTATAGCCACTAACAATGTACCTATTACTCCATCAGGGAGTCCGCATACTATGCTTACCGAAGTTATATTCACTCCCCCTGTAGCTGATGCTGATGTTGTTGCTGGAACTAATGAGGAAATTCATGCCACAACTGAGGAGCTAAACCTTGATACCGACAATCAGGATGCAGTCACCTCTCAGTTTTAGCCAGTGAATTTACCTATCGTCGAGCCTAGCACCGGGAAACGTTCTTTCCCAGAGGAAGATGATTTTGAATCGTCCTCCACTCCTTTGCTCAGGCGACCAAGGAAACGTCAGGCCACGGAGCCTCTTATTCAGGAGCCCGCTGCTCCTCCCACAACTAACCTCCATGATTTACATCTGCTTGTTTTGCACCTTTCTTCTGAAGTCGCAGACTTAAAAAGCTCAGATGCCGAGAAAACCAAGCGTATTTCTGACCTCGAAGCAACGGTTTGGGAGCTCTCCAAGCGCCCATCTTCTCAGGGGGAGAATACGTGCAGGTACAATACTCTCAGGCGACGAAGGAGGGATGAACAAGATGATCCCAACGCTGAAAGATCTAGAGAGCAGATTGGCGCAAGTTCTCAAGCATTGGTGATTTTATAGGCATCTGGAAAGGGGGAGAAACAGCAACAGCAACAACAACAACAACAACAACAACAACAACAAGGGAAGCGAAAACAACATCAATCACTTAGAGATGACCATGCTATATCATAGAATGATGATTTGTGGGAAGTTGAGGAAAGGGCAAGTTGTGATCAAGCCGATTATGATGAACAGGTATTTGAAGAGACAGTAAATGTTAATGATGAAGGTGAAGGAGACAAGGCTGAAGGGAACATCAAGCCAAGTATCGATGAGTGGAAGAGTTGGTTTCGTCAACTCAACATGAAGAAACAGGAAACGTTAATTCAAAAGTTCTTCACTAAGAACTACGAACGTCAGCCGCATTTGGGGATTATTAGTTGGATGTTTGATTTTGAGCTAAATGCATTTATTATTAAGCGATTTGATGGTGTTCAATATTTAAGTAAAAAGCGAGAGAACTTTAATTCTTTTCCAAAGTCTGAGCTAATTTGCTTATCAAAACTTCTGCTGATAAATTGCGGAAACGATGACTGGGCAAGATGGTTGGAGGGAATTATCAGAAAAGAAGGAAGCACAGGGAAATTTCAAGAGATTCAACCAGCAAAGGGAAAATTTATGATTCACAAATGCAAGATCAATCCAAGCACTGGCAAATCTGCAACAAGAGTTGTTTATCCACCTATCGCCTGCATGACTAAGATTCCGCTGAAGAATATTGAACGAGATATTCTTGCAGATCTTTATATGTGGGCCGTGGATACTTCAACAGGTGAAGCAGTAATGTACAGGAAAGATGATGAAGTTGAAGACGGTATGTCAGAGATTTTGTGAGTCATTGATGCAACTCAGCTTGCTAACTTAACTGAAAATGACTTGAGGGTTTTGAAGAAAATTCATATATACGCAAGAGACAGTTGGGCGGACCTTGGTAGAGATTATCAACGTATCGTCACCGGTTGCGTCAATTTGAAAGTAAATGCAGATAGTGATATTTTGTACAAAGAATAGAAGCAACAGTCAAGGTGGAGTTTGTTAGTGCAAATATTAGATGATTCGTTGTTCTATTTGCTTTGTATTTAGTACTAGTATTTACTTAGTTATTTTGTAGTCCCATGAACATGTTTGTTCGTGGGCTTAGACCTAAATGGGATGCTTACCAATAAACACCTTTTATGCTTGTTTGATTTATGGATCTTGTTTAATAATTATTTTTTTCATTATTGATTGTTAGGTATTTGTGTTTAATCGTAGATCCTTAATTGTTTTTGTTTTGCCATATTATTAAAAGTTGTGTATATGCAATTTGTTAAATCAATATTCTAGGTATTCGAGATGAATCTAGATAGATTAAATAAATTGTATGAAATAATTGGTCGGTCTATAATCAGTTTAAAATTATTAGGATTCGAGAGGACCTAGTAATAACAACTTAAGTAATAAAACGTAAACGAGTAAGTCTAATTGTTAGGATTCGAGAGGACTTAATAATTAGAGAAGTTATTCAAGAGGAAACTTCATAAGATTAAATCATAAAATACCGGTTTGTTAATTAATGCTTAATTATTGATAATTATAACTGAATTCGAGATGAACATTATAATTTGATATAGTTAAAGTTAGTAAAATATTCGAGAGGAGTTTTACTATGAATTAGAAGTTAAATATACTTTCAATATCGTAAACATAATTGGAAAACAAGTGAAGTGTCAAACAAGTGTAATTTCTCCAATATTTGATAATCTTAATTACCTTTCTCACTCGATTTTTATAATCAATATTCACAATCACTTTGAAATTTTAATTAGTTAATCTTTTGTTACAAAAAAACCCCAATAACAAACAAGTATTATTAATTTGAAGTTAAAAACTAAATTAGTCACTGAGTACGAACCTTTACTCACTTTAAGCTATATTATATACGAATAGGTCCACTGCCTATAAGTGTGTAATTGACTCATCAGCAAGGCACTTCTTGAGATGCGATACGTGAAAAACGTTGTGCACACCGCACAACTCAGGTGGCAACTCAAGACGGTAAGCCACAAGGCCAACACGAGCCAACACTCTGAAAGGACCCGTAAAACGTGGACTCAACTTGCTGCGTTTCTCAAACTGAAACACACCCTTCCACGGAGAAACTTTCAACAACACCATATCCCCGACCTCGAACTCAAGAGGTCTCCGACGCAAATCCGCGTACTTCTTTTGTCGGTGTGTAGCGGCTAACAAACGATCCTTGATCCTATGGATCTTATCAGTTGTCACACCCCGCTAAAGCGGAAACACGAGGTGCGAAGAGCAAGAGAATCATTTCACAAGTCATAACAAAATTTAACGGTTCCAAGTCATTAAAATAAAGTTTAAAAGTTCACAAGTTCAAAAGACATAACCAAGAGTATTTAAAGTTCACGACAACAATACATAATTAAATTGTTTTAATAAAATTCCCAAAATAGACAAGCCTTCTCCCGATTCAAACTTCACGTAACTTTCCTGACCCGCCCAAGCTATGCACTTCATGACTTACACTTGATTTCCTGAAACATGAGATAAAGTGTCAAACTACTTAAAGTAGTGAGTGAGGTACACTTTATAGGTTCTCGACAAAAGTTCCGACAAGTATATATATAAGTAGAAAGTTTCGACAAGTATATATAAGTAGAAAGTTTCTTAAAAGAAAGATGAGCGGAAAAGGCGCTTAAAATATATATACTGCAAAGAAGATAACACACAAGTAGAGTAAAACTTGTAAAAAGATTAGTTGCGGATTCAGTCGCAGAGTAAATATGTTTATATGCGTAAATAAAGGTAACTTATGATTAAAGCATTGTATCAACCACTTGGCATAATATAACTGTAAGTGTTCACACTAAACCGATTAATCCTGATCGTGAAAAGCCCCAACCCCACACTATCTACGAGGTTCGTCTGAACTTAGTAATATGTACTTAGATTGCCATCTAAAGTAAGGAGCGATCCTCTCCTAAGTATCAATACTCATAGTTACTAGCGGCTTATAGCTAATAGTGTGTAAACGTCTGAAACGGGGAAATTTGATTTAATTTAAAAACTGATAGTAGGCACTTACATACATGTTATATTTTCAACAAGGGTTCACGGAGGTGCCGAGTCAGTGGCGAGGTCGTATAAATACAATCAATCATAGTTTTTAGTCAAGTGCAATCGGGGGCAAGCCATAAAGTCAAAATGTCAAAGAGTGCCGAACAGGGGCAATTAAAATAGTTTTACGCATATAAGTTCAATAAACGTCAAATAGTTCATAAAATGTCATAGTTCATAAAGCATTTAGATCTCATGTTTCCCCCAAAAGAGTACTTAAAAGATATTAAATAGAGGGGATGTAACTCACGGATTGCGAAGATTAAACAAGAGCGAGAAACGGTCGAAAGCGTGTATGGAATCACGGAAGGCCTAAAATAATACCAAGATTGATTAAGTATTATGATTACATTAAGTTAACATATAATATATTATAAGTTGTAGTCTTTAGTTAAACTTTAAGTGTCAAGTTTAAATTGCCCAAATATTGTCCGAATCGGTTATCGTCACGTTTAGTCCAAAAGTGTCCAAAGTTAACGTTATTATTAATATGATAAGTTATATTTTAGCCGCTGAAGTGTTTTATTATATTCTAACGGAATTTGGGCAGCGCTTCCGCGCCATAATTTTTATGTCCAAAATAGTCAACACTTTCCCGCTTACAAAACACATATATTTACATAACATAATTAAACGAGTTCATTTAGGTGTAATAAGTCCAATAAAATATCACAAACATAAGTATTTTACTAAACTCAGTCCCAAATTGTTAGTCTCGAAAAATCAAAAAGTTTAAATAAGCTTTTAACGCCAAACGACGATTTTCGGAAAAACTCAGCGGCTCATTGCGCCGTTCTGGTCCACTAGGACGGCGCCCTGAACAGTTTTGTGCCACGGTGCGTCGTACTGGGTCAAAAGGGACGGCGCCCTGGCGCTGCTTTTTTCTCCAAGTTTCGTTTTTCTTGCAAAAATGGTTATTTAAGTCATAGATCTTGACATGCAATTGATAAGAACTTCATTATCTACTGTTTTCTCAGTTTATAAATAACTTCTATCCATAAAAACATAGATCTAAATATCATTCGGTTAAAATTCGTTTTTGTATAAAACTTGTTATAAAACTTTATCAAAACTCATTTTTATGCTTTAAATCATCCATGCAAATGTTTATAACAGTAAATATAGTAAAAAGAAAGGTTTCTACCGGATGAAAAGCTTGGATGACGATTTGGTAGAGATTTGAGCTTCAAAATCGGTAGAAAATGCTTTTTAACCGAAATAGTTTGATTCTCCTTGCTTCCTTGGTTGTTTGAACGATTTTTATGTGTATTTTATGTGATTTTCTTGGCTGGATGTTACTGGATTTGTAAGGATTTTAGAGAGAAGTTAGAGAGAAGGTAGAAAGAAATGGTGTATGTGTGTGTTTTATGTTTTGTAAATGAAAAGAAATGTTGTGGGGGGGGGGGGTGTATGACAGTCTTGGGACAGTAAAAGACTGTAATTGAGTTGTCAAATCCGAGTTTAGAGTGGTTGAGTGTTGTTTAAAACGAGATGGAGCTTTAAAAGCTCCAAATTGTGAAACTGCGTCGCTAAGGCATCGCCAGGGTTTCACCTGTGCAGCGTCCTAGCTTATTTCTCATTATTTTTCGATTTTTACGTTCTTGTTCCGTTAGACCTTTTTGTTAAATGAAAGTTTCTGATTTTTGTACGATATGAACTTAGGAAAGTTCCGTAGGTGTTTTCTTGGTATTAGGACTTATATATATATATATTGATTCCGAATTTGATTCCGACACTGACGCATTTCCGGTAAAAGTACGGTTAAAGACAATAACGTATATCTCAAGGATATAGAGTACGAATTTCACCTGAAATTTAGACGGTTGTCACATCAGTAGTCTCCTGGATCAACACGGGACCCGTGATCTGACTATCACCTACCTTAGCCCAACAAAGTGTAGACCTACACTTATGACCGTAAAGAGCCTCAAACGGTGCGTATCTAATAATGGAGTGGTAACTATGTCCATCGGTCTAAGGGTGATAAGTCTTACTCATATCTAGTCTGGTACCCAATGCTCGCTGTAACGACTGTCGAAACCTCGAAGTAAACAGTGCGTCACGATTAGAAATAACAGATATTGGGATGCCATGTCTGGCCACGATCTCATCAATGTATAATCTAGATAACTTCTCCAGTCGGTAATCCTCACGAATAGGAAGAAAGTGCGCTATTGAAATATTTCAGTAACAATAAAATGTAGATGGAAATATATAGGTAGTTCAGGCTGATTTGTTAATGGGTCAAAACAAGTTTGAGTTGAATCAAATCACCTTTAAATATGTGAGAAACCCGAGGTTTGGGTTGACCTGGTATCATTATTGAAATATTTCTGTAACGGATGACTGTTCTTTCATTAGGTGGTTCTTACATGTTGCACACATATGATATGTTGGCATTCAAAAAGGAGATGGAGTCTAATTGGTAGGGTTGTGTGTTGGTACCTTAATAAGTGGGTTATTTATGACAATATTAATTGGGGTCGATAAGGCTTGAACGGGGATGACCTATAAACTTATAGTTTATATGGTGATACTTAGGGAAACTCGTTGACTTGATTCTCTAGTATCGTAGAGCTATGGACTAAACCGATGATCAAACGAACCATGTAAATTTGTTGTGTGTTGGTAAGTTTGAGAGTCGATTTCCTGACAAAGAATACATGTCTAAAAATTGTTCAAAGCTGCTCTAGAAATGTTCAAAGCTCTATTAGTTATGTCATTGTGAATTTAGGGGTGTTACTAGTCACACTGGTACATCATTGATTTAATTAAAACAAAGATGAGGCATGTACACACCTTATTTAAAGCACTTTAATCATTGGAAATAATATAAACAAGTTAAGACAATTAGACGTACCAAAGTATTGTATCAAACATCATACTTATTTAAACAGATATGCCTCCTTGATTTTTACCACAACATCATTAATGGTATAAGGTCCATCGAGTGGCACGTCAGCTACAAACCTAAGCTTTGGTGTTTCTTGGATTCCGTTACCCCATTTCTTCATGCTTTTACAATTTTTGATGGTCACCTCTACCAAAGATGGATATTTAATCGTAGAATTCCCAGAGCAGAAGCTTTTGATTTCTAAATTTTCAAGTACGATTTTGGCAAGACAAGGGAAAACAATAATATTTGTAGCCAATTCTATTTTCTCGTCTCCATCCAAAACCACTTCCACTAATCCCATACAATGTTTAAAACTTAACTCCTGCAGACTGACAAGCCCTTGTGCTACACTGACGGAGAATACTCTTACTAACTTCGTACAACTGTCAATATGAAGAGTGACTAGGTTACTAAGACTTACATATTGATCTGGGCATTTCCATAGAACCTCCAAACGGTCTAAACGTGACACAGTGAGGTGTTTTAGTCTCATAAAGCACTTTTCCTCTTCTTCCCCTTCACCACTATTGTGGTCTCTAGAAGAATGAAAGGTTTGAAATTCATCCCAATCCCTTGAATCCACCAAGCTTGAAACGTTTATACAATCTTCCAACACAATACTCTCTAATTTATTAAAACCCTCGTGATACAATGTGGGAAGGATGTTATTCAAGTTGTATATGTTTGTGAGATATATGTGAGGACTTCGGACCTCGATAAATTTCTTTATCCACTTCAAGAATGGGACCTTAAGATTGGCCATACTAAGAATTAGAAAACATTCCAATCTCCAAACAAGCGAAGGTATGTAAATATTTATATATTTTATTACCTGAATGTTAATTCTTTTCAGTTTTAAAGAACTGAAACCTTCTGGAATAACATCATATGATGGCACAATTAATTCCAGATGTGTGAGTTTAGTCAACTTCGTTACCTCAAGCAATCTATCATAAATTCCTTCGTGCATCGAGAAAAAATCAATGCATAGCTCTTCCAACCGATAGAGATTTAATAGAACACCCGGTGATATATGTGACAATTTCCTACAATCTCTAACATCAAACCGTCTTAGATTAACCAATTGACCAATCTCATGAGGGATTTCTTTGATTTCAGTACCAGGCATATTTAGAATCTCCAGGTCTTTTAACTCCCCAAGTATAGAAATTTCACAAATATATGTATAATTTAGATTGAGTGTGCGAAGTTTTGTGAGTAGCTTGAATGATTGTGGCAGGGATGAGATTCTAGTCCTTGCCATATCTAAAATTCTGACATCTTTCATGCTTCCAATGAATTCATTAGAAATCGTTGTTATTTCATTGTTATTTATAAGGAAAGTATTGAGGTTTGGGAGGTGAAGCTCATAATCAGGAAGCTTACCAATCTTATTATCCACGAGCGAGATCGTGGTGTAGCTTTCTAAGGTGTTCTTACTTGGCAGCCATTCGGACAAATCTTTCCCAGCCTTCACCAAAAAATTGTTGTTACCTTTAGATGCAATTAGCAAAGCCACATCACGAACAACGTCATGCATTTTGGTTAAGCCTTTGCTTCCATCAATCAATAACAAGCCAGAAGATTTAAGGATATCCACTGCATTTCGAACCATGTCTCTTGCATCATTCAGGCTTTCGAGGTCGTTAAACATAGCTAGACCCACCCCATAATATACCAAGTCTTCTAGCCAAATATTTCTATCTTCTGGAAACATGCTACACATTAAAAAGCACGATTTGACTTCTTCACTTTCAAGATAATCATAACTTAGCTTCAAATGAGTATATACTTTCCTTATTCCTGGACTGATATTTGATGGTGCATGTTTCCTTAGTTGAGTAAGAGCCTTCTCCCATGAACCGATGCTTTTGTTTTTCAAAGCTTTTCCGATAGCTAGAATGATTAGTGGCAATCCACCACATTCTTTAACAACCTCAATCGCAATTTCTTTCAATCTCACGTCCTTCTCTATTTCACCAGCCACTTGCTTGAATATGATCCATGCTTCTTTTAATGGCAAAGAGTCTACACAAATTTTACTTTGAACATTCATTTTGTCACACACATCATCACTTCTAGAAGTCAGTAAAATCGTGCAATTCATGTGCTTATCTCCACATGGAATGCACAATTTTTCGAACTCTAGTTCTTCCCACACGTCATCTAATATGATCAATACCTTCTCGCCATTTATAATTCGCTTTGATGCTTTTTCCGTATCTTTTTGAATGTTTTTAAGATTTACAGTTTGCGAGACAGTTGTAAAGGCAATATCAGCAAATTGATTTTTCATTTTTGAAGCAACTTCCATGGCTAGTGTGGTTTTCCCAACACCTCCTAACCCATAGATTCCAATGATTTGTATGCTTTCATCTTCAATAGCTGCAATGACCTTCTCTAAAACCAATTTGTGGGTGGTAATGTCCTCAAGATTCTTGTTTTGGTAGAAGTCTAGTGGTCCGGGTGTAGGAGTGTGCACATAGACACCGCTTTCAAAGGTCTTACCTCCTTCTTGGTGTTGGAGAAGAGAAGAAGCCTTTATTGTTGCTATCTTACTGTAACGATAGAGGTTGGTCCAATTAAAACACGTCTTCTTGGCATTCGCTTCTTGTTCAAGAAACACTTCTGCCTTGGATATTTCAACGTTCGCTGTGTCGACCCACTGTTCCACCCCAACTAAGAGTGTGTCTCCTACAGTCTTAGATAGCTTTATATGTTGCGTAACCCTCCCAGTCAGAGCTTTTATATCTTGCACTACTTTCTTTAATTTTTCAACATTTTGAGAGTAGTTCCACATGTAACCGATCTCTTTTTTCGCCACACCAAACAATAAAACCACTACTTTGTCGACCACGGAGCTAATGATCTCCTCCGCCATTTCAAAGTATAGTTCAAGAGATCGATGGTAAATAGATTTGAGTGAAAGTTGTTTAGAATGATACTAGACAATACGAAGATCGAAAAAGCAAACTAGGAAGACAATGATTTGATAAACCATGATTCAAGGACCACTTAAATAAGTTGTAACCAAAAAATAACTTACAACAAACGATAAATTCATGGTAAGTAAAGAATAGTAGGGCTTTCTCTTTTAGATATTCTCTTTTGAAAACATGTACATCACATGTATGCATATGAGTTAATTACATAAATCGGACCTATGGTTTACCTAAAATTACAAATTGCGTCCCTAAGTAAACGTTGCATAATTCGTCCACTTTTAGAAACTAATAACCTTTTTCGTCCCTAAAATGGATGTCCGTTAATAACTTCCGTTAAAATTATTGCTAACTAATTTTACATCTCGTCCCTAAGATAGATATTCGTTAAAAATTTTGGACGAAAACGGAATTAGTTTCAAAAAATTGACGATTTATGTAACATTTTAAACTTAGGAACGAAATCAATAATTTAAAGTAAACCATATGAATTATATAATTAACTCTATACATATTTAAATGAGTTCAAATTTGACTTTTTAATGTTTCTTTAATTTTTATAGTCATTATTATAAGTTCTTTATTTCACATGCAATGCATACATTCTATGCATTTAATTTTAGAGAATTGTATTTAATTTTAAAGAAACTAGTCAGGCATTCTATGTGATTAATCTATACTACAGAAAGCTTATTTTAGATTATGTTCTTCATGTGACTCGTTTAATTTCAATAAAAAAGATTTTGGTTGATAAATGTATAAAAAATTGCATCAAAATGAAAAAGATGACACGACAAGTTTCGCATTTATATCAACCAACATATCTACTTTTATAAAGCAGCATTATCATTTTTAAAGGGAGGAATCAACGTATACTCCAATTTTAATCAACATTTTTATTCCATAACTTTCTTTATCAGTTGATTGTCGTAGGGTTTTGTTGATAATGCATTTCGGTAAAATTCTATTTTGAGTAACTTATGTTTTATATTAAAGGAAAATGTGTTTGAACATATATATATATATATATATATATAACTTTAGTATATATATTTTATTGTATGAATCAAATTTAAAAAATGTATATTGAATATATTAAACTTTCAAATATCGTTATTATATGTATGTGATAGTATCCTTGTTGACGTGTCAATTTGTATGGATGTCACATGGTAACTTAAATTGATGACACATAAGTAAAACTACCATTACATACATATAGATGATATATTTGAAAGTTATATATATACAATAAAAGTTTTATGAGTTGGATATATATTATAGAAGAAAATTCAGGTGAGAAATAGATTTTTGGTGAAAAGAGTGTGATCAATATTGATTCGATAGATTTTAACTTTAAATCATGATTTATAAATTTTAAAAAATATCATTTTATGTTGAGCTCACCTAATTTTTGGTGAGAAGGGGAAATCGGCATTGATTCGGTATAATTCATTATAACTATAATAAAAAAAAAAAATGGTAATTGATGGATTTTTATAGCTTGGATTCACACTTTCAAAGAAATGTTCTACAAAAATTATGAATCAAACTAAAAATCTATTGAATCAATCCCCCTTTTAACAATGTCTCATCGAAAATGTATTTCTCACCGGATCCATATCCATTATATATAGACTTTCGACTAAAATTTAATATATTTTCAAGCACTTAGCCCTTATATACAATTACACATTTCTTATCTAAAACTAAAATAGACTTAAGCAAATAAATGGTCCATGTAATTTTTCAGGTGTTACTGATTCTGTCTATGGACTTTTTTTTATTCTCAAATCCAAACTTTGTGGTTTGAGACTCTTACTGATCCAGATCCTCTATCGTTAAATATGTTAGTTTTTCATTGAATGGAGGCACTAAGTTTGAAATGCATGACAAACCATAAGAACAATTCATATAATAACTCTTTGTCTTTTCAAAGAAAATCAGGTGAGGTCAACATAGGCACCCTCACAAACGCATACACACGCTATTAACGCCTCTTTCACCTTATAAATATCACATTTATTGTCAACAACATCCTTATTGGTTTTCATTTTATGATTTTAGTTACCGGAGTTACATTTATTGTCGAAAATCACTAAACTTACAAAACTCGATCACATCCAACTAATAAATAACCACCTAATAAACCATAGCTACATTAAACAAACAAAAAACCAAAACAAATAATAATAACAAAAAATCTAAAATTGAAGTTGGCTATCAATGTTCTAGTTTTTTAAATTGTTATTGTTCGTTATTAAAAATCAATTTTTAAATAATCGACCATGGACGAAGGCGGTTTTTCCGATGATATATAATAGAGTAAAATGTGTACTTAATGTTATTCAAAAAAACTTTTGATATATCATTTTATTCAATAGGTTTTGGTGACATATTATGCTCGAAAATTAGAGATTCATTTACATCACTAGTCCAAAACTCATGATCCGAGAGTAAAAACCGACGATTTGGGTTTTGATATTTGACATTTGAGTCCCCTCACATTGTAGCCCAGCCCAAACTGTGGAATCTTTATAACGCGTTACCAATTTATATGTTTACCAGGAATTGGATCAAGCATTCGTGAAAGTACGCCGTAAGAATAACTCCAAGAAACCACAAAAAGTATCGGCCTGATGCTTCTTCTTTAGAGATCAAGTTGTGTTGTTATGGGAGGACCTTAAAGATGTAAATTAATATGTACTTATGTTCCAATCTTTTCCGGAAAGACCATTTAAATCAACGATTTCGTCTATGAATCTTTGATAATTTATTTGGATTTGGTAATAAACAATACTTCACTCCAAATTTCTTGAAGTTAAACAAAGTTATGTGAAATTGTTGATAATTTTTATCGAATTAAGTTTGCTTAGGCTTGTGCGATTTACGAGCTGGACTTGTAAGTCTACTCAAGTAGCCAGAGGTCACGACTTGACCTACGTTGAGTAAATTTCAAGTAATTTTTTCGAGTCAAACTCATGTAGCTTGTGAGTTGTCTTCACTCGCTCAACTTGTTTTTATGTTTTCGTGAAACGTACCTCCCTAAGGTAACATATGTGTGAAGAGAATATTTGTTGTACTCTGTTTTTATTCTTTGTACTTTTAACATGTTTTATTTAGAGATGATTTTCATATTTATTTTATTATTGAAACTATTTTATTATTATTTTTAAGTATATATTTAGTGTTGTTTATCTGAAATTTAGCTTATATAAAATTTGCACGTATAATAGTTAAATGACTTTTATGTATATAATTATTATTAATTTCTGTAATTAGTATCATTTAACTTAAATACGACACATTTCATTATTAACAAATATATTAAATAAAATCTAAAGTTTATAAGTAAAATAAATTATATTAATAGTTTCGTAGAAAACCACCCAATACTTTAGAATGTTAAAACTTACAGTCCAAGTTTTATAAAAAAATAATTAAAAAAAATATTTAAAATTCTAGAAGCTTTGGAAATAAATAAAAATAACTATTCGTATATACATGGTTTTCCTTAACTAATTACAATCCTGTTTTCATAAGTCTTTTTGTTAAAAACCTAATACTGCTCCTACTCAAATCCAAGCTAATCACTTGGTTACTGAAATTAAGCATGGTTGTTCGAAGAAGTTCGAGAAAAATCACCAACAATAGTACGAGTTTGAGTTGTTGTAAGCATGGAGAAAGTCGAGTTGGGAAACAAGTTTAACAATCAAAGACGAATTTTGTGTCTCTTCCGAAGGAATTGCTTGTAGATGTTCTGGCTAGAGTTGCTTCGTCATCATTCGACCATCTTTTTAAAGTTAAACTAAGGTTTGTTTATAACTTCAGCTCGTAATCGATTTTTTTTTCTTACCAATATATGTCTACATGTAAATTACATATATGCAGAATAACGATGTTAAATATTTGAAGTTTCTTTAAGCAAATTGCATGTTTATTATGTTTTCTTCATGCATTGTTTATCTAAATTATTATTAATTTATTTTACAGTCTTTTTTTATTTATTTTACACGTATAATAAATGCATGGTTTCCTTATATGTTTTTGAAAAAGATGAATTTAGGGTTTTTTTAGGGCTATATAAAGTTAAAATTGAGAATATTATTTAATTTTTCATGTTTTTCTAGGGTTTTTCTTAATAAAATATACTAGAAATAACATTTAAAATCTTGATAATTTTGTTCTATTACATGCTTTAAGAAAAATAAATATATAATAAAGTATGAATTTTATTTAACTGTTTACATGTTTTTTTAAGGTTAAATTCGTCTATGTACTTAAAATCACGGGATAAGTGCTTGAAAAGTTATCAAACAATCTATAATATCTACCCAACTTTAAATTAGTCTATTAAATATATCTAACGTTCTAAAAACGCTATTGTATATATTCGAGCTTACGTACATCCATATAAGTTTAAAATAATCAAGATGTCATGTCATCAATTAGAAAATTTTTGACTTTGATGGGTCCGATACATACGATAACAGTTTTTTAAAGTTGAATACATACAACAAACTCATATAAAAAGTTGGATACATATTACATATTTTGGAGTAAAATTTGATATATGTTCGAATATTTTATCCCTAAAATCACATTTAAAAAAGAATATATAATTTGTTAGAATTCGTTGGGTTTATTTTGTATTTATTATACTAAGTTTCCCAATATTATTATTGAATATTGTTTTGTTATAATTATTTTATGAATATGCAATATAGAATTAGATTATATTATGTTTATGTATTTTTAAGCAATTTTGTTGTTGTTTAAACAGTTGCAAGGAGTTTATGGAAGCAGCCGAGGATGACTACATCCTCGAACATATTTCGATCAACAAGTTTCCAGTAATTCAGTGGCGGTTTCCGGTGAATGAAAGAAGGGCTTCGTTCCTAACTCGGTGCTTCAACAAAAGAAATTCCGAGGCACTATTTAGGCGATGAATGGTAAGATCAAATAGTTTTAGAAATACCAAAAAACTAAAAAACACTTGTTAATTATTATATAAAAATATACTAATGTTAAAACGATTTTTTTTATAGATAGAGTATTTTATGTTGGCTAAGGCTGAATCGGGACTAGAGTATTTCAAGAGAGGAGTGGAGAAAAAACATTCAGACGCTACATATGTGTACGGGATGCTACTTTTGGCGCAAGGTGATCAACACGGATTGAATGTTTTGAATACCATGAAGTGCTCAAAACAACAAAATTGGAATGTGGAAAAATGTAGAAATAATATCAAAACGATATTGAGGGCATTGTGGATTAACAACCCGATCAATCTAGAGAAGGTTAACACAAAATGCAAAAAACAAGATCACGAAGTTCGTTTTAGAAGAAGGTTTTGGCGTTTTGACAACGACGAAGAACTTGCAAGCTGTGAAACATGTTCATGGTACCAAGAGTTGGTATATTTCGGTGGAATGATGAATTTGATTGTTTAGGAATTATAGTTAGTATAATCTTTTTTTCTTATTATTTTTTCATTATTTTTTTTATTTTTATTTTATTATTATTATTATTATTATTATGAAGATCTTTTTAACACGATCGACTTTGATTTCTTTTAAGCTAAATCTTTTATCTTAAACCGTTTGGATTGTTAGAGAAATAATCTATCCAAAACGACCCTTTTTAAGGTAAATGTGACAAAATAGACACCCATGAAAAGAACATTATTTGAAATTAAAGGTACATGGCATAATGAAAATGCCTACTGAATTGAACAATCTGATAAAGATTTAAGCCGTAAATTTTAAGATAATTTCATCGAAAAAAAGTTTAGCATGTCAAAAATCTATACATATTAAACGTTAGCTTTCAATGAAGACTTGTTTATAACTAAACGAAAACTAATTAAGATTTCTAAACAATCGGCTTAAACTTTTTACTGAAATAACCTTGAAAGTTCTTCATCGTTGTCCAAGAGCCAACCCCTCTTTCTAAAGCGATCCACATGGTCTTGTGTTTGGCATTTCGTTTCAACTTTTCCCAATTTGAACGGAATGTTAATCCACAATTCATTTAGTAAGGAGTTAACTTTAACTCTTGAATCTTTAACACTCCAATTTTCTGGTTTTGGGGACTTCATGGAATTCAAAAGGTTCAATCCATGTCGACTTGATCGATCATCTCCACGTGACAAAAGTAACATTACATACACATTTGTAGCCTCAAAATGTCCTTTCTTGATGGCTCTCTTTATGTACTCTCGTCCTGATTTAACCTTAGCCAACTTGAAATACTCCTCGAATGAGGAAACGGAGTTCAACATTAATTAGTATATTTTTCGAATAATAACATCTTATACAAACTACTCCATCTTACCATTCCTTTTCTAAATAGTGACCCGAGGTTTCCTTTCTTGAAACAATGGCTTAGGAAAGTCCGTTTATCATGGGTTCGAGACCAATTAGTAAACTTATCAATTGAAATGCATTCAGAGATATAGTCGTCTTGCGTTGTTTCCATAAAATCTTTGCAACTGTATACAGAATAAAACAAATCGCTAAAAAAATATACAAACTTTTTCGACAAAATCAAAATTAAATAAGTACGAGAATATTGAAAATAACATAGTTTAAACCACAAAAAAAATAAAAAATACCATAATGATGTTTTAGTTATATAAACGTTAACAATTTACATATAACCAACCAATAAAGCTGAAAAACTTTAAATTACGAATACGGAGGTAACCTTAGTTTAGCACTAAAAAGATGATCAAACGAACATGACGCAACCCTAGCAAGAATATCAACTAACAACTCTTTGGGAAGAGACCCGACATTTGTAGTTAAACGTTGAACATGTTTTTCGACTTGTTTTCCTCCATGTTTACAACAACTCAAACTCGTACGATTGTTGGCGATTGTTTGCTTTTTCTTTGGAACACCCATTGTTATATTCAAGAAAACCTTAAGTTGAAGAAAGGATTATTTTCGAAAAGCCTTAAGTTGAAGAAACGATTTATATCTTTTAATCGATACATAAATTGTTATATGTATAGGAAAGAACTTGTTTGGGTACGAATATGATTAGGTTTTGAAAAATCTAATAATTTTAGTTACCTCAAATAAAATTTTGAGAAAATATTCTAGAAATTATTTTTTAGAAAAGTTGGAAGAAATTTGGATTTTAATTATAGTTATCATTATTTCTTTTAAAGTTATGATAATAACAATTATACTTCTCGTTAAAAACTTTGGACATGTATTATAACTTTGGACATGTGTTATATATTTGTTAAAAACCATCCAAGCTAATCACTTGGTGGCATTTCATGATAATTTTTATTATCCGAGTAACCCGATACTTGTGAGTTGATCAACAAAAACGATTGGAAAATCATTTAATATCTTATTTCTTTCTTGAGCTATATATATAAACCAAATGCCAAGTATTTTTTCTCTTTCTTTAACATACTCTATTCAATAAAAGGAATAAAAACTACTGGCTTATCCCTCACAACTTGTTCTTCATTAGCTCAACTCCCTTTAATCGATTATGGAACAACTTTTTCCAAACCCTCACAACCAAAACCCAGATTATCTCGATAGTTTGCTTCCCGACTATCGATTTTGTCCAACTGACTTGGAGATTCTAGTTTACTACCTAAAACCAATGTTAGAAAGGAGAGAACACCCCCCCCCCCCCCCCCCCCAATTCCGGTTTCACGAAGTCAATATATATAATCATGATCCAGAAGAACTTGCAGGTTAGTATAATTTTGATCGAATATTACACATATATATTAACTAAATAAGATAGAAGCGTTAATTAATTATTTGATCTTGTGGTTTCTTGATACATATGCTTCTTTCTTTATTATTTAATCTTGTTTCTAAATTTATATGTGGTTTGTTTTGCATTGATAAGAGAACGGTACCGTCCGTGTGATGGTCCGTGTGATGATAGTTGGTACTTTCTGACCCCGTTAGAGCAAAAGTACACTAGTGGAAACGGTCGGATAGAATAACCAAGAACTTAGGGCAGTGGAAAGCGAGCCAAAGTTTTTCAACGGTTTACGATGATGTGAACGAAGGAGGATTAGCGGTTGGAACTAAAACAAGTTTAGCTTATTTTGATGACAAGGGAGACAAGACACAATGGCTAATGCATGAGTATAAAATTGATAATCCCAATCATCCCATTAAAAAGAATGACAAGAAGGTATACAGATTTTTTTTGACTTATGTTTAACCTTATATAACGTAAATTTTTCCTTATTCGTCTTATATTTTTGATTTATGACCAAATTTTGTTATGTTCATGTAGGTACATGATTTGGGGCTATGTAAGATGTACAAGACAATTCGAAAAGATAACAAAAGAAAAAAAGAAGAAAGAAACCAACTCGATGATGAATCTCCATCTAAACGACAAAGATTATCTGAACCAGGATGACAATGTTCTTCAACGACAAATTCAATCCCAAGATGACTTGCAAAGTTCAAATATGACCAGCATGCAACCAACGACGACATATCATGATTTGGCAATTCTTCCACAATACGTTCACAACCCTCACAAAAACAACGAAGATATTCAAGCCCCAATGGACTTCCAAAGTCCTATTCAATCCACGACAACGCATGAGGACGATTTCAGCTCCTACAATTACCTATGGCCACTAGATTTCCCTGGCGATCAGTACAACAACATCGAAGATATTCAAGCCCCATTGGACTTCCAAAGTCCTATTCAATCCAAGGGAACACATGTGGACGATTTCAGCTTCTATAACGACCTAGACCCACTAAATGACCCTGGCAATGATCATGACCTCTTTTCGGTTGAGGAATTGATAGGTCCTCGTCGATTACATATCGATAGATAAAACCATACCAAGATTATGTATGTTAAAATTTATATGTTTGTTTATTTGTTGAACTTTTAGATTGGCTGATACAAAAAAGAAGTGTAGAAAAAGTCATGATTTTTTAATTATTGTTTTTAGTAATATTTGATAATTGATACTATATTTAAATTTAAACTAGTAGACAATCGTGCGTTGCACGAGTTCGGAGGTTTATGTTCCAGCCTGTACTTTGACCATTAAACAATGTAAATTTACATTCGCAAGCCAAGAAAAAAGGTATCGTCTTCGTGGGATTATTTGATTCGGAAACTATATTTTTTATTTGATACTAATCTGAAAAAAAAAAAAAAAAAAAAAAAAAAAAAAAAAAAAAAAAAAAAAAAAAAATGAAAGCACAACACCGGCCCATATTTAAACACAAACTTTTCATTATAGTCAATTTTTATATGTTTATTATATTCAAACTATATATTAATCGTTTAATAATATATAGTATAGTTAGTATTATATTTAATACCTAGACTCTACTTTTGTGACAACCGTCACTTTCACACCCGGGTTAGTCTTGTGCCCTTAGCTCATTACCGATTTTCTTTAAACTTTTATATTTAAAAGTTATTACTACTTGGTTGTGTATGTGTTAGAGTTCATGTGTGTTTACTTTACGTATGTAGATTACTACCTTAGGTGCACAGTAGTTAATCCCGATATATGAGCTTCTAGTTTCTTAACGAGCTATTACCGTATTAAAACTTTAAGTTATTTATTAACTTATGAACATAACGATTAATAATGAACTCCGCTTTATTAAACTTCAAGGTAACACGTATAACAACTCTCGAGTCTTTCTGTGTCTTGGTTCGTATCGGATATTCTTACTCTCACTCATGGACTACTTAAACGAGACATGGTGTGGCTTTGTGGGCTGCTATGTTCGACCCAAGGAAGGCTGGACCAGGGCCTAAGGCCGGTTCTTTCTTTAATCCAAACACCCCTCGCGCCTAAACTAATTTAACCCTAAAAACATTTACGTAAACTTCTTCCTTGCAAAGAAACCCTAATCGCCCCTTGCTTCCCCCCTTGCTGCCATCGTTCTCTTCATCACCAGCCACCATCATCGTGTTTCTTGGAGTCCTTGAGCAATCAGCATCAACCTTCTACTCCTAGATCACCATCAGCGTTGGTTTTGGTAAGGATCACTGCATGAATTTCGTTTTCTGGTTCTTCATGTTCAGCTGAGCATATGATCACATCATCTTTGTGTTTTGTGTAGCATTCATCTTTTTTTGTGTTGGATCTTCACCTATCTCTTCAGCCTAAACGTTCTCCCATCCTTGGATCGCCAGATTATTTCAAGCAAACGTAAGTGTTCATGTCAACTGCTCATAGCCGATCCATACATATTACCTAAATATATATTCTGATTGGCGTTTTGGTTTGATCTGGTCTTGGCATGAATAAATTCAGCAGCTTTTGTTGCATTTTTCGTGTCTTAGATCCCTTGTGTGTTCGTGTTTCTGGTCCAGCAAAGCAAGCGTTCCATTCGTGCAGCAAGAACCGAGGGTGTAAACCCTAATTTCTTATTCACTTCTTATCGTTATGGTTTGATTGTATGTTGTTGCTTTGGGGTTGTTATTAATGTTTGATTGTGAGTTTAACAACACAATAATCTGCTATTAACGTAAAAGAAAAGTTCTTGAACTCGTTAGTAAACTCGTCACATCTAAGAACCAAATCCGTTAACTAAATGGTAAAGATATTAAAGCTTGCTGTTCTAAATTTTTGTCGGTTTTGTTTGCTGTTTATCTCGTTTTCACTTTGGAATATGAAATATTTGTCTAAACGAAAATTGTAGTCCTTTGAATCTAGTTTTCGGAAATATAAGATTTGTAATCTGAAACATTGTAGAACTCCCAGAATATGCGTTTTAGTACACGTTGGTCTAATCTGAATTTGGTAAAATAGCTGCTGTAGTCACCTGTTTTGAAAAAAATCATAACTACTAAACCGTATAGAATTTTAATAATTTGTCAAAACCAAAGTTGTAGGTCTCGGAGTCTAGTTTCTGGGAAAATTGGCCTCGTCATCTAATGGTTTGTAAAACTCTCTAAAATGGCAATTTACTGAGCGTTGGTCAAACTCAGTTTTTACCGTTTAACTAGGATTATTAACTTGAATGATTGTAACGATTTAGCAAACGAATAAATGATACTAAATAATGTTAAACTGATTATAAACATGTTTTGAAACAGATTATGAAATTATATATAAGCCTTATCATGTTTTAGTAATCAAATACGTTAATAATGTTCTAAGTATCAACTAGCTAAATAGCCGTTTTGCAACCATTAAAACTTATACGCTTTTATATCAAATTAACCAACTCATGATTTGTCGTTGAAGTACGTTTTGTCTAGTTTCCATCCATATAAAGATCATCTTTTAACTGTTCCTAAATCTCGAGTTACGTCAAGTTGAAAACACCTGTTCGTGAGTTTGGACTAAACTAAAAATGTAACTTACTTTCTATTATTAATCTACTTAGGGAAGCTCATTATTAGGCGGGATTAGCTGTGACCTGTGACCTACATTACTTCTACACACTATTGTTATATCATACGTATTTACGAGGTGAGTTCATTGCCCCTATGTTTTTACTGTTTTCACTTATTTGTGCAAAATTTGGGGGAGACAAAGCTTACCTAAACTACTTTTCATAATGAAATGTTTTGAGAAACAAATCAATTACTAAAGTGTAACGAACACCTAATGCATACAAAATTGTTTTCAAACGAGATGGTTGACATACTGTGACTGCATGCGTAGTGACACCCCCCCCCCCACCCATATACACTACATACTTACACACTAGTAGAGGTACTTACTAGTGACGACAGACCATGGTGCCAAAGGGCTAAATGGTCACTACATGATTAGTCTTACTGTGTGGACCGTTCCCCACCGACCCGTAAGACATTACAGTCAGTTAACGGAACTACTGACACACACTTCCTATCGGTTAAGGTAACTACCGATACAATTAGTAATGGATTTTACTGATGTTGCTACTGTTTTACTTACTTTATGCATTAGTTACACTATTTGAACTACTATTACTATTTTGAGACTCACTTGCTATTTCAGGAAACTTTCTATAAATAGAAACTGCTTTTTATAGAAACTTACTTTGTTTGCTTACTTCATTTAAACCGTTTTACTTAAACTACTCAGTGAACTCGCTCAACCTTTGTGTTGACATTTTAAGCTTTGTTTCAGGTAATGAGCAGACTTAAGGGACTAGTACTCAGGATTGGACTTAGAAGACCGCCCTAGACTTGCATTGCATTTGTGGCACTTTATTTTCACTTTTCATTTACTGGATTATCTTTGGGGCGTTTTGCCATTGTTTGTCTTTGGATTGTATGACGTTGACATTGGTTATTTATTGTTATGTAGTGGTGACGTAGTTGCATTACAAGATCACCTCTTGTATGTGGCGATGTCATGACACACTATGTTCATTTCTTTCATATAGTTATCTCTATTACAATTACTTGTGTTATGACGATCGCCAATCGATCACACCCTGCGTTCCGCCATAGGTGGGGTGTGACAGATTGGTATCAGAGCACATGGTTATAGAGATTTAGGTGGTTTGGCCTAGACTATAACTAGGAGTCCTCATATAGATCTTTTAGGATCTTTTCTTTGTTTTCTTACGTCACACTACTTTCACGTTGCATCGCTTAAAGAAGATGGCGACCTACGGCAGCCTTACGACATCGAATGAACTCTTTTATTTTATTCATGTTTTCTCTGTTTGGGATTGAATTGAGATCTGAGTAAACTCTCATACTTTCATGGTAGGTGTTAGCATTATGATAATAGACTTGGGAAGTAAATAGATATATGAGACGATAGGGATATAATTATGGGTGTACAACGTAATTATATCCGTACCGATTCATATATGTATTTTCATGACCATGTTTGTGGTTATAATGTAATACATACCAATAAGTCCACATCTTTAAGATCTCGTAAACGTACCTCTTACTTAAATTTTATCCTGCTCATACTAATGTGTACTCTTCCCTTCTTATGTAGATGCCTCCACGTCGTGCTCTTACTGAGGCTCAGATTGCCGCTCTGATCGCTCAGCAGTTAGCTGCGGTCGTACCCACTATAGTGGAACAGGTCACTGCTGCTGTTCATCAGCAACCACCACATCAGCCACAACAGCCACCTCAGCCGCCACCCCAACCAAATCTACCTAACCCCCAGGGCTGCACTTATAAGGAGTTTTTGGCTTGTAAGCCAAAAGAGTTTGATGGAAAGGGCGGGGCCCTTGCACTTAACCGCTGGTTCGAGAAAATGGAAGCAGTGATTGACATTAGTGGGTGTT
This sequence comes from Senecio squalidus, assembly GCA_910822075.1. NCBI lineage: Eukaryota > Viridiplantae > Streptophyta > Magnoliopsida > Asterales > Asteraceae > Senecio > Senecio squalidus. Next base: position 8,042,628 of record CAJVGC010000060.1, read on the forward strand.
CGGAACAGAATATGGTTCGTTATGCATCGAATTCTCTTATTGGTACGGCACTCACTTGGTGGAACTCAGAGATACAGGCACGTGGTAGAGAAGCCGCTATGGGTATGACTTGGGCTGATTTCAGGACACTACTATTGGAAGAATTTTGCCCTCGTAACGAGATGCAGAAACTTGAGTCGGAGTTTTGGAACCACAACATGGTTGGGGCGAACCATAAAGCTTATACAGATCGTTTTCATGAGTTGGCTAGACTTTGTCCTCAGATGGTTGTCCCTGAATCAAAGAGGATAGAGCGTTACATTTATGGGTTACATCCGGAGGTTCGTCGTCAATTGACAGCTACTGAGCCAGCTACTATTCAGAGTGCGATCCAGAAAGCTAGGTCAGTTACAGATGATTTACTGAGGAGTGGGGTATTGTCTACTGATAAGAGGAAGGATTCATCTGACAGCAAACATGGGAACCAGAAGAAGACTAGATATGACAGTGGGAAATCCGAGGGTAGTTCGAAGGGTGGTTATACAGGTAGTTCTCCGTATTGCCAGACTTGTAACCTTCATCATTCTAGGAATACTCCTTGCATTTGTAGTAAGTGTAAGGGTCGTGGTCATACTGCTCGAGATTGTCGTACTGGGGCTATTGCTGCAAACCCAGTTAATGCGGTGAGACCAACTGGTTGTTATGAGTGTGGGAGTAAAGATCATTACGCTCGGAATTGTCCAAAGAGGACGGGTACTGGTGGGAATAATAATAATCAGATTGGGAATGGGAACAAGAATCAGGGGAACCCCGCTCGTGCTCGTGCCTACTTATTGGGAGCCGCAGAGGCTCAACAGGACCCTAACACTGTAGCTGGAACATTCTCTCTTAATAATCACTTTGTCACTGTATTGTTTGATTCAAGAGCCGATGTCAGCTTTATATCTTTTGATTGCATGCCCCTACTTGATATTGAGCCTAGTAGACTTGACCGTGGTTATGAGATAGAGTTAGCCGATGGGAATACCTCCGTCTCCTATAAATTCTTACGTAATTGCACCCTAGAGTTAGAGGGCCATCTTTTCAGTATTGACTTAATACCTTATCCACTCGGGAGTTTTGACGTTGTTGTGGGTATGGATTGGTTATCCAAACATAGAGCAGAGATCGTTTGTTTTGAGAAATTCGTTCGTATTCCATTGCCTGACGGTTCTGCATTAGAAGTATTCGGGGAGAAGTTGATCGAGAAGCCGGCGAGATTGTTGAGTATGCAAATGGGAGAGAGAAGTATTTCCGATGTTCCGATTGTTCGTGAATTTCCTGGAGTCTTTCCCGAGGAGTTGCCTGGTCTACCTCCTCTTCGTCAGGTCGAGTTTCATATCGACCTAATCCCTGGAGCCACCCCTGTGGCCAGAGCCCCATATCGACTTGCGCCTTCTGAAATGCGCGAGTTATCCGATCAGTTACAGGAATTGCAAAATTTGGGATTCATTCGTCCCAGTCATTCTCCGTGGGGAGCACCGATTCTCTTCGTGAAAAAGAAAGATGGATCCATGAGGTTATGTATTGACTACCGCGAGCTTAATAAACTTACTGTCAAGAATCGGTACCCTCTTCCCCGCATCGACGATTTGTTCGACCAGCTCCAAGGAGCTACTTGTTTCTCGAAGATTGATCTTCGATCCGGTTATCATCAGTTGCGTGTCCACGAGGCAGATATTCCTAAGACTGCTTTTCGGACTCGCTATGGTCATTTCGAGTTCACTGTCATGCCTTTTGGTCTTACCAATGCTCCTGCAGTGTTTATGGATTTGATGAACACAGTCTGTAAGCCCTATCTTGATAAATTCGTTATTGTATTCATTGATGACATCCTCATCTATTCTAAATCAGAGGAAGAACATTCACTTCACCTTCGGTTGATTCTCGAGTTGCTTGAAAGAGATTCCTTATACGCCAAATTCTCTAAATGCGACTTCTGGCTGAAAGAAGTCCACTTTTTGGGTCACGTTGTAAATTGCGAGGGTATTCATGTCGACCCGAGCAAAATCGAGTCAGTTAAAAATTGGAAACCTCCTTCTTCGCCGACAGAGATTCGATCGTTTTTGGGATTAGCCGGTTATTATCGGAGATTTATTGAGAATTTCTCCAAGATTGCCAAACCTCTCACCACCTTGACTCAGAAGAATAAGAAATATGTTTGGGGAGAAGATCAGGAGTTGGCTTTTCAGACATTGAAGGAACGGTTGTGCAATGCTCCTATTCTTGCACTTCCTGATGGTACCGAGGATTTTGTGGTTTATTGTGACGCCTCCGGGCAGGGTTTGGGTTGTGTATTGATGCAGAGGGGTAAAGTTATTGCGTATGCTTCTCGACAGCTGAAGATTCACGAGAAGAATTACACCACTCACGATCTTGAACTTGGAGCAGTAGTCTTTGCGCTCAAGTGTTGGAGACATTATCTTTATGGTACCAAGAGTGTGATTTACACCGACCATAAGAGTCTACAATATATATTTGATCAGAAAGACCTTAATATGCGACAGAGACGGTGGATTGAACTTCTTAGCGATTATGATTGTGAGATCAAGTACCACCCGGGTAAAGCTAATGTAGTGGCCGATGCGCTGAGCAGAAAGGAAAGAATTAAACCGAGGCGTGTTAGAGCTATGAGTATGACAGTTGGATCGGGTATTCGTCAACAGATTTTAAATGCTCAGGTAGAAGCATTTAAGGAGGAGAACTTAGCAGCCGAGTCACTTCGTGGATTAGATCGTCAGTTTGAGAAACGGGAAAATGGTGGTTTATTTTTCATTGATCGCATATGGGTTCCGTTGTTTGGGGGTATTCGTACAGTTATTATGGACGAGTCGCATAATTCGAAATATTCGATTCACCCTGGAGCAGATAAGATGTATTTTGATATTCGGGATATGTACTGGTGGCCGGGTATGAAGCGTGACATCGCTACTTTCGTCAGTAAATGTGTCACTTGTGGTCGTGTAAAGGCAGAGCATCAGAGACCCTCTGGATTACTTCAGCAGCCTGAGATTCCTGAATGGAAGTGGGAAAACATAGCCATGGATTTCATTACCAAGTTACCTCGTTCAACTAGTGGTTTCGATACAGTATGGGTGATAGTTGACAGGCTGACCAAGTCAGCACATTTTCTGGCTATTCGTTAGGACTACAAAATGGAGAAACTGACCAGGATCTACATCAAGGAAGTTATTTCTCGTCACGGGGTTCCAGTATCCATTATTTCAGACAGAGATGCTAGATTCACTTCTCGTTTTTGGCAGACGATGCATAAAGCATTGGGCACTCGCTTAGACATGAGTACAGCTTACCATCCACAGACCGACGGTCAGAGTGAGCGTACTATACAGACACTTGAGGATATGTTGCGGGCTTGTATTATTGACTTCGGTGGTAGTTGGGATTCGTATCTTCCTTTAGCTGAGTTTTCTTATAATAACAGCTACCACTCTAGTGTTCGTTGTGCTCCTTTCGAGGCACTCTATGGGCGTAAGTGCCGTTCTCCGGTTCTTTGGGCAGAGGTTGGTCAGACACAGCTTGTTGGTCCCGAACTTGTTCAGGATACTACCGACAAGATTTTTCAGATTCGAGATAGACTTCGTGCAACGAGAGATCGACAAAAGAGTTATGCAGATGTTCGTCGTAGACCGCTTGAATTCAGTGTGGGTGATTTTGTATTTCTAAAAGTTTCCCCTTGGAAGGGTGTAGTTCGATTCGGCCGTAAGGGCAAGCTTGCACCTCGTTATGTGGGTCCCTTCGAGATTTCTGAGCGTATTGGTCCGGTGGCTTATCGTTTAAAGTTACCACAGGAGTTGAGTAATGTTCACGATACCTTTCATGTTTCGAACTTGAAGAAGTGTCTTGCCGACACTAACTTGCAAGTTCCCCTCGACGATATTCAGATTGATGATACTTTGAGGTTCGTTGAAGAACCAGCGGAGATTCTTGACCGAGAGGTTAAAACTCTCAAGCGCAGCCGTATTCCTATTGTGAAAGTTCGTAGGAACTCTCGACGCGGTCCAGAGTTCACTTGGGAGCGAGAGGATCAGATGAAACTCAAGTTCCCTCACCTTTTTCAGTAATTACTTCCAGTGACAGTATTCTCACTTGAATTTCGGGACGAAATTCTCTTAAGTGGGGGATACTGTGACAACCGTCACTTTCACACCCGGGTTAGTCTTGTGCCCTTAGCTCATTACCGATTTTCTTTAAACTTTTATATTTAAAAGTTATTACTACTTGGTTGTGTATGTGTTAGAGTTCATGTGTGTTTACTTTACGTATGTAGATTACTACCTTAGGTGCACAGTAGTTAATCCCGATATATGAGCTTCTAGTTTCTTAACGAGCTATTACCGTATTAAAACTTTAAGTTATTTATTAACTTATGAACATAACGATTAATAATGAACTCCGCTTTATTAAACTTCAAGGTAACACGTATAACAACTCTCGAGTCTTTCTGTGTCTTGGTTCGTATCGGATATTCTTACTCTCACTCATGGACTACTTCAACGAGACATGGTGTGGCTTTGTGGGCTGCTATGTTCGACCCAAGGAAGGCTGGACCAGGGCCTAAGGCCGGTTCTTTCTTTAATCCAAACACCCCTCACGCCAAAACTAATTTAACCCTAAAAACATTTACGTAAACTTCTTCCTTGCAAAGAAACCCTAATCGCCCCTTGCTTCCCCCCTTGCTGCCATCGTTCTCTTCATCACCAGCCACCATCATCGTGTTTCTTGGAGTCCTTGAGCAATCAGCATCAACCTTCTACTCCTAGATCACCATCAGCGTTGGTTTTGGTAAGGATCACTGCATGAATTTCGTTTTCTGGTTCTTCATGTTCAGCAAAGCATATGATCACATCATCTTTGTGTTTTGTGTAGCATTCATCTTTGTTTGTGTTGGATCTTCACCTATCTCTTCAGCCTAAACGTTCTCCCATCCTTGGATCACCAGATTATTTCAAGCAAACGTAAGTGTTCATGTCAACTGCTCATAGCCGATCCATACATATTACCTAAATATATATTCTGATTGGCGTTTTGGTTTGATCTGGTCTTGGCATGAATAAATTCAGCAGCTTTTGTTGCATTTTTCGTGTCTTAGATCCCTTGTGTGTTCGTATTTCTGGTCCAGCAAAGCAAGCGTTCCATTCGTGCAGCAAGAACCGAGGGTATAAACCCTAATTTCTTATTCACTTCTTATCGTTATGGTTTGATTGTATGTTGTTGCTTTGGGGTTGTTATTAATGTTTGATTGTGAGTTTAACAACACAATAATCTGCTATTAACGTAAAAGAAAAGTTCTTGAACTCGTTAGTAAACTCGTCACATCTAAGAACCAAATCCGTTAACTAAATGGTAAAGATATTAAAGCTTGCTGTTCTAAATTTTTGTCGGTTTTGTTTGCTGTTTATCTCGTTTTCACTTTGGAATATGAAATATTTGTCTAAACGAAAATTGTAGTCCTTTGAATCTAGTTTTCGGAAATATAAGATTTGTAATCTGAAACATTGTAGAACTCCCAGAATATGCGTTTTAGTACACGTTGGTCTAATCTGAATTTGGTAAAATAGCTGCTGTAGTCACCTGTTTTGAAAAAAATCATAACTACTAAACCGTATAGAATTTTAATAATTTGTCAAAACCAAAGTTGTAGGTCTCGGAGTCTAGTTTCTGGGAAAATTGGCCTCGTCATCTAATGGTTTGTAAAACTCACTAAAATGGCAATTTACTGAGCCTTGGTCAAACTCAGTTTTTACCGTTTAACTAGGATTATTAACTTGAATGATTGTAACGATTTAGAAAACGAATAAATGATACTAAATAATGTTAAACTGATTATAAACATGTTTTGAAACAGATTATGAAATTATATATAAGCCTTATCATGTTTTAGTAATCAAATACGTTAATAATGTTCTAAGTATCAACTAGCTAAATAGCCGTTTTGCAACCATTAAAACTTATACGCTTTTATATCAAATTAACCAACTCATGATTTGTCGTTGAAGTACGTTTTGTCTAGTTTCCATCCATATAAAGATCATCTTTTAACTGTTCCTAAATCTCGAGTTACGTCAAGTTGAAAACACCTGTTCGTGAGTTTAGACTAAACTAAAAATGTAACTTACTTTCTATTATTAATCTACTTAGGGAAGCTCATTATTAGGCGGGATTAGCTGTGACCTGTGACCTACATTACTTCTACACACTATTGTTATATCATACGTATTTACGAGGTGAGTTCATTGCCCCTATGTTTTTACTGTTTTCACTTATTTGTGCAAAATTTGGGGGAGACAAAGCTTACCTAAACTACTTTTCATAATGAAATGTTTTGAGAAACAAATCAATTACCAAAGTGTAACGAACACCTAATGCATACAAAATTGTTTTCAAACGAGATGGTTGACATACTGTGACTACATGCGTAGTGACCCCCCCCCCCCCCCCCATATACACTACATACTTACACACTAGTAGAGGTACTTACTAGTGACGACAAACCATGGTGCCAAAGGGCTAAATGGTCACTACATGATTAGTCTTACTGTGTGGACCGTTCCCCACCGACCCGTAAGACATTACAGTCAGTTAACGGAACTACTGACACACACTTCCTATCGGTTAAGGTAACTACCGATACAATTAGTAATGGATTTTACTGATGTTGCTACTGTTTTACTTACTTTATGCATTAGTTACACTATTTGAACTACTATTACTATTTTGAGACTCACTTGCTATTTCAGGAAACTTTCTATAAATAGAAACTGCTTTTTATAGAAACTTACTTTGTTTGCTTACTTCATTTAAACCGTTTTACTTAAACTACTCAGTGAACTCGCTCAACCTTTGTGTTGACATTTTAAGCTTTGTTTCAGGTAATGAGCAGACTTAAGGGACTAGTACTCAGGATTGGACTTAGAAGACCGCCCTAGACTTGCATTGCATTTGTGGCACTTTATTTTCACTTTTCATTTACTGGATTATCTTTGGGGCGTTTTGCCATTGTTTGTCTTTGGATTGTATGACGTTGACATTGGTTATTTATTGTTATGTAGTGGTCACGTAGTTGCATTACAAGATCACCTCTTGTATGTGGCGATGTCATGACACACTATGTTCATTTCTTTCATATAGTTATCTCTATTACAATTACTTGTGTTATGACGATCGCCAATCGATCACACCCTGCGTTCCGCCATAGGTGGGGTGTGACAACTTTTGTATGTATAAGAATAATATAATTGATTATTATGATTATTTGATAATTAATAAGGTTCTATTAACGGTAAAATGAAGAAATTCCAAACACTTCATCAATTTATATACAGTTTTGTACTTAATTAAAATGTCCAAATAACAATATGCTACATAAAACAGTGCTATATAATGCATTAGACAAATAATTATGTTTTCAAACTATATATTAATCATTTAATAATATATAGTATATTTAGTACTATCTTTAATACCTAAACTCTACTTTTGTATGTATAATAATAATATAATTGATTATTTAATAATGTTCTATTAATGGCAAAATAAAGAAATTCCAAGCACTTCATCAATTTATATATTGTTTGTGGTTAATTAAAATAAAATACTGATATATAATGTATTAGAATAATAACACAAAGGTCTATTAAACTTTAGAAATTAATTAGACATTTTATAATTTTTTTATTAGACATTTTTATTTTTTTATTTATTAATCAATTAGACATTTCTTTCATATTTTTATTTATTAACCAATTAGACATTTTTTTATTTATTAACCAATTAGACATATTTTTATATAAAACATTATACATATAGAAAGAGAAATGTTGGAATATCTTCTATTTTCACCTAAGCAAGCCCAAACCCAACACAAAAAAATAGGTGTTGGGTGGGATTTGAACCGCGGTCTCCCAGCACGGGAGGCCGCGCGCTTACCACTCCGGCAACCAAGTTTTTTGTAAATATAACGATAACAATTGTATTTAAACACAATTTTTTTTATTATAATCATATAAAAGGCACAATTCCATAGGTATTAATGAGATTTAAACTTAAGAATAATTTCATAAAATCATATAAGTTGGACGGATCGAGTCCCAACCCAAACTTTATTCCAAATTCTCTTCTTATGTAACATTGTAAGTGTATTTTATCGGCTCTAGCGTCTTGCTAAGTGTCCGTTTTTCGTTTATGCATAAACGAGGATTTTAAGTAAACATGAGCAAATAAAAAATTCTTATCAAGGTTATAGCGAACTAATATTTCCGAAAACTAAAAATTCTTTCTAAGGTTAATACAATAATTTCTTAAAAACACATTAACACTCGTTTTATCAAACATGCATTACAACCATGGATTGGGGTCCTTTTAAATTAAATGTCGAATCACAATGACTAATCAGAAGTAAGATAAATAAATATAGGGTATATCCCTTCATCTTTCATCTTTAGTAAAAGTTTATTATAAGTTTTCTCGGTAACGACTTTTACATGACATATCATGTTGGTTTCAACTTAACAAGCGTTAATCTTACAATGACATACATGAAACATATTGAACTTCATATTTTTATCGGGCAATATTATTCAATGAACACACTCATTTTAATTACATGCATAATAGACTAAGCATTGTGGATGCTCTTCCGTAAATTAAGAAAGACGTGCAAGGTTATTAGCTCACCTACACTAGTTGTGATCAAGTCTTATCGTCCCGACACTTAATACGATTCTAGGTTACTCTTACTGTGATTAAATTGGTATTTCAAGAAACAAACAATCGTTTAGTTGATTTCGAGGTTTTACGTATCAGGAATTAGTGGGCTCTCTTTGATTACACTTAATACGTATGGGGGTGATTTTCTTATCTTATATTTTAACTCAAAATACCACCTTTTCGAACACTATTATTATTATATCATATAAGGTTAATCGTATAAGGCGAACCCTACTAGACTTAGAGATGCTTAGACGGTTTTATGTATGTATTGCTAGGGCACTTAGACGGAGGAGTTGTATTCAATTGAGTTACTACCCGGTGTACTGTATTTGGTTGCTATTGCTATTCAGTTAGTTATTCGTTGCCCTTTTCACTATTTTATACCTTTTGGGATGTTAAGTGTTGTTTTTAAAACGTATGTATGTATTACATATGCAAATGTAGATTATGATGCCTTTAGATTAGCGTTGTAACGCCCCGACTTACAAAGCATACAAAATGATATCGAAAGGAACTTAAAAGGCAAAAGGGGGTTAAACTTATGCAAAAGCAAACCGAATATTCAAAAGACAAATTTCCAAAATGAGGTACTAAAAGATAATAATATTCTAATGGAAGCGTTCTAAATCCTTAACCTCTCTACGCTCGACCCCATTTCCCAAAGCCACTAAGTACTTGCCGTTTAAGAAAGAAAAATGGAAAACGGCTGAGCGAATGCTCAGTGAACAGATATATACAAATGACACGGAATAAGTATGACATGCATAATAAGTAAATACAAACTTATTTAAAAATACAAAATTACAAGACAAAACTTATTTTCAAAACAAACTAATTTTCAAAACAAAATACAAATATGTAATATATCCACAACACCGAACGTCAAATATATCAAAGTAATACAAACATATATTCATATATTTTGAAAGCCAAATTTGGTAAAATAATGCACCAAGAGTCAAACAAATAGGTAACAAATATCAAATGAAATCTTAGGGTAACACATACCACTAGTCTTTCCAAAAGGTGCAAACGTTTCATGTGACACTACGATAAACGTCCACCATCAAACACACAAATTTCCTAGGATCGATCCATACGCCTCTTATAACAAATAATACTTAGTGCACCTTACCATAATCCGGGTAAACAAAAAGAGACGCCGTAGATATAGCAAAATACACCGCTACGGTCGATGCCACATTGTTGATGTCACAATAACGCGCCCATGGGTCCTCCATGGATAGGTTACTCTTAGGCATATCTTACGAAACCGTTTTAAGCGACTTATTTATTACAATTTTCCAAATACTTTTACAAATATTCAAACTTATTACATGACATCAAAATATGTTTAAAAGTTGCATAATTTACGCAAATATAATAGTTTAACCAAAAACTTAAATTATATAATGCAACATTTATTTCTTTTGAAAATCACGTGTCTACCCAACCGTTCGTTATAATCTTGTCACGAGTCACCATGACAACATTATCAATCTATTTACAAAATAATAACTTAACGGGTCCTTATCGGGACATGCAAAGCCACACGTAATGAGGGACACTCGATACGAATCACCGTTCCAATTGCCACACTCACACGTGTTATTTACCGGGTTGTTTCGGGACTTTTTCGGGCTGTTTTGGGACAATTTTGGGGCTGTTTGAGAACTGATTTGGGGCTGTCTCGGGGCTGTTTCGGTAGGGGTTTTAGAGACACGGTTTTTGACACATAAAATACTTTTCGTTTACTCATTTTCAAATCTACACATGATCACAAATTCTCTGAGTACACCAAATGATCAATATAAAGTAATATGATTTCAAAACAAAACTTAAACAAATTTTAATGCAAACATACAAGTCATACCAATAATATTTCAAATCATTTAACGAGATTTTCAAAAAGACTTATACGAAATTTGTACAAACGGTCAAAAGATACACATACGAGAAGAACGATGAATTTGTATCAATAATCACAAGAAACATGTATCGAAGGAAGAGGAAAAACAATAAGGTGAGTTTCGAATAAAACAAACGTTTAAGATAGACATATGCACAAATATATTACGAACAAAATAATACTTATTAAAAAGATAAGATATCCAAAAAAATGATCAAAAGAAGCATATATCGAAATAAATATGAAGTTCACATAAGGAAGCTTTTTAATCGAAAGAATGTTTATTAGAGAAATGAGTTATCGAATAAACAACATACGAACGAAATGAATACTTAAAACAAAGTTAAGAATATTCATAGAATCAAAATAATCAATGTCACAACTAATCAATCGAACAAGACACCAAATATACATATAATGTATAGAATATCCGTACCAACGATAATACGAACAACAGAAACATAATTAAAAGAGACTCGGAATATACGTACCTCAAATTCCAAAGAAAAGCAACAAGATTCGAATAGATTAACCAAATGAACAATCACCGAAAGATATCTAACAAATGAAACGTATTGTGAGACAATTAAATAGGAGTTTGTAATATCCACTTTAAACTTATATTAAAATCGTTTTCCAATTGTTCATGATGTATAAAATATATATATATTCATATATCTTGTGATTTATCAAATGTTCATCCCCATCAAAAATTTTAAAGAACATAAGATATGTGGTTTTATAAATAAATTTTGATGTGATCTTTAATGGAGAAAAACACATGGTTTACTTGATTATTTAGAAAGAAAAACAAAACAAAACTTCATGAAATATACCATAAAACTTTTGTGGTGATTTACCATTCTCTTCTATATCAAAATATCTCAATTACAAGTGTTTTGGAATAATTTGGAAGAAACAAAAGTGAATGATTTTTGTGTGTGTTAGAGAGGGTTTTCAAGAGTTTTTGGAATGTGAAATGGTGCTCAATGATGATCACTAAATAAAGTTTTATTATACTTAATGGTGGTAGAGTTACCATAGTAATAAATAAGTGTATGTATGACATATATATATGCACATATGTGTAAATATGTATGCATGTGTGTATAGTGGATTTGTAGGAAAACAAATGCTAACAAAACATAGTTTATGTAAATAATTAATAACTTAGGTTATAGTTATTAATATGACTTAGGTTTAACAACATATATTACAAGCGTTGCCTATACTTATATGGCCTTTGTGGTAATATAAGGCCCGTATATACACCTGTCAACTCGTATGAGCCAACGATACATATATATATAGATCTATATGGGTTTAACCAACCCTCACCACTAACTATATAATGATAATGTCGCTCTATTGAGTTAGTGGATGTTATGACCGTATTAATTCCGAGAACGACCTTAGTTTAACACACTAAGGTGGGGTAGTTGCCGAGTATTGTTAGGTTCAGGTGTATATTATAAATATAAGGCTTATGCATGGATCTATTTGCTTATAGTATCAAATTGTTATTTTGTGAACGGTTTTATAAACTACAATTATAATTTCAAGATATTATTTATTAATGGTTTTATATCTCTCATTTATGGGTCAAAACTTATTAAAACATTTTATACTTACGTGTTTTTTTTTATGAAAATGCGAATAACCCACTAACTTTATGTTGACGTCGTATTTTAACGCTTCTCAGAGATTTAAGGTTGCAGTTTATGACGATTTTCTTTTGTGACTGCTTGGATATTTGTTGGGACGTATTTTGTTTAATTTGTATTAGTTCCGTTAGTATCTAAACACTATAGTCGTATTTTGGGAATTGATTCGAATTATGTAAATTTGTAATCAGATTTTTATTTATCTAGTGATGATTGTATCGTTATCTTTTGTTTATGTAACATTTGAATCTCTGATACTATATTTACTGTACACCTCGCGTTTCCGCCCGAGCGGGGTGTGACACACATAATGTTATTTTCAAAACCAAAAAACGTTATTTGATTTATAGTTTATTTAGATCTAGAAAACAAAATCCACAAAATCAAATGTGATTGTAATAATATTATATTTGATTTAATATAATCATATAATTTTAACTATAATTGTGAATTTAAAAAGCAAAACAAAATCACATTTATTTTTCCTTTTTTAGACAAATACGGAGACCCCTTAAGTTAATATCACGTGTGATTTAACATTAAATACGATTTTCAAAACCTAAAATAATGAATTTGAAAATATGATATGTGATATTATCTTACAACTTAAACATTAATGTGTGAAATTCAAAAATTTATATGTTATATAATGTATAAATTATCTAGACCTACCAAAAAAAAAAATCCAAATATGAGGGAATATCACATATTATTTCAACACTAAATGTCAATTTTAAAACAAAACCGAATCACATTTATTTTTCAAATTTTAGATAAATGTGGGAACCTATAAAGTTATACATGTGATTTAACATTAAATTAATGTGTGAAATTCAATAATTTATATTTTATATAATATATAAATTATCTAGATCTACAAAAAAAAAATCAAATATGAGGGAATATCACGTATGTTTTCAACACTAAATGTCAATTTTAAAACAAAACCAAATCACATCTATTTTTTATATTTTAGATAATTGTGGAGATTCGTAAAGTTATATCACATGCTATTTAACATTCAATATGATTTCAAAACCTAAAAAAGATGGATTAGTAAATATGATATGTGATATTCTTTTACGATTTAAACATTAATGTATGAGATTCAAAAGAATATATGCTATAAAATGTTTAAATTATCTATACCTAGAAAGGAACAATTCAATTTAAACAAAAAAAAATATTCATATTTAGATAAATGTTGAAACTTTTAACATAATCACATGTGATTTAAACGAGAAAATTGTTATCTACAAAACTAAAAAATGTTATATGATTTACAATTTATGTACATCTAGAAAAAAGAAATCCACAAATCAAATGTTAGGTAATAATATTATATTTTATTATAATATAAATCATAGGTGATTTTGAAGCGTACGTAGAATTTCATGTAATAAGGTAATATAATATACGATTTGAACTTTAAATGAGGATTTTAGCAAAACAAAATCACATTCAGTTTTCCAATTTTAGACAAATGTGAAAATCGTAAGACGATATCACATGTGTTTTAATATGGAAAATGTTTTTACGTATCAACGCAACTAAAAATTATTATACATTCAAAACGACATATCATGTTCTATAGTAATAAACTAAGAAAGTATATATATATGGATCGATATGGTTTATCTAAACCCAACACACGTTGAATGAAGATCTTATACTATCAAAGAAGTTTAGCAGAGGATATAAACACTTTGATATCACAAGTTTATTGATCAAACGAATATTGTTTACAAAAGAAAAAAAAACAATAACAAATATCAAATTGTAAGTCTCAATATATTAATCTTAATGAATGATCAATATATGTGTTTCTCTTAATACAAGGATATATGTATATATAGACCTTGAGGCTAACCTAGCTAATTAAAGAAACGACTTCACAATCACAATTGTATTATAACTATAATCACAGTTGCATTATAACTAATACTACTACAAATAAGGAAGAGATAATTAAAAAAATATTCAAGGAATTATCTAAATTGCAGATGCAGTAGTAACAGTAGACGAGCAGTAGTAACTGTCTTCCACAATAGTAACCATCAAACTTCCGTCGCATTAACCAGTTACATGCAGTAGTTTGGACAGTAGTAATTAGCAGTATTAATGAAATTAAACTTATTTAATAACCAGTTTAATCCCAGCATAAAGAAACTTATTTGCATTGATAAACCAAGTGCAATGTGGATCAAATATATTGAAGATGATTCTTAAATAACATCACACCCTCAACTCCAAGCTCAGAGTAATTACCAAATGTTCAACATGTTCAATATTCAACCCTCGTCCTTAATTCGGCATCCTGCACTTCTATATACAACTAAATAAAAAACAACTTTCAATGTGTCAAGAACAATATAAAGAAACAATTCAGGTGTCCTTTCAGTGCATTCTTCACTCTATAGCATTAATTAGAGTTTAAATACCAAAAACAATAATGGTTATAAAACCAACATTAAAACTTTCATATGGGTAAAAATGCATTTTAATTTCTATTTGGCTATTGAGAAAATAAGTTAAATAGGTTAAGACTTTTAAAGGACCCGCCCAATTTGTCATCAATAACTTAAATATCAAAGTTGCACTTTCTCTTAAAACAGTTGTCACCAAAGGATGTTTATATGCAAATACAAACTTCTAATTGCACACTTGTTGAGTAAACCAACTGTAGGACATAAAACGAATGAGAAAAAATAGAACATAAGGTAATCATATGTGCAGAAAATAGCTGAAGAATCTGACCACAACGGATGACTTCTCAACATCCCTCTTTATCAATATCCAAGGACGACGTTTGACATCATGATCCATATGAAAAACCATGGCCACATTAGGATATTTTGTTTAATAAAAGTTATGATCATCAAGCCTGTAAGCAACAACAAGTTCCTCGCTTTTACGACCCTGAAAACAGAACTTGGAATAATGAAAAATAATATGATTTTTAGAGTTAATGTGAAAGTTTAATTCTTGTGTCAAAATAGTTGCTATAATATATACTGAATTGTGAGTTCTAGTTTCTAAGGAATAGTAAATGGGATAAGTGCATGAGAATGTAATAAACTTTGTTCTATTTGCTATTGTATGTATCCAACTCTCAAAACTTCTATTGTGTGTATTGAACTTTTATTTTTTAACAAATGATGTAAGAACCGGATTTTTTTGAGAAATATTAAATTTAAAAAACCGGTTACACGTCAGCAAAAATGCGGTCCGTTACATCATTTGTGAAAAAATAAGAGTTGAATACATATAATAGAGATTTTGAGAGTTGGATACATACAATAGCAAATCGCACAAAGTTTGTTACATTCTCATGCACTTAGCCCATAGTAAATACCCCCAAAGAGTTGAGGTAGGCTAAATCAACTTTGTCCTTGGACGAAAATAATCATATCTTAATTGAGTTTGAGTCTTGTATTGCTGATGATTTGATTCTTAAGATATACTATCTTGCTGATTCTCTCAAGTTCTCTCATTTATCCTTCTAAAGTAAGCTTAAATTACTTTCCGTCTGTCGTAATGAAGAACACATGAACAACCTTCAT
This sequence comes from Senecio squalidus, assembly GCA_910822075.1. NCBI lineage: Eukaryota > Viridiplantae > Streptophyta > Magnoliopsida > Asterales > Asteraceae > Senecio > Senecio squalidus. The sequence continues at coordinate 8,058,512 of CAJVGC010000060.1, forward strand.
ACTTGTGAAACAACATAAATAAATCTTTAGCAATCTTAACCTAAAACCACACACAACTTGGAGCTTTGAAGTTTCGAAACAAATTCATGAAAAACGGTTGTTTATAGGCGGGTGGGACAGCAAAACTAGAAACAGTAAATTGACAATACTACCCCTCCATATGTTTTTGTTTTAATTTCATTTAAACCAACTTTTAGTATCAACCACTAATTCTATCATATCTTGTGGGTATAAAGTGGATCTATTGATCTCTAGTTAATTAGGAACGCTAATATTCTATTTTATATAAAACAAAAATAGGGGTGTCTCGAAGAATAAGAAAGATGGTTTCAACATAATGATATTCCTTTGGGTAATAATTTATTTCATTTCTAATCGGTAAATAAAATGTATTTTTCATTATGTAGTAAGAATCTTTTTCATTCTGTTTTTCATTATTTCATACCAAACATAAAAAGTTTTGCATAAAAATTCAATACATAAATATTTAACAACCTTATCCGGGTATTATACTAGTATGGGTTTGCCTTTTGACGGTGAGTGTGATTTGGGCTGTTACAAACGGACCGGTTAAATTGGGCTTATCTGCAGGCTTTATTTTTTAGCCAAGGCCTATAGTTACTTTTTAGTATTTCGTGAAGTCATTAACGATAAAAGTAAAAAAGAAAAAGTGCTTAAACAAATCATAAATGATGTGCTGTGAATTCTTAGATTTGGAAATATAATTAGTAAAATATCATAAAAACAAAGGGTGTGCTTGGTTGGGGTATTAAGGAGTGGGGAATGGTAATGATAATATGATTGATGGAGGTTGGTTTGTTGTATTGTAATTAATCATTGCACAATAATAGGTAATACTCCATTATACTCTAAATTGGGGATAATGATAATAATTATCCATTAACCACTCATTGCATTACACAGTATTCCTTTTTCCATTATCTTTCTCTTTCCTCATTTTGAACCAAGCACCCCCTAACACATAGGTGTAGTTTGACTTAAAACCTTCAAACGTGACGTTTGTCCATTATTTTTTTGACATTGCCTATCAATTTTAAATATCTTAAATTCTTAGGTCATGATGATCAAGATATCTCTTGTTTATATTATATCTTAGCCAAATTATAGGGTTATCTTTTACTTTGTTGGTAGTTTATCTATAACAAAATATATTGTCGACATAAGAGGGAGATTGGTAGATCAAATCATGCCTTCGTATTTGTATTTTACGTGATTTTGAAATTGACCTCTTTTTGTATACTTAGATGTTTGTTTGTTTCTCTTTGTGACAGTTCATGCTTCTAGGCGTACGGCAATAAGGGTATTTATATATGCAACGTCACATAGTGGTTGAGTCGATATGCCACTGTTACAACAAATTCACAGATTAAACAATAGACGTTAGTTCATTGTAGCTATTGCCATTCTTAAATATCCCTTGTAATAACATGATAAACAATTTAATTAACGTTTTATCTTTAGTTTGTTCAAACATTGATTCCAAAATTGACAAGTGATTTAATTACTATATAGCTATAAACTAATGAGTTTGACTTATAAAAGTCAAAATTAATTGTGTTAATTATTTACAAGCGCAGGTGTAAGGGTAGGTTAAATTGTTTGAATCCACACATTGAGAGCAAAAGTAGGCGTGAAAAGGGGTAAAATCAACTTGTGCCTTGCTCAGGAAGCCACATGCCATACCATAACCGACAATAATGTATTAATTTTCTACTTTATAACAATTTATGTTATGTTCTAGATCTTGATTTTAAGATAATGCTATATTAAGATATTGATTAATGAAAACTTATCGATTGTATATGACTTTTAAGATTTAACAGGATCTCGATATTAATCTTCATAGGATAATTAGATCATTAGAAGGTCTAAGCTTACATGACTTCAATCATTTCCGTATATAACAGGGAGTATATCAACTTGGTTTAAGAAAATGTTAATTGGTTAACCGATTTGATGGCTTAGGAATATATGGATTGGAGATTATCAAAGCCGCCATATTTTTAAGTAAGTTGGTGCTTCTTCATCGAAAGAGTTATCAAATTCATGAAAATAGTATATCCATAATGGTGTTAAAAGAATTAAACTCAACAAATTCTGGATTAGTGATATTGTTTCTTTGTATTCATTTATCAATATAAGTTTTGTCCATTCCAACAATTTAATACCATGTTTTTCACAAAAAGAAGATATAACTTTAAAAGGGGAACAAACTTATGTAGTGTTAAGTCTTGAAATTTTGTTTTGTTGATTATACAGATGAAACCCCTAATCCAACGTGTGTTGATCTTTCTTTGAAGAATATGTGTCAATATATTAGTAACCCCTAAAATATACAATGTCAATTGTACATGAAATACAAGGTTTACCCAATTGGTAAGAGGTTGTTCATCCATACGGAATATCTTAATTCTGAGCTCCCCTATGGGGTGTTTCTCCTTTAGTAAATATTAGGATATAACTAACGTTGGTATAAGGTTCGCATGTTGCATACTCTCCAATTAGATGTCATTGTGGCCTTGAATCACTAACACAGTCGTTCTAAAAAAATGTACATGAAACAAAAACTCATATTTTTAAAAATATTTTTAAGAGATCAATTACTTGATTGTGGGAACCTCCATAAGTTTCTTCCACTAGTTGGATACAAATCAACCAAACGCGAAAGTTTCTTATAATGGGAATTCCATCATGTATCTCTAGACAGAGAGAAAGCTCTTAGTTTAGCCCACTTCTCATTTCAATTAAAAAACTACAAATGTTTTTTTTCAATCTTTCTTTCTCAGGTTCTCTAAGCATATCCTTTCGTTTATAAGAAGCACTAACAACATTTATCAAAACACTTAACTTGTCAAACAAGTTAACAATTCCTTAATGTTTTCTTGCAACTACAATCACTAACTGAAGTTGACGAGAAGAACAATATACATAACATGTTGAGTTATTTTCTTCAAATATCTTTCCTTCCAAACCGTTGTAATCACCTCGTATATTACTAGCTTTGTCAAAGTCTTGACCGCTTAGTTATTTCAAATTCAACTTATGCTTAGTAAAAAAAAAGTGTCAAATGAAGGTTTAGGATTATATGATAAAATCTCCATCACATGAACGATACCCACAAACCTCCCTTTAACAAGTTCATAAATATCAACATATCGTAATAGAATAGCCATTTATTCCTTTTGACATACATCAATTGACTAATCAACTAACAACGAAAACACATTATGACCAACTTTCGAAAATACTTCGATAATATATGTACTTTGAAAATCCGTCACTATGTGATAAACAATTTCAATTTTTTTTTGACTTTTTACTGGTTACCGTTGAATTGTTCTTGACCAGTATTTTTTAATTTTTTTAGTTAATTTAATTTCCACCTATTATGTAATTTAGTCTCATGTAATTCCAACATGTCTTCTCGATCTTCCCAAAATCAAACCCTGATTTCTCATTTTGCTTTCTCCAAATTGAAACCTCAATCTCCCCCAAAATCAAACATCTCTCAATTTCTCTCAAAATAATCCAAATGAAATCCGCTATTGTTCAATCCCAATCAAATATGCTATTGTTCAATCTATCAGTTTTCTAAATGATTGCAATCAATTATGTCAATTTGGATCAGTTGGTTGTATGTTTTATGATTGTGGATCTGTCAGTCATGAATTCAAACTGTTTTTTAATGGAATCAAAGGAAACTGTTTACAACGGACTGTTTCGATTTACATAAGGTGATTCGTTATTTTCATACAGCAAACCTCGGCCAGCCCAGTAGAAAATAAACAATAAAGTAATTTAGGAATCATTTTAATGAATGACAAAATAAATCTCATGAGAAATATAGGCATGTCATCAACTTACTTGCTGATACTCCAATGATTTCTTCATTTCAAAATCTAAATCAAATCCGCTATTGTTCAATCCCAATCAAATATGCTATTGTTCAATCTCTCAATTTCCTAAATGATTGCAATCAATTATGTCAATTTGGATCATTTGGTTGTATGTTATATGATTGTGGATATGTCATTCATGAATTCAAACTGTTTTTTAATGGAATCAAAGGTAAAAATGTATATTGACAAGCACCGAATCAAAGGTAACTGTTTATAGCGGACTGTTTCGATTTACATAAGGTGATTCGTTATTTTCATACAGCAAACCTCGCCCAGCTTAGTAAAAAATAAACAATAAAGTAATTTAGGAATCATTTTAATAAATGACAAAATAAATATCATGAGAAATATAGGCATGTCATCAACTTACTTGCTATACTCCAACGATTTCTTCATTTGATCCACAACTAAAGTCATCTTTGGGCGTTCTACGTTTCTTTAAGCATTGCTATGCCATAGCTGAAAATGTACTCAACAATTCCGAATTCATTTTAGTTCTTAGTCTAGGATCAATGATCCTATTTAATAGTTTCTTTCCGTAATGATTTTGAGCCAATTTGACTGAAAACATATGCTCATCATGATATTTTGTTGGAACGTCATTTACTAGGCTTCCAAACAAGACTTCAAATAGTACAACCCCAAACATAATAGTTCCACAATAACATATAATAGTTCCAAAATAACGTGGATGATGAATAATATGACGTGGATACCTTGTTGGAAACATAGCAGGTAATCGGTTACAAATTTGTCATCTTGTCACGGATTTTCAAAGTACATATATTATCGAAGTATTTTCGAAAGTTAGTTTATTATAATGATACAAATGAAAAGTAGATATATTACCCTATCTTTTTATATAAACAACGAAGTCAACTTATTATTCCTAGAAGCTTTTAGTGTCTTAAGATGTTCATCACTTTTACTAATGGTGTAAACGTAAATTTTCAAGAAATTTCCGTTAGAAAGAGTAATTTCCCTCTGATCATGACTATGTAAAACTAAATTTTATTTCAATGTCATTCCTTCGAGCATCAATTGTGCAGTTTTAAACGAATATGTTTTTCCTTTTTGGTAATATCGTCTAGTTTGTGTAATACAACACCAATAAATTGTTTTTGTTTTACCAGATTTTCACAACATGCTAGTGCTTTGTTGTGAAAACTATTGACATCACCAACAATTAAAGTCATGGTTCACAAAAAGCATCACTCCCACCTTTGTTCACAACATAATCTAAGTTTGATGCAATTTTAAAATCTAATCTTTATTTGAAAAGGTACATATCACTTCTAAGCTAAGTTTTTGATATTTCAACCTTAAAAAGGTTAATGGTTTAGCGTTCAAAACTTTATGGTCTGTTTTTTTTAGCTCAACTTGTCATTTAAATTGATATATATGCCTAACAAGTAATCATATATAATTCATCCTTCTAACCAATTTCTTATATTATACAACAATTTAAAAAAAAACTTTTACCTTTTTCGTATTGCCAAACTTAAGGGTCTTTAAAACCAAAATAGTACACTTATTCATTTTTGCCTCAGCAAGATTCAATAGCAATCGGAAAATATTACCAATATATTTTAATCACATTCATATTCATATTCATATAATATACAATCCATGTCAATCACTAATAGTATGTAAATATCATTGATAACTTTATCTTTTAACCTGATGCAACAAGTGTAATAATTAGATTATTAAATTGAATTAGTATAATTTTTATTTTATAGGTGTACGTTGATCAAAAAAAAAATATTTATGACATTCGATGTTTTAATTGTATTAAATAGTTAGACGATTTACTTTTTAGTTTATTTTTAGGAAAAAATGCTAAAACAATAAAATATAAAATACAAATTTTGACAATTAAAGGTATGTAAAAAAGTTTGCAACCAAAAAGGATTATAAAATTTAATTTGGCCTAAAAAAGGATTTTCCGAAATTGTTGAGTGCAACGACCCGAAAATGTAAATAGGACTGAAGTCGTAATAGTTTTTGGCTAAAGGACTATTTTTGCAAAGGATTTGTGAAAAGGAGAAAATATGTCATTATGACATAGTTATAGGTTATATATGTAAATTTGTAATTAAATCTATTACTTAAGATTGAAGAAATGAAAAAGAGAATCAGAAATATGCATGTATACTAGATTATTGTCCCGTGATAGCGTGGAAAAAAATAAAAATTGAATCGTAAACTTTATGTTTATGTAGATTTGAAGTTATTATGAAAGAAAATGTTATACGTATAATAACATATATACTTTTACGTTTATACACATGTTGTTTATAGTTATAATAACATAAACACTTTTATGTTTATACACATGTTTTAATATTTTTTACTACAATATTTTAAAATAACAATAAGGTAAATCATAATTCAAATTGAGTGATTTTTTATGTAAATTGGAATTTTGTTTTTATTTTAGTAGAGATGGGAATTAAAGAAAAAATGTAATTATGTATTGTAAAGGGTGTAAAATTAAAATAGTGTTTGATGACATCATCAATTTGATCTAACGGTTGAAATAAAAGAAGTTAATCCATATAAGGGTCCTTACTTCGTCATGTGGCATTTAAGTCCACTCTTTTATTATATATTGAATATGTGTGTGTGCGTGCGTGAGATTAGAAAGAAAAAGGAAACATAGTCGGTTTATTTCGAAAATGATTGATTTCGAAGCCTTTTTTCGTCGGATAAATAGTTTAATCGGTCAGAGCACCGCCCTGTCAAGGCGGAAGCTACGGGTTCAAGCCCCGTCAGTCCCAATGACATTTCCTCTCTGATAGGAAAGAAACGAGTAAGGGTTGACCTTCTTATAGATAGCAAGTCTCAGCCTCTTAGCCCTCGGCGAGGACCTTTGCTTGACCCTCAACCGTTAGAGTAAGCACCGTGAAGATCAATTAGCGAGGTTTTGGGCCGATACAATAATAACCTGCTTGCCCTTCCTGTTTTTTCTATTCCATACCATTCCGGGACAGGCGGCTAATACTAATCTAATAGAATACCCATCCGAGCCGCAGGCACGTGTACATAAGGAATACGAGAATTTTTCAGCACACTCGTGGAGTTCGCTTAAAGTCGTCGCACGAGTATTTCGGGCATGCGGTGAACAGTGTAGGGGTAAACGGAACATACCATTTTACTCCTGGAGATGAGAGGATCAGTGTGGTATAAACGAAAGTTAGTTTTGTCAAGGTTGGTTTCGAGTCGTAACGAAACTCGGTTCGTAAACGAAAGGTATATCACGTTCTTTACGTATATATGTTGTATATAAGTAGTTTGCTATCGTTTGGTATTGTTTTGGATGAGTTTGATTAAGTTTTGATTGGTAGCCATGGAAGACATGAGCTAGACGAAGGTGATGAACCAGGTGGTCCAACCAACGGCTGGGCGAAGCCAACCGGCGGTTGGATGGATGGAAGTTGATTTCTTGTTTCCATTAAGTACCGAAAGCGTTAATTGTCAAGCGGACTGCGATGTTATTATCAGTTACTATATTTGATCAGGATAGTCGTGAATGGTATCGCTAGGACGCTTGTTAGTATCGAGGAAATGGAGGTGAGTACAATATCGTTTTATAAAACCGAGCATATTGACAAAATAACATTTTAAAAGATGTTTGAAACGTGAAAAGATGTTTTTAAAAGTAACGTTGATGAATGACGATGTTTATGTATAATGATGTTTTGATCAAATAAAGATAAACGACAATAGAATAACGGAATTGTGTGATATGGGTAGCACGTGGTTACCCATACATGATGATTACGGGTGGTTGTAGTTACCCGTATATATATATATATATATATATATATATATATATATATATATATATATATATATATATATATATATATATATATATATATATAGAGAGAGAGAGAGAGATGACAGATGGTAGTAATCTACCTGTATCCGTATTGTAAATGTGTTTTATGTAAATTATATGATTATATAATTGTTAAGTTGTTATTTATGAATTATAAGGAGCATGTGTTAGTTTTGCATAAGAGAATTTGATTACGGGTAGTGTAGATGCTCGTAGAATTGACAGTGAAACCTAGTGTGACCAACTAGGTGAAAAGTGCTAGCCAAAATTTGAGTGGTACAATTAGGACGTTAATGTACCAGATGGATGATACACTTAGGACGTCAATGGACCAGATAAGTGGTACACTTATGACATCGATGGACCAGATAAGTTGTGTACTTACGACATCGATGGACCAGATAAGTGGTACACTTAGGACATTAATGGACCAGATAGGTGGTATACTCAGGGAATTAATAGACAAGATAAGTGGAATACGTATGGTATTAATGGACGGATAAGTTGGATATTTAGGACATCGATGGAATGAATAAAGTAAATACTTAGGGTATCGATGGACCAGATAAGTTGAATACGTAGGACATCAACGTACCTAGATAAGTGGATATGTGAGGCATACGATGGTGCCTACTATTATGGATATTTAGGGCATGATGGACCCTAGTATGATTTATTATAAACGGATTGCATTACTTTGGAATTAATTATGTGATGAGAATTATTTTCTTATGCATTTATATGTATATTGTGATAATGAATGTTGTTATAACATATAACTGCTTACGAGGCGGCGGATATGGTTTGGGATATTAAAGACAAAATATTTATATGATATGTTTTCAAAGTCTTTACTCTTTACTATTAAAAAAAAAAAAAAAAAAAAAAGTTAGATATTATGAAGCATATTTTAACTTCTTAACCACTTGCCTTCCCTTAACCCGGACATAAGCATTAAGTTACGTTCATAATAGAAATATTATTTTGAAGAGTTAATCGTGTCTGAGAAATTTGGTATATCAGACACACATCAGAAAACATATCTAACACTTGCCCCTCACTAATCTCATCATATTCTTCTTAAATCACTCAGATCTAATTAAATACTACTTTATTACTTTCTCTCTTAATTACTTAACTAATTAAATATTAAGAAATCGTACTGCGTTTACCAAATAAAACTTAATTAGCGCTACCCTCCACGTTATGTGCTAAATATATAATTCATTTTCTTTTTGACTTATATAGAGCGACAGAAGATTCAGATGGTTGCTGTCGGCTCTTGTGATTCCCTTTTATGTTCGAGTTAGAAGCGTTTGTTTTAGCTTATGCAAGTACTTTATACTTATGATATATAAGTTCATGTGTCCTAATAAGTCAAAGAATCGGGCTTACAAAGAAACCCTTATATATGATTACTAGCTTAAGCTCTAAAATCCATTCGAACAGGACCGGTCCTGAGAATATAGGAACCCTTTGCGAATTTAAAAAATTGGTCCTTCATATAAAAAAAATCAAAACGGTCACCTGAATATAAATATTTTTATTTTTTGTTAAGTTGTTACGTATATATACACGAATAGCAAAAAAATATGGGTCCCTTTCAACCTTGGAGCCGTGTGCGGTATCACACCCTACACGTGCTTCGGACCGACCATGCATCCGAACATCATATGATACTAATTTTGTTTACATAAACTCCTCACATAAGCTAAAATGAACACCCCTATATGATACCAGACAAGCAAATAGTTCAGGCGAGGGCCTAATTATGAAAAGAAAGAAACAAAGAAAAAAATAGGTTTTTAATTAGTACTCTTTTGATGAGCTATGTACATATGAGTATGTTTGACAAAATTTATGTAAACCGTGATTTGTATGCGCTCCGGTCCTCTAATTGCCCCACTATTATTTTATGACCTCTAGCTTACAAAGAAACCCTTATATACGATAACTAGCTTTTAGCTAGAGGCGAATTTAAGAAATGTGACAATGGGATGTAGCTTGTTATCAAGAATAGTAGTGGGCTGGAGATGCGACAATGTGAACCATGGGAGATGGTAGGCGTGACTGTGTGTCGAGAAAGTTGTATGAAAAATAATTGTAGTTTATCAAATTTTTCGATCTTAAGAACCTATCATGATACCAAGTATAAACATTACAAGATAGAAGAGAGGGATACGATGGGGCAATACCAATCTATCCAATTCAATCTCATCTTTTTCACCTATTACTTATCCATGTAAATGGTAAAGTTTAGCATCATCAAACAAAGTATCCCGTCTAGGTTTCTTTAGTATGCACCACACCGACGTCAAACCGTTTTAGTTACAAACAACTGTAGAAGTTGCGAAAAAAAAATTGAGGATTATTTTTGAATGATACTAACAAACTGGAGTATACTTTAAGTGTATCTTTCCAAAATCAAAGTTAAAAATTTGTTCATCATAACAAAACCTTGCTTGTAAATTGCAAGGTTATTGATAACGTAAGGCGTGGCGTGACGGCATGAGCAAGCCTCAAGCTTTGCAAGAAATGGCGAGACATGACGTTTTTCAAGGCGTGAAAAAGCGGCAAAAAATTAATATATTTTATAATTTTATATATACTTTTATATATATTTTTACTATTATTAAGTTATATCAACACCAATAAATTATAAAAAGTTAATAATTTCATATATCAATATACAACTAATGTAAAATATAATAACCAAGCTTTACAAGAAGTTATCCATCATATCGTGGCGGCTACTCCAAGCCTTGAGAAACGGCGAGACATGGCGGCGCCATGGCGGCTACTCCAAGTCTTGAGAAATGGCGAGACATGGCGGTTTCATGGCGGGTTATTTAGAACACTGGTAAATTGAAATAAAAACAATAAACGTATTCGAAGATAAGTATAGCTAACAATCAATATCAAGTATACTAACTTTAAATAAATAACCGTGGACTTCGTGGTCCCTAAAATATTATATTAAAATGAAAATAATCTCTACACGATAAATATAAATAAGTACATATTAGATCTAGTATAATTACACAAAATAGTGCAAATGTGTGGGAGATATTTATGATATATGTGACAGACCAACAAGCTATCATTAACATGCAGCTGTGACTAAAATGAAATTTCAACAGGTCAAATGTTATTATATTTGATCAACCTCATTCCACCAAATTGTTGTATTTTATTATTCAATAATAATATATATATATATATATATATATATATATATATATATATATATATATATATATATATATATATATATATATATATATATAGTTGGTTTCATTTAAGAACCATGCAATTATTTAGGAACCATTAGGAACCATTTTTAGGCAAGGTGGCAATTTTGTAATTAAACTCAAGGTGGTAATTTTGTAATTAAGTCAAAATTGAGAGCCAAATTGGAAATCAATTAAAACCACTTTAAAATCCTAATTAACTTTAAATTAACATATCTAGAGTATAACTAGGTTTTAGGAAAAACTAAATACACCATTAGAACAAGCATTTAATTATCTTTCCAACGAGCACCCACTTGATATACTTTTGACGACTTTTTTTTTTTTTTTTTTACAGTGAGTTTCGGTATATACACTAGTGTATATACTAAATATTCACCAGTGTATATACTAATTCACAAAAAACACATCTGAACCATATATACTATACACTAGTGTATACACTATATTCACTAATGTATAGTTATACACTAGTGTATTTATACACTAGTGTATACACTATATTCACTAATGTATAGTTATACACTAGTGTATTTATACAATATACACTAGTGTATACACTATATTCACTAATGTATAAGATGTATTCTCTATTGAATACATGGTATTCACTGGTGTATATTGTATATTCACTTGTGTATATTGCGTATTCACTGGTGTATATTGTATATTCACTTGTGTATATATATATTGTATATTCACTTTTGTATATTGCGTATTCACAATTAAAAGGAAATTAATATAAAGATTCGTATACATTAGTGAATATAGTGTATACACTAGTGTATAGTGTATATGGTTTAGATGTATTTTTGGTGAATTAGTATATACACTGGTGAATATTTAGTATATACACTAGTGTATATACCGAAACTCACTAAAAAAAAAAAAAAAAAAAAAAGTCGTCAAAAGTATATCAAGTGGGTGCTCGTTGGAAAGATAATTAAATGCTTGTTTTAATGGTGTATTTAGTTTTTCCTAAAACCTAGTTATACTCTAGATATGTTAATTTAAAGTTAATTAGTATTTTAAAGTGGGTTTTAATTGATTTCCAATTTGGGGATTTGACTTAATTACAAAATTGCCACCTTGCCTAAAAATGGTTCCTAATGGTTCCTAAATAATTGATGGTTCCTAAATGAACCCACCTCTATATATATATATATACTAGTCTAGTACCCGCGCGATGCAGCGGCGACAACGAAGTTGATTTCATAAAATGGTTTTACGGCTACAGTTTTCAGTAGTTTTTAATCTGTCAACAAATGGTTTTACGGCTACAGCTAGCAGAACAGTTGCTTGAAAAAGAAGTGTTAAATCAAGAAGATTTGGTCAACATACTTGGTAAAGACCTTTCGAGCACAGTGAACCAACAAACTATGACATATTAAAAGAAGGGTTTGCAGATAATGCAAAGTGACGTTTTTCCCACACTCTCTAGAACTTGGTGACTTTAGATATTCAGTTTTGTTAACCCGAAAACCACATGTGAAGTGATTTGTTTAGTGCTAGATGTTGAAAGTATGAAATTATATTTGGCAATACAAGTCATCTTTGGAGATTACTGATGTATAGCTTTTAGAATATGTTTGACTTTTTAGTCTTTCTTTTACTTGTACATGTTTGTTCTGTTTTTTGAGAATTGCAACGATCCATTCGACTCTTTTTTTTGGTCATGGCAAAAAAATTTATAATGGTTATGATAAAAATGAGAGTGAATAGTTCAAAGCAACTTCATCTTTGTTTAACACATATTTAGTCTAGTATAAATCAAACCATTTTTATTTGTTGCAGAACTCCACAAACAGTGCAATAAATCCACCAAACAGAGAAAAGTAAATGTACATAGGAAACCAATGTCCAGAGCATGAACAACGGAACAAACATCCCAGTAACATGTCGATAAAAAATAATAAAAAACATCTCCGCTTGGATTACAGATTTTATGCTGAAAAAGCTTTGATGTTAAGAGCTTCTTCAAAATACAGGACGTCTTCCTCTTCCATGCTTACATATGCTACAACCCCTTTACCTCCCACGCCATCGATCAAAAATACTGACTTTTTTGTATATTTCCAAAACCGTAGTGAACCTCGTAGAAAGAGAACTTACACCAACTATTTAACGAGATTACGTTAGTAAAAGTGCTTGGAATAGTGGTTATATATGAGAAGTAATTCAAAAGCCTAAACCAAGATCAATAACCAAAATAATCAGCAAAAAGAAAAAACAATCAAATAATAATACTAATAATTGAACAATAATTAAACATACCAATCGAGAACAATACCGGAAAGAACCAGAAATAAACCAACTAAACCAAGATCCATAACCAAAATCTCGGTTAGAAACCATAAACCAAGATCCATAACCAAATCTAGATTAGAAACCAAGATCCATAACCAAAATCTCGGCTATAAACCAAGATCCATAACCAAAATCTCGGCTATAAACCAAGATCCATAACCAAAATCTCGGCTATAAACCAAGATCCATAACCAAAATCTCGGCTATAAACCAAGATCCATAACCAAATCTCAATTAGAAACCAAGATCCATAACAACAAAAACCACAAATATTTCAAGATCCGAAGAACAACCACCAAGAACCAAAAAACTGCAACCCAATACTTCACTATCCACCTGAAAAACCAGAAACAAACACATCAAATAAAGAACAGGCCGACCGAGAAAAAAAAACATAAAATAAGATACCTATACTTCATTGAGGAGATCCAGTTCATGGTCAGTCCGACAGTGGTTAAATTTGGCGGTTGTTCAGTCAGTCGATGGTTTAGGTTAAGGGAAATTAAAGGAACAAAGAGTTGTTCAAATCAACAAACCACCAAGATCCAAACCACATGCACGAAGGCAGTGGTGGTTCAAGGCGGCGATAGATCTAAACCACCACGATCCACACCTCTCTCAACCGAATCAATCCGAGATCTTGACAGATTTGTTGGATCTAAACAAGATTTATAAAAACCAAACATGATCCAGAACAAAGATAGGTGAGACCGAGAGAAGTTGAGGCGTTTAGAGGGAGATATCATGTGTGTGTGTTTGTAGCAGCTAGGGTTCCGGCGGCGGACATATTAGAGAGATAGTTGTGTTTTGAGTGTGTGTGTGTTTTAGAGAGAGAGTTGTATTTTGGGTGTGTTGTGTGTGTGTTGTCTGTGTTGTGTGTGTGTGTGTGTTGTATTGTGTGCATATAGTGTTGTATTGTATGCAAAGAGTATTGTATTGTATGCATAAAGTGTAGTATCTCTTAAAACCAAACTCTTAAAGTCAACCTCTTAAATTCTTAAAAGTCAAAAAATGCTAAATGCATTATAATGTAGTATAGATATATATATATATATATATATATATATATATATATATATATTGTGCTAGATGAATGTGTAAAAGAAAAAGTTGTATTTATTTAGATCCACCAGATTAAACAAACAATCAATAATGACCATTAAAAATATGTCTTTTTACAAACACTATTGTTGTCATAATGTTGACTTTATTATTAAACATAAAAAACAAATGCAAAATGTAGTTTTTATTTTTTTATTTCAAGTATATAGAATAAGTCAAACCAATAAAAATAAAAATATTAAATATTAAAAGAAAAAAGATTTTAACCTTATTAGTACATTCATTAATTCGATATTCTTACTTATAATTCGGAAAAGAAGTTGAGGCTTAGAATACCTTATGGAAAAAGAAAAAATAAACTTCCGACATAATGTATGCAAAATAGGGCTCGAGCAACTTATTCAAAAGGTCAACTATTGTTAGCTTCGCTTGCTTCACTTGGGTTTTGAGATTGTTTGATTTACTTTCTTTTAAGATGTGTTTGGATTTTGGATTTGTTTTAAATTAAAATTCTATCATACATACGATAAACATATGGACACGCATGTATTGATAGTTTTGGTGAGTTATACGAATTCCATTGAGGAATTGAATGTACTATTTCAACAGGTTAACCAAAGTTTTTGAGAATACCGACACGATATTTGTTAGTTAATTTCGCGTATAATTTTATTAATAAAATCGGTTTAATATAGATTATTGGACAAGTTTTTTGATATTTAATAGGTTTAACATTGTTGTTATTATTATTATTATTTTCTTTCATCACTTAATAATAAGATGTTATATATGCAATTTAAGGACTTAAAATTTACAATATCATCGAGGTGATTTATTAGTTTTTTCTTTGTTTTACTAATTTTTTTTCTAAATACACTATCAAAATGGTTTTTATATAAACATGAATTAGTTTTTTCTTTGTTTTACTAATTTTTTTTTTATCTTTCTATATTTGAGTTAAACGTCAAACTGTTTGACCATTGATCCATTCAACCCATTACCTATTTTTTATTTGAATGTTTCATTTAAGAACCTGTGTTAATCATGAACTCACCAATGGTATATTGGTTGGAGTTAATTTACATCATATTTAACGACATCTTGGTGGATACATTGAAGACGGTTTGAGGATTATATAAAACTTCAAATCTCGCATATATAAACATAGTAACTCAACATGGGTTTCTTTCTAAAATCATATTGTAAACCTTGAGATTTATAATTCTATAACATGTAGTATATGTTATACTCCAATATTTGTCACCTATTTTTTATAAATATATAGTAATGTAATACCCGAACAACGCACGGATATAATACTAATTTATACTTGTTGACAACATCTCAACCTAAATTACGAAGAAAAAAAAATGTTATAAACAATGTGAATTTGTATAATTTAATTATTGCATTAAATATTAAGGTCCCATGCCATCTGCATGAACATCATTCATGGTATCTAAAAAAATTATTATAGCAAAAATATTAACTTATGTTCATAGATATTTTATACTTAAATTTCCTAAAAATTGCCTAAATCTTTTTAATCTATAATAAAACTTCCAACCTATTCATTCATGCGTCATGCATAAGGGGCAAATTACACGAAATTTAACAATCTTTATACAAATCATCAATAATCAATTTCAATGTTTGTGCATAATAATTGATAATATAAATATAGACATATGTATGTTATTGAAACTTAATTAAAAATAAAAAATGTTATTACATTTTTTTTTCTCTTAAATAATATGGAACTATTGGGAAAAAAAAACCAAAATTATTTAGAAACTAATAGATACAATAGTAACGTATAGAAAGTTTTTGGTATTATTCGATAATTATAAAATTATTACATATAATGACAATTTAATAAACGAAATCTTACATGTATACGGAATTTTTCCTTGCTTCAATAATGATTTCATGGTTATGTAATATTTAATAAACTAATACCATATAGTAGTATATACAAATAATTAAATTGATGACGTAAGTCTGATGTTTTATGAGTGTTTATGAATATGAATCTAGCATAATGTATAGTTATATACACCTGGCAATATAGAAGATAATGAAGAAGACAGTGGGGAGATGAATTAAACACCTAAACTATTGACAAAGATTGTTAAAATTTGGAACATTAAGGTGTACGTTGTTTATATGTTTAGCTTAGACAAGTGTCCTTTAAGTTAATCATAATTAATTAATGACTCTTGCATCATATGGTAAAACAATTGAAACCGTGTTTTTGTTATCTCAATAACTCAATTACACTTGGAGCGAGTCTTGCTTCAAAAAGAATAGTCAAAGTGTTGAAAGTAAAATATTAATAAGTATGTTGATGACTATAAAAGTGTGATTATAGTAACATAGAGCAAGTGTCGCTACTAAAAATTTAGAGTAAATATAATGGGAAAGAAAAAATAACTATTTTACATGTACAAAAAATATATGAGTAAGATGTTGTAAAATTTGTGACCGAGATGTTGCTAAAGCCTATATGTAGTAAACGGAAGAGAAAATTTGTCATACTTGAATAGTGTAGTAATTAACCAAACATGACTGGTAAATTTGGTCGGTTAGGTTTAGATTTGCCGTTTTTATACCCTATATGTATTGTTTTATAAAAAAATAAATCAACGGGTTTAATCGATCTATTATAGTATTAAAGCAGGTCTGATATCGTCCTTATCTTTTTTCAAATAATTGGCGTGATATTGGATGTCTACCTTGACTGAATTCCAAAGCTTAAAAAATATAAATAAATAAAAAACAAAAATAATCATCGGATTTTAACCCCAACTCTCAAGCCGCTTGGCTTCATAATCAAACTCCGAGGAAACGTATTTCAGAGTGTAGCTCTAGATGCACCCTCACGCTCCGAAAGATTATGCGGGTTCAGATCTAAAGAAAACAACAACGACTTAATCTTTTGCTTATAACTCTCAGTCCGCTTTGAGTTAGATGACGCTCTAAGCGGTTGTGGATTCTTAATAAAATACTGACAAAATGCTTCCGAGATCAAAGAATTCGCAATCATGAAATGTCATCATGTCCGCTAACAATGAGTCATTTGCAATCAAAGTCAATTATCCAAGTTTTTCTTTATATTAGATTTTCTTAATTATTGTTTTATTCACCAGTTCGAGTTTTCGCGATTTCAATATTCAAACTGCATGATAGTATAAGAATAGGGTATTCGCCTAAGTCCGACCTGCACGCTTTGGTATGTTAGGTCGTTAGATTTAGGTATAGGGTTTATACGTTGCATTTATATTGTTTGATAATATTTTAAACCAACGGTTCTATCGATCTATTATCCTAGAGGTAATGTATCTTTAAGAAGTATCAATAAAACTCAAATTAATATGGCTCGATCCCAATTAAAGTGCATATTTTTATTTTTATTTGTTTTAAAATATATATCTGCTTTTTATTTTAACCAATTTAAAGAAAACACATCACCGACGAGATGTAATCCAACCAATATGGGTCGTTTTTGTTTTGAAAGTTAGCAACCAATGATTCGATGTAGGTCTAAAACAATTTTCAACTCGTTTGAGATTTATAAAAACTCTATCTAGACTTGGGTTCAATCAAAAGAGGTAAAACAAATACATTTTTTTCCCTGTGTTTCGGTTATAAGAGACGAGTCACTAACCTAACTAATATATATCGGTGACAAATTTCTAATCATTTTCCCATAGAAAAAGGTTTTGGACTTTTTATTATTCTAACACGTTTAATATACTCTTAACGTCGTATTTAAATTGTAGTGGTGTTTCATTGATATTGACCAGAGTAAATAATAGTATAAACAAAAGCTCTCATAAATATAAGAAAATCATCGATCTAACATAACAAATTATATTGAATCATCGGTGATAATACCCCTAAATTGGTACTTGAAATGTCTAAACTTGACTCAAATGCTGGCCAAAGTAAACAATAGTCCTAAATTGGTACTTAAAACTAATTAAAAATGTAAATTCAAATTTACATTGATGATAATACCAAAGGGACATAACATATATCAGGGGTTAAAATGTCTAAGATTGAGTCAAATGCGGGAGACACACATTTTGTTTTGTTAAAAAGACACAACTATCTTAGTAAATTTAATTAATTAATGTCAAGAAACAAAGAAAAAAAATAATTAACATTTAATCAATAAATAAGTTTGATATTACATATTAATCTTAGTCAAATATTTAATTTAGTTAACTGTTTTATTATTAATTTTGATTGACAATCCAAAAAAAATTTAAATCATTTTCTCTTTTCAATTTTTACCCAAAATATATAATTTATTTTAGCCAAAACATTAATTTTAATTGACAACCCATTTATTAAATTACGTTTTTATGACTTTGATTGTGAAAAACTTTTTATCAAGCTATGAGAACTCAATATTTTTATTTATTTATTATTATTTTGGTAAAAACTACTCAAATAAATGGTTATTTAATAGAATGCTTTAAAACTTTTTATGAGTTTAATTGTATTCAACTTTTTTTTTAAGTTTAATTTAAGAAAGTGAACATATTATCAAAATCATAACCCTTTCATCATAAAAATGTGTTTTTTTAGTTTACTGTTCTATCATTAATTTAAACATTAATTGCGTACAATCTTTTTTTCAGTTACTCATGTCGGTGTTTGTTTATCGAAATCTGTTTTCTCACACAAACAACTCTATGTGACGTTGTCAAGAGGAATATTACGTGAAAATACAATGGTATTAATGAAGTCTGCCAAAGATTTTAAACGAGGCGGAGTATACACGTCAAATGTTGACATGATAACTAAAATACAAATGTATTAGAAGTTAATGTTGTTTTTTCATATGAATTTTGTATCTCTGTTTTTATATTATGATAATCTTCTGATATTGTTTCATGTTATTTGTGGTTCGTCATATTTATTTTTCGTTGTCACATGTCTTTTAGTGTAACTAGTGAAATATCATTTCTTCATCATCATTACATCGGATACCATACTAATAATGATATCAAGACTATTACAACTATACCATCTTACTAATGATTATTATATATATTCAATCAAAATGACATCAAAAAAGGATCCATACTATGAAAAACTAAACCTAAGGGTCCAAATTACAAATATCAAGTGTGAACAATATGTGGAAGTGGGACCTACATAAGGTGTAGTTAAATAGGTAAGCAAACCCATATTACGGAAGCCCACACTATCCTCCATTAATTACCACCGGCCCAGATCTAACTCTCACTACTTAACTTCACCAATCACCAACTATTAATATTCCTATACTTCCATTTCTCTTTTCATACCACCATCTTCACCACCACAACCACCACCGACCATGGGTTTACCTTACAAACTCGCGGTAGTTTCCGCTACGGTCTTATCAACCGCTCTCATGTTCAACCTATCGACGCCTTTTATCACGGAACTCGCAATATCCGATTTAGCAACCATATGGACAACACTCATCTCGTGGCTTAAACCACCTTATCTTTACGTTGTCATAAATTGTATTATAATCATTATAGTCGCATCTTCGCGGTTACAATCTAAAATCGAAGGTTCTTATTCTATGTACACACCCTCAACTGAACCGATCCTTCTTCAGACCGGTTCAGTTAAGGATGTGCATCCTGTCCAAGAGATACCACCGGTTCATGAGCCCAAAATACCGATTCATAACGATGTATTTGTTAATGAACCGGTGGAGATTACCAATCCGGAATTTGTTCCAGTTCCGGAACAGGATTTTAGTACACCTTTTTTTAGTTATGAAGATATGAAGATAGCGACGAAAACTTATGACGAAATAAAGAAAAGTAAGGTTAATAAATCTGTTATCTCGATGTCCACTTGGACACCGAGGAAAATAGATCAAGTGGATTTATCGTTTCCGGTGGAGAAACCACCGGCTTCAGCTAGATTCGGTCACCGGAAACCTACCAAAGCAACTTCCGAAGGTATAGTTTTATATAATTACTCTCTTTTTTAAAATTTATTATCTAAAAACTTAGAATAACCTATTATTAAATGTATTTCTATTAAATAGTTTGTTAACAGGTTGTTATTAATTTACTCATTAATTTACTCACTGTTTTATAAGTAAATGGATAAATATTGGAAATTAATAAGCTAAACGAGTTTGGTTAAAATAGTTTTTATGGTTGTGTATATTAAAAACTCAAAAGAAATAAATAGGTCTAAGATCTTTATATATATTATCATTTTTCTTAAACTTTATAGATAATATAGTAACTGAATATATTTAACACGTTTAAACATAATATATAATAAAAGAAGAGCCTTAAATGCCACATGATAAAATAAGGTCTTTTGGATGAGTAAAAAACACTGATTTCAACCGTTAGATGAGATTGAAGATGTCATCTTAAATTTTTTATTTACTTAAAATATTGTTTTAAAACATGACTCAGTATTAGGCGGTCATGAAAACAAACAAATAGAACATACAAGACTTAACCTTAAAGTTGGAACCCTTCACTGAATTTTAGAAGATAAGCCTAAAACCGTTATTGAAACCATGAGAATGACGTTAGCATAATAATGACTCGTAGGATTACGGGTTCTGGGATAACACTTAACACCATTGGTTTGCACTTGCAGCAGGTGGAAGAACATTAAAAGTTACCAAACCAAAGCGTCAAGACACGCTGGAAACCACGTGGAAGACAATAACCGAGGGTCGGTCCGTGCCGTTAACGAGACACCTTAGAAAATCCGACACGTTCGAGACTCACGGTCAAGGTGCCCGAGATTTCAACTCTAATGAGTTATCAATCGAAAATCATCCTGAGAGAATGACAAAGTCGGACACGTTTGACGTTAGTCCCAACAAGGGTGGGAGTAGAAAACCCCCACCTTCTCAGTCGAAGCTGAGCCGGGCCGGTGGGTCCGGGAGGCTAAGGAAAGACCCCTCGTTGGGACAAGAAGAGTTGAACCGAAAAGTGGAAGCATTCATAAAGAAGTTTAACGAGGATATGAGATTACAACGACAAGAATCGATGAATCAATACATGGAGATGATTAACCGTGGAGCCCATTAAATCGTAGTATGTACAACCTGTTTTGTGCATCTTTTTCTTGACCAATCTTAGGATAGTCGATAATGTTTCATAGGTCGTTCTTTTTTGTGTATGTACTTTCTTTTTTGTTTCGGTTAATTTTGTTATGTAAGAAGTAAAATACTGTATATCTAGATATATAAATCGATAACAAGAGTGCGTATTGTTAGATGTTTCATTTTGAATCGTTCTGACTGTTGTAATTTCTGAAAAGGATGTGTTTTTTCATATCATAAATTATACTTAACAACCAACAAGAGACAACCAACAAGAGGCTAGAAAGACGAAAAGAATTTCGAATGTAATGGAGAAATGCATATATAAAACAACATCGTTTATTATTGTGTTTAACCTCTTTATTGAACTTTTTAGTTGGATTTCGTATGGGATCAATCGAATTTATTAATCGAATGCTAAAATATCTATTTGGTCATGTTATAAGTTAATTGTATAAGTGAAACAATTGATAGGCACCAAAATATATGTTCATTTGACTATTTTATCTGTCACAAAAACACTTTTTAAAATTATTGATATTATTGATAAAATTTACCATATTACCAAATTTATAATAAATAATTTACTTACAACAATCATTAAATCGATGAGATAAAAAGGTTACTTAAGTAAAAGTAAACTATGTTATGTTCAGAAGGAAATAAAAATTAAAAGAAATATTTAAAGCCATAACATAGGTAGCAAAATTATAATTATTCAAAAAGACCTATATTAACTCGTTAACTTACATAAAACAAAAACAAAATCCTCTAGAAATTTACATAGAATAATCTTGGTCAATAATATTTTTAGTAGTGATCAAATATTTGGTGACTAATGATTTTAGTGACCAATTTTGAATGATAATTTTTCGTCACTATAAGTCTGTCACCAATTTTATTAGAGACAAAATAAAGTTATTTTTATGTCACTAAATCTGTCTAGTGACCATTTTTTTCTATAGTGACACTACAACAAAAATGTTGATTCTTCACGCTTATTTCTTCGCGGTTCATGTGAATGCGAAAAATATATTTATGTTGTTCACACAAATAAGCGTCATCAAATTATTCACATTTATAAACATGAACAATAAAAAATGTTATAAAAATAAAAACACTTTTGATTGTGAAGAAATTTGTTCACACTTGTAATTGTGAATAAGAAAATACAAGAGTTTGTTACATATATAAGTGTGTAGAAGTTACACTTATTATCACAGTTTAAAATGTGATTAAACATAAAATAGTTGTCATGCTTTTGAACGTGAGGAATATATAATTTCATTACATTTTTAAGAATGAAAATATACGACTCATGCAAGTAAGAGTAAAAATATGAATGTGTTTACGTTCTTAAGCATGAATAAAAAAGAATAAAATTCACAATTCTAAGTGTGAAGAAACTTTGAAGGAAAAGAAACTCACAATTTTTTAAGTATAGCGAAATTAATAGAAGAATTTAATTTAAAATATTATACTGAATTGAAAACAAAAGTAAAACTGAAATATCTAAATCATCGTTCCCGCTTCTCACTTCTTCCTCTAAACACAAGAAATATTCTCTCTCTCTCTCAAAACTGAAACCCTAGATTTGAACTCAGAATCGCATTCATCCGCTCAATTTCCGGCCAATTCACCGCCGATTTCGCCGGCTAATCCTCCGATGAGTAAGCCTATATCGACGCCGCTCACTATTCATCTGCCGGAGTCTAATTTTTGACTTTTCACCGACGAATCCGTCCGTTCTAGGTCAGTCCTCGATTTCTCCGCCGAAGAATTCACCTCTGTAATCGCCGCTCATGATTCATCTGCAGATGGTCGTTTTAGCTCAATCTCCGGCTTCTTCTCCGATTAATGCGCAATTACCGACTAATATCTCAGGTAGATGAGGTAATTCTTATTATGAACTAATATATAGCAGTATTGCATTTTGACTTAAACATTATGCATTGATTACACTGATTATTGATCAATAAATGTGTTTTACAGTCTACTAATCACTCTAATTCCATGGATGATCAAAACGATTTCGTTTTTGAAACGTTAACGCTGACGATTGTACACCGTACAATACGATCACCGATTCAGTTGAAGATTTTAGAAATAATAAGGTATAATTCAATTTTAGTTAACTGTATCTGTTTGATTTGTAAAATTGTTTATATTAGGGCTTGCATTAGCTTTTGGGTGATTGTTTTGAGATTTTTGTTTACGAAAATTCGATCGTATTTCTTAGGTTTTTTACTTAGTTGTATGTGTACATGTGTTTTACGTACACTAATCGAACGAAATATAACTATGTAACGAGGAATTAGACTGAGTGATTATGTTTTTTGGATGTATATAGAAGGAAGCTGTCATGCCTGATAAAAAAGCTTTTGAAGTTAAAGCACCCTACTACCTTCTAATGCTACAAGGAAAGGAGTTTGTTGCCATTCCTGCTGGTTCATGGTACGCCAACTATCATAATCTTATTATTGGTCTGTATGTCATGTATTAGTCTTATATGTTACGTTTGATCCTTAGGTATAACTTTAACAAGGTTGCCCAGTATAAGCAACTTACGCTTGAGGAAGCAGAAGAAAAAATTAAAAACAGAAGGAAAACCGCAGATGGTTATGAGAGATGGATGATGAAAGCAGCAAACAACGGGGCTGCTGCTTTTGGTGAAGTTGAGAGGTTTGATGATAAGGAAAGTGGAGGTGCAGGTGGGAGAGGCCGTAAAAAGAATAAAGCTGATGATGATGAGGAGGGAAATGTATCTGACCGGGAGAGGAAGATGAAGACGAAGAGTCTGCACGGAAAAATAGACTTGGACTTAATAAGAGGGGAGGTGATGATGACGAGGAAGGTCCTAGAGGTGGCGATCATGATTTTGACGACGATGATGTTGAGAAAGGTAATAATTTCTTCTTTTCTTCTCTAGTATCATTGCTTCACTATACGTGATCCGTGGTTATATGCACAATATGTTTAATAAAAACCGTAAATCCTTGATGTCAATTTGGCATATATTAATATCAAGTCCCATGAAGTAGCAGGTGGTATTGAACATCTTGAGAAATGAAAGTATGTTGTACATATGTGATTGCAGGTGATGACTGGGAGCACGAGGAGATTTTTACCGATGATGATGAAGGTGTGGCTAACGATCCCGAGGAACGGGCAGATTTGGCCCCTGAAATTCCCGCCCCTCCGGAAAATAAGCAGGTCTGTTTTTTCTTTCTTTTTGTGACACAGACAAGGTGTAACATATTCTTTGGATGATTGAAAACTTGCAAGTGCTTTCGAGAGCAAATGATCCTCAGTCTGTGAATAGACATCATCACATAAAGTATCTGTTAGAGTTCAAGATAAATCCTTGATTCTTCAATCTTTTTAAGATTCTAATTACTTGTAGCTACAGTGAGCATCAGTTTGAATAACAGATAGAATGTATTTGGCTGTAGATTATTTATTTCCAGGTTCTTGCTAGCTGCATATAACACGCATTAGCTTCTCTGCTTTAACACTTATGGTTTAGAAGTCTAACTTGTAACATGTCAAAATCATAAAGTAAGTTACGTTTTTATATGAGCAACTCGTTAGGCTATCACATGGGCCTAACATGCACTGCTTTATTCTAGGCATATGTCTATGGCTAATGAGTAGAAGGAAAATTTGGTATATCCATGATCAGGGAGTTTTGTAAAATTAGTGTTTTACTAAGAGCTTTGTTCATGCTAACTTTTGTTACAGAGACGGAAAATTTAGGATTGAGTTAGGCAATTTGGAGACTCACCTACCTTTTAAGAGTTTGTCGATGCTATGAGCTTTTAATTCCCGCTGATTCATATGCCATAAGAATTTCAGTGGATTCTTTCGAATATCCTCTAGGTTTCAATTGTATAATGGATGGAAGATTGAGGGGTCAACTTTTTGATAGGCCTTAATTGAAATAATGATGGTAGTTTCATCAGTCAGTAATTTTGTTTTAGAATTATGTTCTTTTCTTTTATTAAATGTCTATAAATTAGGAGTAGGAGTGAGTATATGCTTGATATGAATAATTGGTTGGGCTTTCATTGAGCGTAGTAGGCTTTACCTATTGAAAGTGAGCCATTTAGGAGAGACAACTGCCTCTCGAAAGCACACATAACCTTGTTTGCGTTGATTCCACCTAGTTATCAATAAAAGTTAAGTCCAGTCATATCACTTCTTTGTTCTCTATATCTATTTGATTACAGAAAGTTATATACTTAACAAGGTCAGCACCAGGTTTGTATTTTTTTCGCGGACTAATAAACACATAGTAAGATATTTCTTACAGTTTAGTTGTTGGGTATGTGAAACAGAGTATTTACAAAGCGGAAGAGCCACTATGAAATCAGATGTTTATAGCTTCGGGGTTTTGTTGTTAGAGCTTGTAACAGGAAAGAGACCAACGAATCCCGCTTTTGTGAAACGTGGCCTAAATGTTGTTGGTTGGGTATGTTTTTTATTTTTCGTTTATATATTCGTTCTAGTTTAACTGTTTTTTAACTGCCAGCCACTTGGTTTTATAAATATAGGTGACAATTTTGACCCATTTATTCATAAATGGGTCAATTCAGGTTATGTTTTAATATCTACCCGGTGAAACCTTAAAATAAAAAGGGTGATAATCATTTACTAGTAACCAAGTTTGTATAACTGTTCTATTTAGGTCATGCTGCTTGAAACTCGAGTGGTTTTTACAAATGTACTCCTAAATAATCATGTTGTGTTTTTTGTTTGGAAAACAACAGTTGAACACATTGCGGAAGGAGAACAAGTTGGAAGACGTGGTGGACATAAGGTGCACTGATGCGGATGCAGCAACTGTAGAGGCGGTTATTGAGATTGCAGGCCGGTGCACCGATGCCAACCCAGATGACAGACCATCAATGCAACAAGTGTTACAGTTTCTGGAACAGGAAGTAATGTCGCCCTGCCCAAGCGACTTTTACGACTCCCATTCTGATTATGCTTGATTATAATCCCATGTTTTTCGTAGACTTTATTTATCGGAAGATTTCTTGATGAAACTTTCTGAATTGAGTAAGTTATTGAATTTGTTTAATGTGATTTAAAACTTGTGTTTGTAATGACTAGATTGAAGATGAAAGTTCTCCGGTTCTTGCACCAAAGTCTAATAATGGACCATCTTCAAAGCGTAACAATGCTCTTAAAGAGGAACCGGTTGACAATAGCCCCTCAAAGCCATCTGCTACAGGATCTGCTCGTGGGACCCCATCTTCATCCAAGTCATCCAAGGGAAAGAGGAAAAGCACCGATGACGGTAAACCAACAAATGGTGCAGCAGGAGCTTCAAAGAAAGTCAAAACAGAAAATGTATATTCTTGCCATATTTTACTTCTGCGTTAATGCATTTGGATTCCATCATTGAGCCAGAAGATAAGATAGATATATGTAGTCTGTTTTGAACCAACTCCGCTTTCATTATTGTTTTCGGTTTCAGGAGGTGAAACCTGTAAAGGATGAACCGATTTCTGCTGCAAAGAATAGTGCAACGACTAAAGGTGGATCATCTTCGAAACCAGCGGCAGCAGCAGCTCCAGCATCATCAACAGGACCTGTTACAGAAGATGAAATTAGAGCAGTTCTTATGCACAAGGCACCTGTCACCACACAAGATCTTGTTGCTAAGTTTAAATCTCGCCTTCGCACCAAAGAGGTTTGCATTTTAGAGTGATAGATACCTTCTCTATTGATAAACTTGAGTGTTTACTTTAGACATGTTCATAACTTTACATAATCGTTGTAAATACTGGTGTTTTTATAACTAAGAACCCGCTCAACTTTTCAGAAATATGGGTATCGGATGTTTTTTGCTTAAGTATCATGATCAAACTAAAAAGAACTTTGGATTGCAGGACAAGGGTGCTTTTGCAGAAATCCTGAGGAGGATTTCCAAGATACAGAAAAGCAACGGGAGTATCAGCACAGTACCGCCCTATTCTTCGAAAGCTGCCTCCCAAGAGAGTATCAGCACAGTACCACCCTATTCGTTAGCAAAATTTGCATCTATTCATTTACTGTTGAATCAGCATGGGAGCAATTACTCCTTATATCAATTTTGGAATATGCATTGCTAATTGTGCAAATTATTATATTTTAATGTTTTGGAGTTTTGCTTTTTAGTCCCTAGACTTTAAGGACTTAGCGTTTTCCCCCCCTAAACTTTAAAGACTTAGCGGTTTCCCCCCCTCAACTTTAAAAACTTTAACGCTTTTTCACCCTCAACTTTAAAAAATATAACGCTTTTTCACCCTAAACTTTAAACGACTTTTAGCTTTTCCTGTCTGCACTTTATATGTTTTTGCGTTTTTCCCCCCTCAGCTTTAAATAATACTTTTACGCTTTCTACCCCTCCGAATTTTATTTGGATTCAACTAATACGAACATCTACTCAGATTAATAATAAATAACGGCATCGTTTTAGCAAATAGCTACATTTATACTTCGATAAAAAAGTAAAAAAACAAAAACTCGAGTCGTTTTATCCGGAGTAGGATAAACGACATCCTCTCCTCTTCTCGCTTCGATCAATGACTTGATCCGGACCTGATGAGATGGAAGGTCGTAAAAGTATTATTTAAAGTAAAAAAAAAAGTTACGATAAGTAAGAAATAAAAAAGACGTGGAAGCCCAACAATAATAAGCCCAAAAAAACCCAAAAAAACACCCTCATCCCATACCCGGGCACGAACCATGACCTCACCTTGCATGCGACGGAATAAGCCCAATGATGAACACAAGGTGAAGAGCGAATACAAAGCGAAGAACCAACACTGCCTAACACTAACGCCGAAATTGACGAACCCGTGCAACGCACGGTATCCTTCTAGTTGGATTTAAGCAGACTTCAATATATATGCATATTTATGTTTGCTATTTTGATGTACAATTACAGTAGCAAAATCGTCATCTGTAACTTGATTGAAGAAATTTTTTTCTTCGATTTCTTCATGGAGTTTTTGTGTATTTGAAACTCGAAACCTAAAATGTGGTTGATTTCTCTTTTGTCACCATTTGTATGTTTTAATATATTGTGTTCCATGTGGCATATATATATATATATATATATATATATATATATATATATATATATATATATATATATATATATATATATATATATATATATATATATATATATATATATCATCCCAAAATCTTTACACTTAAAAATGTGATAAATTTATTCCAAATTCTTCACACTTAAAAGTGTGAAAATAAATCACAAATCCTCACACTTAGAAGTGTGATAAATTTCTTCACACTTAAAAGTGTGAAAATAAATCACAAATCCTCACACTTGGAAGTGTGATAAATTTCTTCACACTTGGAAGTGTGATAATTAATCACAAATCCCCACACTTGAAAGTGTGATAAATTATCTTAAAATCATCACACTTAAAAGCATGAAAAATATATCAAAATAATCACACATAAAAGTGTGAAGAATTTTGTTACGCCAATATTCCTCGCGCAATGTCAAGCGTGGACTTTTTAAATCTTCACGCTTTTAAGTGTGTAAATATGTCTTAAAAAGTGTGAAAAATCGATCATTTTGTTGTAGTGTGACTACATAACACGATTAACAACCAAAAATAATCTTTACTAAAATCTATTTTTCTTATAGTGTATAAGTAGAATAGGTTTACGTAGTCTTATACATATAGTTATATATGAAGTCAAAGTATTGATATTTGATGAATACTTTTTTAAGGTTGCAATTTTTTGACACAATTTTCCTTACAAATTCGAATTAACAACCACCGGTAGTTAGTAGTCAAATATAGGACAAATGATCGGATAACTCTATATATGTCTCCCACACACACGTATATATCTCATTTATAATAAAAAATATTATTGTTTTCTTTTTGTTATCCAATTATTATATAATTAGGATGTAGTATTTTATAAGTATTATTAATATATTATGTTAGATTTATGTTTTTTTATGTTAGGATTTATTATTTGGAATTCAAGTAAAACTATTGTAATCGGTTTAGAGATTTCCTAATCGAGTTATAGTAGGACTCGTACATCTCCTCACCTATATAAAGGGTGAGGCGGTGAGGCTAAATCTTTGTACCAAATTTCCTTTCCCTTAATGAAAGTCGTATAATTTTCATATTCTCTCGGGTTCTTTTCTTCTTTCTTGTTCGATAACCACCACCATAGTAGAAGATTCTTGTATTCTGCGGATTCCCTCAAGTTTGTTGACTCATAAATTCCAACAAGTGGTATCAGAGCCACGGTCCATGGTTCTTCTGAGGTGAACAATTACAATATTTTCGTCTATTTTCGGCAAGACTTGCACAACGGCGGGAAAAACTCGATCCCGAGTTCGTTAACCTTTGGATCATCACACAAAATTTTATGCAGGTTCCAAACACCTTTATCTACAATATGACCGAAGGGTTTTTCGATCGAGGTTTATAAAAAAAGATAAAATTAGTCAAATTTGGCTGTAAAAATAGGAAAAACGCTGAAAATCAGTAATTTCTTGGATTCTTTGCACATTTTGGTTTTTGATTCGTTAGTTGCTTTAAAGATCCAAGTTTGTGTTTTGGTGGCAGGTTGAATCCATAAGGGGGTATTTGAGTTAAATACGAGTTTGCTTTGAACTTGTGGGTTGTAGACTCAATTTCTTGCGGGTTAGTTTACCGAACAAACAAGTTGTTTGCGGGGTTGTTTCTTAAACCACAAACTAGGGTTTAGCTTGTGGGGGTTGCTACTTGAGCCGCAAGGAAGAAGAAAGTTACTAGGGTTTGTGGGGTTAAACGTGTACTACAAACTAGGATTTGCAAACTAACTTGGGTATCAAGTTAGGGTTCCGGATTGCTTACATATTCCACAAGGTTTGTGGAGGTGTTTGGATACTATCAGGGGATTGCAAGAGAGGAATGAAAAGAAGGTGTTACTAGCGTTCTTGGGTGATCGAGGTTACTTGCGTATCAAGATACGGTTGGTTCTTGGGGGCATTTTATTGATTTCAAGAAGGACAACCAACGGTACCGGAAGTTACAGGGTTCTTGTGTTCCAAGTTCAATCGGGTTTTCGTGCGTGGTAAGTTACGGGTTTTGTAACTTAGGAGCAAGTAGGAGATTGGGGTGTTTAGATAATCGTCTTTGAGGTTTTCTAAAGGGATACTATTTGCAAAGAGAAGTAACGAAAGGGTACATCTCCAGGTGCGGTGTGGATAGAGTCATTGTATGTGACTAACTCTCTGGAAACGAGAGTACCGATAGAAGATGGTTAAAGCTATGTTCTCAAGGGTGTGGGTTACATTCCAGTGTTGAGGATGATTTTGGTATCTTTGGGTACGTTGTAGAAAGAGGGATACACCGTGGTGATGCATGATGTGGGTTCCATTACGGTGTTGTATGGAACAAGGACAAGGAATTGTATATCTTTGGCAGCTGTGTGGAGGATGCTGCTAAAAATTATATGGAACATGTCGAATTAGAGGTAGAATCACTGGGCGATCAATGTGAATTGATCGAGGGTCACCACGAAGCTGGGATATGTGAGGAGAGTAGTGATGAGAACAAAGGTGACGAACCTTGGGAACATAATTTGGGGATAGTTTCTAAACCGATTTGGTTTAGGTATCAAAGAACAGCACCAGGGGAGCACACATGTAACAAGGTAATTGCTTGGAATAACAAGGCTGAAATCAAGTATAGTAAGGGTTTGCTCGAGAAGGTTTTCGACATGGAGGGTCTCGCAAACAAGGTTATTGGTATGGTGATTTTCAGGAAGAAGGGTAGCCGAACCCTGAGGGTGTCTCAGTCGAGGTATGTGCAAGGTATTATGGTTATTACAAAATGAGGAATGACGGTTCGATATTTATTCCATTAGGAGCACTTTTCAAGGTTTTATTGAAAGTTTACCTGGAGAATGACTGGGATGTGGAAAAGATGTGCAAGGTTCCACATGCGAATGTTGTACGGAACTTGATGGTATGCGTTAGACCGGATATTGCCATCTCGGTGAGTTTTCTGAAAGGCTATGCAAAGATGGGTCTAGTGTATGGAGAAGATCAAGGTGAACACATAAATGTTGACGGTTTTAGGGACCCTGACGAGGGTAGGTTGAAGACCGGGTATGCGTTCAAGGTAAAAGTATGTGTGGTTCAACACATGGCTATTACAACGGGGGAGTATGTGATGCTTACAGGAGGATTAGAAGAAAAGATGTGGCCTAAGGGATTCCTAATCAAGCTGGGAGAAGACCTCAAGCCGAAGGTGGTTGCAGGACTTAAGTTCAAGTATTGCGTAGATTTAGTGGAGATGCTTAGTTTCAGTGTTATCTGATACTTAGAATAAGGTGAAAATTGTTATCCTGTTATTATATAATTAGGATAAGGTATTCTATAAGTATTAGTGATTTGTATTAGGTTAGGTTTATGTTTTCTTGTATTAGGATTTATTACTTGAGCTTCAGGTAAAGCTATTGTAATCGGTTTACGGGTTTCCTCCGAGTTATAGCAGGACTTGTACACCCCCTAATCTATATAAAGAGTGAGGGTGATGTTAAATCTTTGTACAAAATTTATTTTTCCTTTAATGAGAGTCGTTAGTTCTTATACTCTAGCGGGTTCTTTTCTTCTTTCTTGTTCGATAACTACCACCATAATAGAATGTTCTTATATCCCACGGGTTTCCTGAGGTTTATTAACGCCGAAATTCCTAACATCTTTTTTTTTTTAATAGCAGGAGGTTATGGATTAGACTTAAAATTTAAGATCCATCACAAATGTTATGGCAATTATTAAAAAGATAAACTAAAAGCCACCTTATACATGAATTAAATTTTTCATTCTATTATCTTAATTAATTGTACAAAACATATATTTTAAGATTTACTTAATTAATCTTATGACGATATCTTCGGTACACTAGTTTGCTAAAATTAATGAAAATCAGGGGTGGAAATAGAAATTTTTTGAGTGGCTTCATGATTAGATTTTAGTTATGTTCGTATGCAAAATCAATGGGTCCATATAATAACTAAGGCTAAACTTATACCAAAAAATTCTAAAAATTCCAATTCAGCGGGTTCGGTTGAACCCGCTAACCGAACCCGCTCGGGTCAACGTAGCTCCGCCCCTGATGAAAGTCTATTTAATTTTAGTAATACGTAAACCTGTTTCAACTCTGTTATAGAGTCTAGCGACTGGCCGGTTTTGTGTTTAGGGTTTTCTTATATTTACAATTAGCCTTTCTAGTTTGTTTGTACATAAATGGCTTAACTTGTCAAAATCTTGGGTTCTCGTTTTTCACTTTTCATTTATTTTTATTGTATGTGATCGTTTTTCACTTCTCACTTTTCATTTATTGTTATTGTTGAAATGTTGGATTGTATGTGGTAATTGTTGTTTAAATGCAAGTTGGATAGATTAATGCAAAGGTAATAGCGGATTTAGGATCTAAATTGAGAGATGTACAAGAAAAAAATGTTATTGAACCTAATACATAAACACTAACATAAAAAAAACAAATTTCGATATAGTTTACACTACCAAACAAATATTTTGACGAGTTAAGATATACAAATGTCTAAATAGGGTATGCCACTGAATTAGTGATGTACGGAGTACTATCTACTAGTGTTAGAGCAAGGATTGACAGGCTCAGTAACTTGGGTGTTTGGGATTTAACCCCTTGACCTCCTGCTTAGCAGTGCGAACCTATTAAGCTCTTGGCGAGCCTAAGGTGGTCAATTGGCTGGTTGGAGAAAGATGATCGGAATATGTTTACTGCGGGAAGCGTATAGGTATTCCGATCAAGAGATACTGTGTGCAAGTATGAGAGTGGAGAAGATGGCCTCCAAAACCTGAAGTGTGGAGTATTTATACCCAACACTACCAGGTATCAACAACGTATGACCATGATGACCATTTATGACTGATCAGTAGGATTCCAACGGGTATTAAAGATACAAATAACGTCCATATCATTATATAACCTTATTAATGCTTTGACGGTTACACTCAAGGATTAGGCTTGAGTGTCTGACAGGTAGGATGTCAGGAGTATGATACTATGAGATGAATCCCAAGGCATTAGTGTTGGTTTGGAGGAATACGGTACTTATTAGATTCAAGGTATAAGTATTGGCTCTGGAGTGTCGGGCCAAAAGCATGAGTGACAGCCTAGGCGTAAGTGCTACCAAAGTGTCGGACATCGGACCACGATGTCACACCCCGCATAGAAAATGGCGGAACCGAGGTGTACAGTGTATACGGTATCAGAGATTCAAGGTTACATCAAACACAAATAACCCAACATAATCAACATAGATAAAAGAGTTTGAAAGTTGAATACTTATTACAGTCATCCAGAATATCAAAATACGGCTACATAGTTTGGGATACTAAGGAATAACAATAAACAAGATAAATTCCAGCAAAAATCCACGTAGCCAGATAAAGCATAGCAATCATAAAGCAACCTCAAATCCCTGAAAAGCGTTAAAAACACGACGTCAACATAAAGTTGGTGAATTATTCGCAATGGTATATGAAACATAATAGTATAAAAGTTTTCAAATAAGTTTTGACCCAGAAAAAAGATAAGGTTTGAAGATAAGTCATTTTGAAAAGATATTTCAAAATATAATTGAGGTATACAAAACCCTTTTGATAAAATATTCATACATATACCATAAAATACCATAATCATCTCATAAAATACATACTGGATAGATAACAGCTTTAGGAATATAAGATACACCTGAACCTCAACAAATACAGGCAACTAACCCCACCTAGTGTCTTAAGCTAGGTTGTTCTCGATAAATAAAATACTCGGTCGTAACATTACTAACACGGACAGGGCTCCTCCCTTATCATAATATCGTGTTAGAATGAGGGTTTGCAAGACCCATATAGCGCTATATATACTTCCGGCGGCTAATAGTTAACAGGTGTTTATAAGGGGCCTCATACTACCACAAAGGCGGTACGAGTTTGGGTAAGACCATCTAAAGCATCATATCCATAATATATACACATTGTACATACGTACCAATGTATAACATAATACCATATCATAATACATACATAAAATACTTTTGTTTAACGCTAATCATGCCCAAAAATATAAAAGCGGTAAAAAGGGCAACGAATAACTCACAGATAGCAAAGCAATCCAAATCTTTATATGTGTCGGGAAATACAATAATACCGTCAAGCTTCAATGTCTAAGTGCCCTATACATCACGTAAATAAAACTTGTCTAAGTATCTCTAAGTCTAGTAGGGTTATGCCTTAATGATTAACGTTTTATACTAGTTTTAAAATAACCAAAGGAATATCGATATAACAGAATACAAATGTTTCGGAAAGTTAAATATTGTGAAATGTTATTTTGGTAATACTAATAATAACTTGTGTAACATTAGTTTAGTAATAATAATAATACTTGTGTACTATTAGTTTAGTAATAATAATAATACTTGTGTACTATTAGTTTAGTAATAATAATAATAACTTGTCATGTGCTGAATAATGTGTGGCAGGAATTCACGTGAACAACCATCAAAATAACTTGAACCAGCCATGCAAATTACGTGAACATTATTGGTATTTCGTGAACGTAAATCAATTTAGTGAACAACATGGGAATTACGTGGTGATAATCTGAATTACGTGACATTAAGCGGAATTACGTGAGCATGCAATTGAATTACGTGACATGGACCATACAATTACGCGAACGACAAGCAGGAATTACGTGATCGGGCTAGGGAATTACGTGAACGAAATAAACGACTTACGTGAACGAAATAACGAATTACGTGATCAAGTTAGTGTATTTCGTGCACGAAATCAGAACTTACGTGAGCGTAAGTGGGACTTACGTGCTGAACGGAATTTGACGAAAAAGACAATCGGAAATCGGTTTCTAGGTGTTTAAGATGTCCATTTGATCTATAATTGATACCATATGTCCAGAATACAATAACATACAATAATCTTTAATAAAATCTC
The DNA here is from genome assembly GCA_910822075.1 of Senecio squalidus. Classification (NCBI taxonomy): domain Eukaryota; kingdom Viridiplantae; phylum Streptophyta; class Magnoliopsida; order Asterales; family Asteraceae; genus Senecio; species Senecio squalidus. The sequence continues at coordinate 8,094,027 of CAJVGC010000060.1, forward strand.
GATTTGGTCGGTTAAAAACGTGATTTACGTGATGGTATAAAGATGGATAAAAGTTTAAAATCAAAACGGAGAAATACTTACTTGATCGTGGTGAAACTCGGAGGATATATGAAGATGATGATAAGGAACAAGAATCCGGTCTCGGATTTGAATTTGGACGGTCGGATCGTCGGATAATCTAGAGAGAAGGTGGAGGTGTTTGTGTGTGTTCTAGAGAGAGAAAGGTGTGTTGGTGAATTTCTTTCTTGGAGAAGAAGAGATGAACGAATAAGGACAAAATTAGCATTTTGGGATAAGACAAATAAGTTGGTAGGGACTATTTTTGTAATAGAATTTGACATAGGACTAAAAATGTAATAGATTTTCTCGCGTAGGACTAATTTTGTAATAAAATTTCCGAAAAGACTAAAAATGAAATATTTTTAAACGTTAATCTTAATCATATAATTAAGGCATAATTCCCCTAAACTTATCATATGAGCATACTAGACTTATACTAAAGGCACTTTAGACTATACGTTCCCGACATAAAGATCCGAATCACATACTATATACCCGATAAACGCAAATACGCATAAAATACAAATACGATACTCATAAAATACGAATATGATAAACATAAAAGAAATACAATAGGGTCAAAACACGAATATAAATAAATAAAACGAATACGAAGCGATAGAATAATACCGAGAAATTAGCGGATGTCACAGTCTCCCCAAGTAAAAAGAATTTCGTCCTCGAAATTATCACTGAGTACTACTTCCGGGAGAAAGGTGAGGATACCTCCGCAGAATTTCATCTTCGCGTTCCCATGTGAACTCAGCACCAAAGCGGGAATTCCAGCGAACTTTGACAATAGGAATCTTACTTCGTCGGAGTTGCTTAACATCACTAGCAACGATCTCGATCGGTTCCTCAACAAAATGAAGCTTGTCGTCAATCTGGAGTTGCTCAAGAGGAACTAATAATGTCTCGTCGGCCAGGCATTTCTTCAACTGAGATACATGGAATACGTTATGTACGCTGCTCAGTTCCGCCGGCAATTCTAATCGATAAGCAGCTGGGCCGATGCGGGCTAAGATCTTGAATGGACCCGTGTATCTCGGACTCAGCTTGCTGCGCTTCACAAATCGGACAACCCCTTTCCATGGAGATACCTTCAATAATACCATATCTCCAACACTGAACTCGAGAGGCTTCCTCCGCTTATCAGCATACTTCTTCTGTCGATCTCTGGCAGTAACTAATCGTTCCTTGATCTTGAAGATCTTGTCAGTGGTCTCTTGTATAATCTCTGGACCGGAAATCTGACTATCTCCAACTTCTGCCCAACATACAGGTGATCGACATTTACGGCCATATAGAGCTTCGAACGGTGCACACTTGATACTCGTGTGATAGCTGTTGTTGTACGAGAACTCGATCAACGGCAAATGAACATCCCAACTACCACCAAAATCAATAGCGCAAGCTCGGAGCATATCTTCCATAGTCTGAATAGTTCTCTCGCTTTGACCATCGGTCTGCGGATGATAAGCGGTACTCATATCTAACCGTGTACCCATGGCGGACTGAAATGTCTTCCAAATCGAGAAGTGAAACGAGCATCCCGATCGGAAATAATCGATACTGGAACACCATGTTTCGATACAATCTCGGAAATATACAAGCGTACGAATCTCTCCATCGGATAGTTCTCGCGAATCGGAAGGAAATGAGCAGACTTCGTCAGACGATCCACAATAACCCAAATACTGTCATAACCCCTCGAAGATCTCGGAAGCTTTGTAACAAAGTCCATAGTAATACGCTCCCACTTCCACTCGGGAATCTTCGGTTGTTGAAGTAGTCCAGACGGTTTCTGATACTCGACCTTCACCTTTGAACAAGTCAAACATCGGCTAACATACTCAGCGATTTCGCGTTTCAAACTCGGCCACCAATAGAAGTCTTTCAAATCATGATACATCTTGTCGGAACCCGGATGAATGGAATAATTCGACTTATGGGCTTCGTCCAGAATCAACTGACGGATACTAACCGGAACCCAAATACGCTCGAGGAAATACAGAACTCCATCCTCCTTCGGTTCTAACTCCAATGCTAACTTATACAATCTTTCATCTTTCACACGGTCTTCAGTCATAGTACCTTCCTGTGCTTGAATAATCCGAGCCTTCAAGCTCGTCTGAATAGATATCACCATAGAACGAATACGGACAGGCTTGACTGTTTCCTTACGACTTAGTGCATCAGCAACAACGTTCGCCTTACCGGGGTGATAGCGAATGTCGCAATCATAGTCGTTCAGTAACTCAACCCATCGTCGTTGTCTCATATTCAGCATCTTTTGATCAAATATGTGTTGAAGACTCTTATGGTCGGTGAATACAGTGCACTTGGTCCCATACAGATAGTGTCTCCAAATCTTCAATGCAAAGACGACAGCTCCCAACTCTAGATCATGTGTCGTGTAGTTCTGCTCATGGATTTTCAGCTGACGCGAAGCGTAGGCTATAACTTTACCATTTTGCATAAGCACACAACCCAGACCCTTGTGCGAAGCGTCGCAATAAACCACAAAATTTTTGGAACCAACTGGCAGACTAAGAATAGGCGCGTTACACAACCGCTGCTTCAATATCTGAAATGCTTCCTCTTGATCGGAACCCCAAACGAAAGGTTCACTCTTCTGTGTCAACTTAGTCATCGGTGAAGCAATCTTGGAGAAATTCTCGATAAATCGGCGATAATACCCAGCAAGACCCAAAAATGAACGAATCTTGGTCGGTGACTTCGGTGCAACCCAACTCTTAACAGCTTCAATCTTAGCAGGATCAACGTGAATACCCTTCGCGCTAACCACGTGGCCAAGGAATTGAACTTCAGATAACCAGAACTCGCACTTAGAGAATTTCGCATACAACTTCTCTCTTCGAAGCACTTCTAGAACAAGACGCAAATGCTCTTCGTGTTCCTCGCGACTTCGGGAATAGATAAGAATGTCGTCGATGAATACAATAACGAACTTGTCAAGATACGGACGACAAATACGGTTCATTAGTTCCATGAATGTTGCAGGGGCGTTTGTCATACCAAACGGCATCACCATGAACTCGTAATGACCATACCGAGTACGGAAAGCAGTCTTCGGGATATCATCTTCCCGAACTCTCAACTGATGATAACCAGAACGAAGATCGATCTTGGAGAAATAACAAGAACCCTGAAGTTGATCGAATAAGTCATCAATACGAGGAAGGGGATAACGGTTCTTCACAGTCAACTTGTTTAACTCCCGATAATCTATACATAAACGCATGGAGCCATCCTTCTTCTTAACAAAGAGAACAGGAGCACCCCACGGGGAGAAACTAGGACGAATAAAACCCTTATCTACCAGTTCCTGAATCTGTTTCGACAACTCGAGCATCTCGGAAGGAGCCAAACGATACGGAGCTTTAGCAACAGGCGCTGCTCCAGGAATAAGATCAATACGAAAGTCGGTTTGTCTCTGGGGAGGGACTCCAGGTAAGTCGTCGGGAAATACGTCAGAATACTCGCGGACGATCGGTACACCATCAATCTTTATCGCTGAATCTTTCTTCACCAAATGAGCGAGATATAAGGAACAACCTTTACGAACGTACTCGCGAACTTTCAGACTTGAGATGACTTTAAGGCGTTTCTCAGCCTTGTCTCCGTGTACAATTAACTTATCTCCATCCGGCTTCTGAATACGAATAAGCTTCTCATAACAAACTATCTCTCCTTTATGCTTCGCTAACCAATCCATACCGACTACGATGTCGAAACTACCGAGCTTCATCGGAATAAGGTCGATGACGAAAGGAATATCGGCTAAAACAAGGGATACATCACGGATAACTTCCCTAACACAGGCACATCTACCATCAGCTATCTCTACTTCATAGGCAGGCTCTAAAGGACTAGAGGCACGGTTTACTAAGGGACGAAAGTCACTAGAAATAAAGCTTCTATCGGCACCCGAATCAAATAAAACAAAAGCAGGATAATCGTCAACAAGAAATGTACCAGTAACTACTGTAGGATCCTGATGAGCTTCCGCAGATTCCATAGCAAAAGCTCGGCTCTTTGCAGGATTCCCTCTAGCACTAGCACCAGCACCAGGAGTAGGATGGGAAGTAGACGATACAAGCTTGGGACACTGCTGACGGAGGTGACCCATTTCTCCACACTCATAACACGCACCAACAGTTCTCCTACAAAATTCCTCGGTGTGGCCTAACCTCTTGCAGCGTTTGCATACCCAACACGCTACGTTAGGCGCATGAGCACTATTACAGGTGCCACACCTAGGGTGTTTACCCTGATATCCAGCTCCAGCGCCAGTCAACGCATAAACCTGAGGAAGTTGCGGCCTCGGATCATGGCTACGGCTCCTCTTCCTCGAGTTACCCCTTTCTCTTCTGTCAGATCGACCAGAGTCTTTTCGGTTCACAGCTGGCTGCAGTGTACCACCACGGATTGCACTAGCGACCAACTTACCAGCAATATCAACAGCGCTCTGAAGTGTACCCGGAAGATGAGAAATGATATGGTCTCGCATAGTCTGCGGCAACCCATTCGCGAACCGTTCAATCCTCTCGTTCTCGGTACGAGCCAAACGAGGAACCAGGACACATAAGTCATAGAAGCGGTTCACATATCCACGGAAGTTAGAACCTTGCATAGTTAGGTTCCAAAACTCATCCTCCAAACGCTGCGTCTCAGACGACGGCACATATTCCTTCTTCATCAAAACCTTCAAGTTTTCCCAGGTCATCAAGGTGACAGCAGCTCGACCTTGAACCTTCTTCACAGAGTTCCACCAAGAGAGGGCTTTACCCTGGAACAGATATGTAGCATACTTCACTCGGCTGTCATCAGCACATCCTGAGACGTCAAATACCGACTCCATCCTTTCAAACCACTGTAGGGTAGCCACAGCATCTTCAGTACCCCTAAACTCGGCAGGTCTGCAGTCTAGAAAGGCCTTGTACGAACAGCCTTTGGGTGGATCTTCAATAACAATATGAGGTCCTCCAGCTCCAACATGTACTGCTCTACCAATATCGGATCCATCGCGCCCAGACGCCATACCTTCATCTCCAATATCTTGCATCACGGGTTCTTCAAACCCTAAGTCAGGCTCTTGCACTGGCGTCTCCTTAAGTTGAGCAACAATCACTGGAATAGCTGCTGCAATCTGTTGTGCAATCAGCTGACTGATGTCTGGAGTAGCTGCATTGGCATTGGGAATAGCAGTAGAAATCGGAGGTGTAGCACCCGGTCTCACAGGGGCGCGACCTCGCCTTGCCGACCTCCTCGAAGTAGTGGCGGCAGGCGTAGCTCTAGTAGAAGTGGCTCTCGAAGAAGTTCTCTTAGGCGGCATCTTCTACGAATATCAAACGGAATAAATCAGAACGATAAACTGAATGTGCGACTAAAACGAGCAGGCCTCAAAGCATAAAAGCAAAATAAAAGCACATATAGTATACGAATCACATACAGGCCCACATAAGAAAGAAATGCGCACATAGAGTAAATCAGATAGGTCCAAAAGCCTAGGTCATAGTCTAAGTGATTCAGTAAGGTCACTTAGTTCGCTATAACCATTGGCTCTGATACCAACTTCTGTCACACCCCGCATAGAAAATGGCGGAACCGAGGTGTACAGTGTATACGGTATCAGAGATTCAAGGTTACATCAAACACAAATAACCCAACATAATCAACATAGATAAAAGAGTTTGAAAGTTGAATACTTATTACAGTCATCCAGAATATCAAAATACGGCTACATAGTTTGGGATACTAAGGAATAACAATAAACAAGATAAATTCCAGCAAAAATCCACGTAGCCAGATAAAGCATAGCAATCATAAAGCAACCTCAAATCCCTGAAAAGCGTTAAAAACACGACGTCAACATAAAGTTGGTGAATTATTCGCAATGGTATATGAAACATAATAGTATAAAAGTTTTCAAATAAGTTTTGACCCAGAAAAAAGATAAGGTTTGAAGATAAGTCATTTTGAAAAGATATTTCAAAATATAATTGAGGTATACAAAACCCTTTTGATAAAATATTCATACATATACCATAAAATACCATAATCATCTCATAAAATACATACTGGATAGATAACAGCTTTAGGAATATAAGATACACCTGAACCTCAACAAATACAGGCAACTAACCCCACCTAGTGTCTTAAGCTAGGTTGTTCTCGATAAATAAAATACTCGGTCGTAACATTACTAACACGGACAGGGCTCCTCCCTTATCATAATATCGTGTTAGAATGAGGGTTTGCAAGACCCATATAGCGCTATATATACTTCCGGCGGCTAATAGTTAACAGGTGTTTATAAGGGGCCTCATACTACCACAAAGGCGGTACGAGTTTGGGTAAGACCATCTAAAGCATCATATCCATAATATATACACATTGTACATACGTACCAATGTATAACATAATACCATATCATAATACATACATAAAATACTTTTGTTTAACGCTAATCATGCCCAAAAATATAAAAGCGGTAAAAAGGGCAACGAATAACTCACAGATAGCAAAGCAATCCAAATCTTTATATGTGTCGGGAAATACAATAATACCGTCAAGCTTCAATGTCTAAGTGCCCTATACATCACGTAAATAAAACTTGTCTAAGTATCTCTAAGTCTAGTAGGGTTATGCCTTAATGATTAACGTTTTATACTAGTTTTAAAATAACCAAAGGAATATCGATATAACAGAATACAAATGTTTCGGAAAGTTAAATATTGTGAAATGTTATTTTGGTAATACTAATAATAACTTGTGTAACATTAGTTTAGTAATAATAATAATACTTGTGTACTATTAGTTTAGTAATAATAATAATACTTGTGTACTATTAGTTTAGTAATAATAATAATAACTTGTCATGTGCTGAATAATGTGTGGCAGGAATTCACGTGAACAACCATCAAAATAACTTGAACCAGCCATGCAAATTACGTGAACATTATTGGTATTTCGTGAACGTAAATCAATTTAGTGAACAACATGGGAATTACGTGGTGATAATCTGAATTACGTGACATTAAGCGGAATTACGTGAGCATGCAATTGAATTACGTGACATGGACCATACAATTACGCGAACGACAAGCAGGAATTACGTGATCGGGCTAGGGAATTACGTGAACGAAATAAACGACTTACGTGAACGAAATAACGAATTACGTGATCAAGTTAGTGTATTTCGTGCACGAAATCAGAACTTACGTGAGCGTAAGTGGGACTTACGTGCTGAACGGAATTTGACGAGAAAGACAATCGGAAATCGGTTTCTAGGTGTTTAAGATGTCCATTTGATCTATAATTGATACCATATGTCCAGAATACAATAACATACAATAATCTTTAATAAAATCTCGATTTGGTCGGTTAAAAACGTGATTTACGTGATGGTATAAAGATGGATAAAAGTTTAAAATCAAAACGGAGAAATACTTACTTGATCGTGGTGAAACTCGGAGGATATATGAAGATGATGATAAGGAACAAGAATCCGGTCTCGGATTTGAATTTGGACGGTCGGATCGTCGGATAATCTAGAGAGAAGGTGGAGGTGTTTGTGTGTGTTCTAGAGAGAGAAAGGTGTGTTGGTGAATTTCTTTCTTGGAGAAGAAGAGATGAACGAATAAGGACAAAATTAGCATTTTGGGATAAGACAAATAAGTTGGTAGGGACTATTTTTGTAATAGAATTTGACATAGGACTAAAAATGTAATAGATTTTCTCGCGTAGGACTAATTTTGTAATAAAATTTCAGAAAAGACTAAAAATGAAATATTTTTAAACGTTAATCTTAATCATATAATTAAGGCATAATTCCCCTAAACTTATCATATGAGCATACTAGACTTATACTAAAGGCACTTTAGACTATACGTTCCCGACATAAAGATCCGAATCACATACTATATACCCGATAAACGCAAATACGCATAAAATACAAATACGATACTCATAAAATACGAATATGATAAACATAAAAGAAATACAATAGGGTCAAAACACGAATATAAATAAATAAAACGAATACGAAGCGATAGAATAATACCGAGAAATTAGCGGATGTCACACACGAGTCCCGGACGCCGGGATACGAGTGCCGGACACCGGGCCACGGGTGCCGGACGTCGGGCCAGGGGCGCCGGACGCTGGGGCCAAGCTACCGGACACGGGGCCAAATTCCCGGACACGGAGTCGGATTCCCGGACGTGGGGCTAAGTGCCGGGTGTCGGGGCCTAAATGTCGGACACGGGGCCAAGGCTAGGGTGTCGGGGCCAAGGCTCGGGTGCCGGGGCTAAACTCCCGGACACGGGGCCAAGGCTCGGGTGTCGGGGCCAAATTCCCGGACACGGGGCCATTTTACCCGGACACGGGGCCTGGTGCCGGGGCCATTTTACCCGGACACGGGGTTTGGTGCCGGGGCCATTTTACCCAGACACGGGGCCGGGTGCCGGGGCCATTTTACCCGGACACGGGGCCTGGTGCCGGGGCCATTTTACCCGGAAACGGGGCCTGGTGCCGGGGCCATTTTACCCGGACACGAGGCCGGGTGCCGGGCCATTTTACCCGGACACGGGGCCTGGTGCCGGGGCCGTTTTACCCGGACACGGGGCCTGGTGCCGGGACCGTTTTACCCGGACACGGGGCTCCCGGACACGGGGCCAAGGGACAAGTGTCCGGACGCCGGAGCCTTGTGTCCGGACGCCGGGACGAAATATCCGGATGCTGGGGCCAAGTGTCCGGACGCCGGAGCCTAAGGGTTGGAGCTAGGAGATAGCAGGCAAGCTTTTGTAAGTCAGGTTATGTGTTTAGGGGGTTAATGGGCTATGTGTATGAGTCATTCCCTACTAACACTATCAACTAGATTATTATTTACGCATATTGACACACAAATGTCTAAATATAGCATTATGCATTTCTAAAATTGTCATCTAAATTATTAATTATATATAGTATTTACTAAGGAAAAAAATGTCTAGATGAGTAATCTTAGTAAAAAAAAAATATAATATTTAAAAAGATTGTGTATATATGCCATCAAATAAATAAATCTTTTGATTAAGGGTGGCTTATAATAAATAAATCAATACATAATTCAGTTGTAAGATAATTAATAAAGAAAAATCTATAAACTACCTTTAGTTCATGAAGTAAATCAATACATAATATTTAATAAATTTCTATAAACTACCTTTAGTTCATGAAGTAAATATGACATCATTAACAAAGAAAAATCTAATTTCCTTTAACTCGTTTTAGGCCATGTTTGTCCAAAGAGATTATAGGTGGTTTTAAAGGCTTGTGGTTTTGTTTTATATTAGCTTAACTCATATTCCTTTTTTGTTTGGTAAATTCACATGGGTTTTAAAAAAAAGGTTTTCAAAAGCCCCATAAACCGTCGCCAAACACACTATGGGTGTATTTGACGGATGGGATTTCGGGATTATTGGGGTTTAAGCTTATCGTTTTTGATAATCCACTTCATAAGTTTTGTTTGTTTGACGGATTTATGAAAAATATAAGCCCTAAAACCATAAGCCACTTGAATGAACTTATAAAATGGCTTGAGCTTATGATAAACAAAAAAACATAAATACTTTTCATTTTAATTGAAATATATATATATATAGGGGTGGGTTATTGTAAAAAAAAATTAAAATAAAAAGTATAGGAAGCATTCCTAGCCACTCATTTAGTCAATTCTAAAAAAGTCAACGCGGTGGCATTTTTGTAATATTTTCAAACTTTCATGCCCTTTTCGTAATAAGCAGAAATATGTTTTTTTTTTATTTTTTATTTTAGTAGATTACCCATTTTTTGAATCTATGTGCATAACTTTTATCAATAACGTGTGCATCGATTTTATGTGCATAAAAAATTTCTATATAAAAAATACGAACATTGTGTATCGGTTTTTATAAAATAACTTGTGTATTAATTTTATGTAAGTTTTTTATACAAAAAATTACAAAACATTGTGCATAAATATAAAATATATCTGTGCATAAGTTTACAAACACATTGTGCATAAAAACATTCACCAAAGTAGATCTGCTCGTGTTCTTTTTAAAAACCTGAAACATAATAACGAGGAAAACACCGCCACCGTAAAAAAAAAAAAGCAGATCTGCTCGTGTTCATCATCACCATCATCATATAAAACACCTTCAAACACCGCCGAAGCTGCGGTGGAAGGAGGCGACGGATCTGCTCGTGTTCATCATCGTCGGATCTGCGGTGGAAGGAGGTCGCCGCCAGAGCTGCGGTGGAAGGAGGCGACGGATATGCTCGTGTTCATCATCGCCGGAGCTGTGGTGGAAGGAGGTCGCCGCCGGAGCTGCGGTGGAAGGAGGCCGGAGCTGCGGTGGAATGTCTTATACGATTTTGAAATGAAAAAAATGAAAATGATGAAAAGGATAGAAATTGCTTTAAAAGCATATCTGAAAATAATTGGTGTCAAATGACGATTATACCCTTTAGGATATAATAATAGGATTTTTTTTCTGACACGTGTCACCACCATGTTGCTTCCTATTCTTTTTATTTTCTATGTCTTTTTATTAGATCTTTGTTCTATATATATATATATATATATATATATATATATATATATATATATATATAATACCCTTTTATATCCTTTTACACTTATAAGGCCAAACTTCAGCCCTGTTATCAAACATGTTTTTCATTTTTATATTTAAGCTCAAACCTCGACCATAAGTATAAGTTTAAGCTCAATCCCAAACTCAAGTTTAAGCTCCAGTTCCATCTATTTACGCCAAACGTACCTTATAACTACTTTATCCGCATCTTCTTTCTTAATATATAATTTTGTTTTAAGAATATAATATTACCTATAAACAGTGTCCATATATTATTGTATCTTCTAATTAGTTACATGTTATGATTAAAGAACCAAAAAGATATATGTGAATACAAAAAGTATTATTATATCCGTGTTTTGTTATGGGCTTAAGTTTTTATTTATTTAGGTGTGTCGATTCCAATTAAAAGATATACCATAATACGGATACATCTATATATCAAACATAATTTTTATTTTGACATATTTTTCTAAAACAATAATGTGAAATATAAAACAAAAATATCAGCTTAAAGACATTAGAAATATAATATTAAGTGAACATACCCGTTCATTAATGCAAAGTCTTATTTAAAGAAGAAAAAAAAATATCAGCTTAGAAAATATATTGCAATCAAGCCCATAAACTACAATTTAGAACATTGCACCATACCACGACAGCAAGTTTCCGCTTTGTTTTTAGTTTGGTAAATAATAATTTTTGATATATAATTCTGGAAAAGAAAAAGAGACAAAAAAAATGATGGTAGCAACTAGCAAGGAGTGAACCAGTTTAAGCAGCAAGGGACCTAACCACTTAGGTAGTGGTGTTGTTTTGTTTATCATTTGCTTAAATAAAAATTTTAGCATTTCATTGTTGACTTGTTTAAATAAATTTTTTGGTGATTTGTCTATGTACATTTAGGGGTTTTTTGACCTTGGGCAATATATATTTCGGCTTTTTAAAAAAACATTGTTGACTTGCTGACTTTGCAGAAGTTGCTTATATTAATATTATATTACTGAAAACGACGATTTGTGTCGAAGAACGGCAAAATAATTCTGATGAATGTATATATATTAGTAACAGAAATATTGGAACTTTTAAAATAAAACAAAATTTAATGTATAAAACAAAAATAGAAGCAACCAGAAATGTATTGTCTGCGGTTCTGTGCTCCACTAATACATGTGGACCAAAAGATAAATGGTCGGTTGTTTCCCATTTTTTGGCCGTTACAAGCAAAAGGGTTACGTGGCCAATAGATGGTTTAACGGTCAAATAAATGATAGTTGACTTTATAAATTTACTTTTAGTAACTAAGCTAGCTATTAAGATTGAGATGTTATTTAGGATTGTTTTTATATTTAAAAGATTAAATATTATAACATCGGATCAAGATTGTAAAATTTTTAGATTAATATTGTTTTTGATTTATATGTGTTTTTTGGTTGAAGAAAATATTTGATAAAACGTGTTCTTATATAAAGGTTCATACAATGAGCGATATTTCAATTTTCTAGTCTATATACCTCTATAATTCATGAATGTTTATTTGTTTATATACCCTCCCGGATGACTCATGGAATCATGTGAATATCTTGAAAAAAAAATTAATTCCTAATCAGCCCCGGTTTCAGGTTTCAGATGATATTTTGATGAATTTTTATTTTGAATGCTAAAGATTTGGATAGCCGCCTTAAAGATGATGACGAAAATCAACGCGGAACAGTATTTTGGTCAATTTCCCAATTGCCACCTCCAATATTGTGTCTACTACATTGTATGTGTATGCTAATATTTTGTTTTCTTTTAATCTTGATGTTTTGTTGATGTTTAAGGGTTGGGTGTGCTTGTGAGAAAATCATCGTCATACCAAATAAACTTATTGTAACGTTCTTGAACTTTTTATACATGAAAAGTTATTTACAACAACTCTAATCCTCGTGTATAACAAGTCGTGTAACATGAAAAGTGAGTATGACGTTAATCTAGTTAAAGTTATGTCATTTCCCCCCCCCCCCCCCCCCCCCCCCCCCCCCCCCCCCGAAAAGCAAGGCATTTTATAAAAAGGAGCCACCGAGAATTAGGCGGACCAAAGAAGAACATAGGAGCTTCCAAGAAGAAGAACATATGTCATGTGTGTATATCTAGGAATGGCCATTTACGAGTATATTGGATCCTGAAGTCTATGGACCAGAGGTTTGACTCTTGAGGAGGTAATGCAAAACCTAATGATATTAGTACAACTCTTGAGCATCTAAGTCTTTTAAAGTAGAGTACACATAGAAGATGAAAACGTTTTCAATGATTAAAAATGTAATTTATTTATAATGTAACCACATATATGAGTAATTCTCCGACATCAGAGATCACATAGAAGATGAAAACGTTGTCAATGTTTTTGAAGATTTGTTGACGACGATAATTATTATTCTTGGCTCAAACTTCATCCGTTAAAGAAAAACTTAAAAATAGAAGTCTAGTTTGTAATTCTACTAAAATAATAGTAGTATATAATAGTGTGTTTGTCCGTGCATTGTACGAGACTTAACTAGTATCTAATATTTACAATGGTGTGCTAAAAGATGATGTTGGACTCATTGTTTTAAATATCACGTCTCTATATTTGTATTTGATATAAGATAAAACTTATAAATATTTGAAAATTTATGAATGTAAAACATTAAGATTAACATTAAATTTAGGCTCTTTTCAACTTTTTACTTTAATTTGTAATGAATGTAATAATAATACATGTACTTTTTTTTTATGTTAAACCCAAAATACCGTTAACTGAATTAAAATGTATATTTAACTGATTAACCGAATCATCATAACAATAACCAAATGGTTATCTGTTCAAAATAACCGACATATTCGATTATCGATTTGGTGTAGATCATAACCGAACTACCTCAACTTAGTACTCAATATCTATGTGTTACCTCAACACTCTGTTTGGATTAATATAAATTCTTTTATTGTGCCATATTTTTAATATTTAATTTAGAACTAATTTTTGATCTATTAATTATTTTTCAATTTTCACTATTCCAAGTTTTGTTTACTTTAAATTTTTTTGATATCATATATGAAAATTTGGAATGGTAGTTTCAAAACTTCGTTTTAAGACCAACCTAAGTTAAACATGATTTGGATCGGTTTGGTTTATGCATAAAAACGAAACCAATGGAAAATTGTGGTTTTAAAAGGTTAGGAACCGTTCAATTTGGTTTTAGATTGGTTTGGTGTTCGGAGTCAAGTTTGGTTCGGTTTGATTTCTAATCGGTTTTTTAGTTTTTGAATAGTTCGACTTAACAAGTAACATCTTATTCGATTCTTTTTAACATTCAAATTTAATTTTCACATGATAATTTAGAATCATTAAGCTAGGAAATATTGTCATACTACTTGTAACTATTTAGCCTAAAAGATAAGTATAAGCATGATAATTACATATAAAATGATTATATTTCAATGGAACTACACCATATACACACTGTACCGCTTACATACGCTCACTCGATAAGGTGAGTCATCGCCCCTTTTACTTACTATTATTTTCTATGATTTAAATCGGAGGAAAGTAAAGCAACCTAATTATGATTTGAAATGAAATATCATAAATGGTTCGATTCGATTTTCGATTTTTTTATTTTTCGGTTTTTTCGCTCGTCCATACTTAGAGAGTTAAGGTGTGTTTGGTAAACGGTATTATAATAAAGATATATGTATTTCATTTTCATCGAAAATGTTTGGTTAATCCCTTTCGGAATAAAGATATGGGTATCAAATCTATTCATTTAGGTATTTTCTAAACCCATATAGAATGATAGGTTTGAAAACCAATTACGATTTCCTCTTAACCCATAGTAATCCGAACTTCAAAATTTAACACTCCCTTATAAGAGTAAGACTCACAACTTACAAACATTAATACATGACCTTATAAACAGAAAAACGATATTGTTCGTCAAAAAAACATTGAAAACAATTCAAAAATCAATGATTATAATATTTATGAAATGTTTGACAATATGAGTTGAAGACGAGGGCGAAGTCAGAAAATTTTTGTGAGACAAACTAAAGCGAATTTATCAACTGGATAAATTTTCATTGTTTACTTATGGACAAGGTTTATTTTTTTTATTTTTATGAGAACAAAACTTTAAAAATAACATAAATATAATTTTTTACATTATAAAAAATATTTAATTGGGACAACTGACTACTTTACTATAGCCTTGGCTCCGCCCCTAGCTGTAGAGTGAGAGTTGCCTCTGGTTGTAGAGTGAAAGTTAAATATACGAGTTAAAGCTGAAATTGTGGTTATGAGCTTGAACCAGAGTTTTAAGTTTCTTATTTTAATAGTATTATTTATCTTTTTATGCTGGAGCATTTTTTATTTTTTTTAGGTGTTTTTAAAAATAAAATAAAAGTTATAATTATAATTTAAAATAATTTTTCCTTTTCCTTTACTAAAGTGGCTTATTTGTTTCAAATTAAGAAACCTAAACTCCAACATCTTATCATATTTGAACACCACCACGTTATCCCCCGAACAATGTCGATTTTGTGGTTAACATCAATCAAGTTGGCATTCATGAAAACCTTCCGACTAACAATATCGAACAACCACGGAGTATGAAGTAAAATCCTGTGACATTCGCGAATTTCACGGTATTATTCTATCGTCTCGTATTCGTTTTATTTATTTATATTCGCGTTTTGACCCTATTGTATTTCTTTTATGATTTATCGTATTCGTATTTTATGAGTATCGTATTTGTATTTTTGCGTATTTGCGTTTATCGGGTATATAGTATGTGATTCGAATCTTTATGTCGGGAACGTATAGTCTTAAGTGCCTTTAGTATAAGTCTAGTATGCTCTTATGATAAGTTTAGGGGAATTATGCCTTAATTATATAATTAAGATTAACGTTTAAAAAGTATTTCATCTTTAGTCTTTTCGGAAATTTTATTACGAAATTAGTCCTACGCGAGAAATTTTATTACAAATCTAGTCCTTTTCATAATTTCATTACAAAAATCGTCCTTATCAGATTTTGTCTTATTCTTACCAACTATTTTGTCTTTATCTCCATTTAACCTTCTTCTCCAAGTAAAACCCTACACACACCTTTTTCTCCCTAAAAACAAACTCCATTAAAACCACCACCTTCTCTCTAGCTTTTCCGGCGATCCGACCGTCCGATTTTAGATCCGAGACCGGATTATTGATCACCATCATCACCTCTATCTATCCTCCGAATTTCATTACGATCAAGTAAGTATTCAATCATCTTGGTTTTAAACTTTATTCCATTTTTATCCAATCACGTAAATATCACTTTTAACCATCAAAACCGAGATTTCATTAAGGATTATTGTATGTTATCATATTCTGGACATAGGGTTATGATTATAGATCATATGGACACTTAGAACACTCCAAAATCGATTTCCAAATGTTATTTTTCGTAAAAATCTCGTTACTGCACGTAACTTACTTTGTATGCACGAAATTGATTTACTCCTCACGTAATTCACCTTTGCAGCACGTAACACACATATTACGTTCACGTAACACACATATTACGTTCACGTAAGTTCCATATCCATATTTCGTTCACGAAAGTCTTGTTAGTTCACGTAATACCTTGTTCCATGCACGTAATTCTGCCTAGTATCACGTAATTCCTCTTGTTTCAAGTAATTTTGATTGTTGTTCACGTGAATTACCTGCCACACATTTAATTCAGCACATGACAAGTTATTATTATTATTACTAAAATAATATTACACAAGTTATTATTATTATTACTAAAATAATATTACACAAGTTATTATTATTATTACTAAGATAATATTGCACAATATTTAACTTTCCGAAACGTTTGTATTCTGTTATATCGATATTCCTTTGGTTATTTTAAAATCCGTATAAAACGTTAATCATTAAGGCATAACCCTACTAGACTTAGAGATACTTAGACATATTTATTTACGTGATGTATAGGGCACTTAGACTTTGAAGCTTGACGGTATTGTATTATTTCCCGACATATAAGGATTTGGATTGCTTTGCTATCTGTGAGTTATTCGTTGCCCTTTTTAACCTTTTTCTATTTTCGGGCATGATTAGCGTTAAACAAAGGTATTTTATGTTATGTATGTATTATGGCATGTATATGCAATGATATGAATGCTTTAGATGATCTCACCCAACTTGTACCGCCTATGTGGTAGTACAAGGCCCCGTATACACACCTGTTAGTCTGTGACCGCCGGAAGTATATATAGCGCTATATGGGTCTAACAAACCCTCATTGTTAACATCTATTTGGATGATGGCGTGCCCTGTCCGTGTTAACAATGTTATGACGGATTATTTAGTGGCAACCTAGTTTGAGACACTAGGTGGGGTTAGTTGCCGATATCTATGTTAAGGGTCAGGTGTATTGTATGTTCCTGAAGCTGCTATTTTATGAAATGATTATGGTACCGTATGGTACAAGTATGATTATGGTACCGTATGGTACAAATATGTTTATGGTACCGTATGGTACGAATATGAAGGTACCGTATGGTACAAATATGAATATTTTATCGAAAGATTTTATATACTTCAAATATATTTTGAAATATCTTTTCAAAAGGATTTATCTTCAAACCTTATCTTTTGGGTCAAAACTTATTGAAAACTTTTATACAAATATGTTTTTATTTACTATTGCGAATAATTCACCAACTTTATGTTGACGTCGTATTTTAACGCTTTTCAGGGATTTGAGGTTACCTATTTTGATGCTTGCTTGGCTACTTGGGACTTTTTGCTGGAATTTATTTTGTATTGTAATTCCTTAGTTTCCCAAAACTCTGTAGTCGTATTTTGGATACTATTCGGATGACTGTAATAAGTACTCTATCTCAAACTCTTTATCTATGTTGATGATGTTTGGTTTATTTATGTTTGATGTAACCTTGAATCTCTGATACCGTATACACTGCGCACCTCGGTTCCGCCATTTCTATGCGGGGTGTGACAGAAGTTGGTATCAGAGCCAATGGTTATAGCGAACTAAGTGACCTTACTGAATCACTTAGACTATGACCTAGGCTTTTGGACCTATCTGATTTACTCTATGTGCGCATTTCCTTCTTTTGTGGGCCTGTATGTGATTTATGTGCTATATGTGATTTTATTCTGCTTTTTATGTCTTGAGGCCTGCTCGTTTTAGTCGCACATACAGTTTATCGTTCTTATTTATTCCGTTTGACGTTCGTAGAAGATGCCGCCTCAGAGAACTTCTACTAGGTTTACTCCTGCCGTCACTGCTACGAGAAGGTCGGCAAGGCGAGGTCGCGCCAGTACTAGAGCGGGTGCTACGGTTCAGAATACCACTGCTGTTCCCAATGCTAACACCGCTACTCCGAACATCAGTCAGATGATCGCGGAGCAGATTGCTGCAGCTATACCCGTGATTGTGGCACAACTTAAGGGTACTGAAGATGCGGTTGATATTGTTGATCGGCTGACCGCAAGTGCGATTCGTGGTGGTACTCTCCAGCCAGCTGTGAGCCGAAGAGATTTTGGAAACTCTGAAAGAAGAACTATGGGTATTTCGGGGAAGAGAAGCCGTAATCATTATCAGAGACCTAAAGCTTCTCAAGTATATGCGTTGACGAGTTCTGGAACTGATTATCAGGGTGTGCGCCCTAAGTGTGACGCTTGTGGTAGTGCTCATGCGACGAATGTAGCGTGTTGGGTTTGTAAACGCTGCAAGAAGTTAGGCCACACTGAGCAATATTGTAGAAGAGCTGTTGGAGCATGTTATGAATGTGGAGAAATGGGTCACCTCCGTCAGCAGTGTCCCAAGCTGGTATCATCTACTTCCCTTCCTACTCCTGGTGCTGGTACTAGTGCTAGAGGGAATCCTGCAAAGAGCCGAGCTTTCGCTATGGAATCTGCCGAAGCTCATCAGGATCCTACAGTAGTCACTGGTACATTTCTTGTCTATGATTATCCTGCTTTTATTCTATTTGATTCGGGTGCCGATAGAAACTTTATTTCTAGTGACTTTCGCCCTTTAGTAAACCGTGCCTCTAGTCCATTAGAGCCTGCTTATGAGGTAGAGATAGCTGATGGTAGATGTGCCTGTGTTAGGGAAGTTATACGTGATATTTCTCTCGTTTTAGCCGATATTCCTTTTTCCATCGACCTTATTCCTATGAAACTCGGTAGTTTCGACGTCGTAGTCGGTATGGATTGGCTAGCGAAGCATAAAGGAGAGATAGTCTGTTATGAGAAGCTTATTCGTATTCAGAAGCCGGATGGAGATCAGTTGATTGTACACGGAGACAAGGCCGGGAAACGCCTTAAAGTCATTTCTTGTTTGAAGGTTCGCGAGTATGTCCGTCAGGGTTGTTCCTTATATCTTGCTCACTTGGTGAAGAAAGATTCTGCGATAAAGATTGATGGTGTGCCGATTGTCCGCGAGTATTCTGACGTTTTTCCCGACGATTTACCTGGAGTCCCTCCCCAGAGACAAACCGACTTTCGTATTGATCTTATTCCTGGAGCTGCACCTGTTGCTAAAGCTCCGTATCGTTTGGCTCCTTCCGAGATGCTCGAGTTGTCGAAACAAATTCAGGAACTGGTCGATAAGGGTTTTATTCGTCCTAGTTTCTCCCCGTGGGGTGCTCCTGTTCTCTTTGTTAAGAAGAAGGATGGCTCCATGCGTTTATGTATTGATTATCGGGAGTTAAACAAGTTGACTGTGAAGAACCGTTATCCCCTTCCTCGTATTGATGACTTATTCGATCAACTTCAGGGTTCTTGCTATTTCTCAAAGATCGATCTTCGCTCTGGTTATCATCAGTTGAGAGTTCGAGAAGATGATATACCTAAGACTGCTTTTCGTACTCGGTATGGTCATTACGAATTCATGGTGATGCCGTTTGGTATGACAAACGCCCCTGCAGCATTCATGGAACTAATGAACCGTATTTGTCGTCCGTATCTTGACAAATTCGTTATCGTATTCATCGACGACATTCTTATCTATTCCCGAAGTCGCAAGGAACATGAAGAGCATTTGCGTCTTGTTCTAGAAGTGCTTCGAAGAGAGAAGTTGTATGCGAAATTCTCTAAGTGCGAGTTCTGGTTATCCGAAGTTCAATTTCTTGGCCACGCGGTTAGCGCGAAGGGTATTCATGTTGATCCTGCTAAGATTGAAGCTGTTAAAAGTTGGGTTACACCGAAGTCACCGACCGAAATCCGTTCATTTTTGGGTCTTGCTGGGTATTATCGCCGATTTATCGAGAACTTCTCCAAGATTGCTTCATCTATGACTAAGTTGACACAGAAGAGTGAACCATTCGTATGGGGTACCGCTCAGGAGGAAGCATTTCAGATATTGAAGCAGCGGTTGTGTAACGCACCTATTCTTAGTCTACCGGTTGGTTCCGAGAATTTTGTTGTTTACTGCGACGCTTCGCACAAGGGTCTGGGTTGTGTGCTTATGCAGAATGGTAAAGTTATAGCTTATGCTTCGCGTCAGTTGAAAATCCATGAGCAGAACTACACGACACATGATCTAGAGTTGGGAGCCGTCGTATTCGCATTGAAGATTTGGAGACATTATCTGTATGGGACCAAGTGTACTGTATTCACCGACCACAAGAGTCTTCAACACATATTCGATCAGAAGATGCTGAACATGAGACAACGACGCTGGGTTGAGTTATTGAACGACTATGATTGCGACATTCGCTACCACCCTGGTAAGGCGAACGTTGTTGCTGATGCACTAAGTCGCAAAGAAACGGTCAAACCCGTCCGTATTCGTTCTATGGTGATATCTATTCAGACGAGCTTGAAGGCTCGGATTATTCAAGCACAAGAGGGTATTATGACTGAGGGCCGTGTTAAAGAGGAAAGATTATATAAGTTGGCGTTGGAACTGGAACCGAAGGAGGATGGAGTTCTGTATTTCCTCGAGCGTATTTGGGTTCCGGTTAGTATCCGTCAGTTGATTCTGGACGAAGCCCATAAGTCGAACTATTCCATTCATCCGGGTTCCGACAAGATGTACCACGATCTGAAAGATTTTTATTGGTGGCCGGGTATGAAACGCGAGATCGCCGAGTATGTTAGTCGTTGCTTGACCTGTTCTAAGGTGAAGATTGAGTATCAGAAACCGTCTGGGCTACTTCAACAACCGAAGATTCCCGAGTGGAAATGGGAGCGTATTACTATGGATTTTGTTACCAAGCTTCCGAGATCTTCGAGTGGTTATGATAGTATCTGGGTTATAGTTGATCGTTTGACGAAGTCTGCTCACTTCTTACCGATTCGTGAGAACTATCCGATGGAGAGATTCGTACGTTTGTATATTTCAGAGATCGTATCGAAACATGGTGTTCCTGTATCGATTATTTCCGATCGTGATGCTCGTTTCACTTCGCGATTTTGGAAGACTTTTCAGACCGCTATGGGTACGCGATTAGATATGAGTACCGCCTATCATCCTCAGACCGATGGTCAGAGTGAGAGAACTATTCAGACTATGGAAGATATGTTACGAGCTTGCGCTATCGATTTTGGTGGTAGTTGGGATATTCACTTGCCGTTGATCGAGTTTTCGTACAACAACAGCTATCACACGAGTATCAAGTGTGCACCATTTGAAGCTTTATATGGCCGTAAATGTCGATCACCTGTATGTTGGGCAGAAGTTGGAGATAGTCAGATATCCGGTCCGGAGATTATACAAGAGACCACTGACAAGATCTTCAAGATCAAGGAAAGATTGATTACTGCCAGAGATCGACAGAAGAAGTATGCTGATAAGCGCAGGAAGCCTCTCGAGTTCAGTGTTGGAGATATGGTATTATTGAAGGTATCTGCATGGAAAGGGGTTGTCCGATTTGTGAAGCGCAGCAAGCTGAGTCCGAGATACACGGGTCCGTTCAAGATCTTAGCCCGTGTCGGCCCAGCTGCGTATCGACTAGATCTGCCGGCAGAACTGAGCAGCGTACATAATGTATTTCATGTATCTCAGTTGAAGAAATGCCTGGCTGATGAGACATTATTAGTTCCGCTTGAGCAACTCCAGATTAACGATAAGCTTCACCTCGTTGAGGAACCGATCGAGATCGTTGATAAGGATGTTAAGCGTCTGCGACGAAGTAAGATCCCGATTGTCAAAGTTCGCTGGAATTCCCGCTTTGGTGCTGAGTTCACGTGGGAACGCGAAGATGAAATTCTGCGGAAGTATCCTCACCTTTCTCCCGGAAGTAGTACCCAGTGATAATTTCGAGGACGAAATTCTTTTTACTTGGGGAGACTGTGACATTCGCGAATTTCACGGTATTATTCTATCGTCTCGTATTCGTTTTATTTATTTATATTCGCGTTTTGACCCTATTGTATTTCTTTTATGATTTATCGTATTCGTATTTTATGAGTATCGTATTTGTATTTTTGCGTATTTGCGTTTATCGGGTATATAGTATGTGATTCGAATCTTTATGTCGGGAACGTATAGTCTTAAGTGCCTTTAGTATAAGTCTAGTATGCTCTTATGATAAGTTTAGGGGAATTATGCCTTAATTATATAATTAAGATTAACGTTTAAAAAGTATTTCATCTTTAGTCTTTTCGGAAATTTTATTACGAAATTAGTCCTACGCGAGAAATTTTATTACAAATCTAGTCCTTTTCATAATTTCATTACAAAAATCGTCCTTATCAGATTTTGTCTTATTCTTACCAACTATTTTGTCTTTATCTCCATTTAACCTTCTTCTCCAAGTAAAACCCTACACACACCTTTCTCTCCCTAAAAACAAACTCCATTAAAACCACCACCTTCTCTCTAGCTTTTCCGGCGATCCGACCGTCCGATTTTAGATCCGAGACCGGATTATTGATCACCATCATCACCTCTATCTATCCTCCGAATTTCATTACGATCAAGTAAGTATTCAATCATTTTGGTTTTAAACTTTATTCCATTTTTATCCAATCACGTAAATATCACTTTTAACCATCAAAACCGAGATTTCATTAAGGATTATTGTATGTTATCATATTCTGGACATAGGGTTATGATTATAGATCATATGGACACTTAGAACACTCCAAAATCGATTTCCAAATGTTATTTTTCGTAAAAATCTCGTTACTGCACGTAACTTACTTTGTATGCACGAAATTGATTTACTCCTCACGTAATTCACCTTTGCAGCACGTAACACACATATTACGTTCACGTAACACACATATTACGTTCACGTAAGTTCCATATCCATATTTCGTTCACGAAAGTCTTGTTAGTTCACGTAATACCTTGTTCCATGCACGTAATTCTGCCTAGTATCACGTAATTCCTCTTGTTTCAAGTAATTTTGATTGTTGTTCACGTGAATTACCTGCCACGCATTTAATTCAGCACATGACAAGTTATTATTATTATTACTAAAATAATATTACACAAGTTATTATTATTATTACTAAAATAATATTACACAAGTTATTATTATTATTACTAAGATAATATTGCACAATATTTAACTTTCCGAAACGTTTGTATTCTGTTATATCGATATTCCTTTGGTTATTTTAAAATCCGTATAAAACGTTAATCATTAAGGCATAACCCTACTAGACTTAGAGATACTTAGACATATTTATTTACGTGATGTATAGGGCACTTAGACTTTGAAGCTTGACGGTATTGTATTATTTCCCGACATATAAGGATTTGGATTGCTTTGCTATCTGTGAGTTATTCGTTGCCCTTTTTAACCTTTTTCTATTTTCGGGCATGATTAGCGTTAAACAAAGGTATTTTATGTTATGTATGTATTATGGCATGTATATGCAATGATATGAATGCTTTAGATGATCTCACCCAACTTGTACCGCCTATGTGGTAGTACAAGGCCCCGTATACACACCTGTTAGTCTGTGACCGCCGGAAGTATATATAGCGCTATATGGGTCTAACAAACCCTCATTGTTAACATCTATTTGGATGATGGCGTGCCCTGTCCGTGTTAACAATGTTATGACGGATTATTTAGTGGCAACCTAGTTTGAGACACTAGGTGGGGTTAGTTGCCGATATCTATGTTAAGGGTCAGGTGTATTGTATGTTCCTGAAGCTGCTATTTTATGAAATGATTATGGTACCGTATGGTACAAGTATGATTATGGTACCGTATGGTACAAATATGTTTATGGTACCGTATGGTACGAATATGAAGGTACCGTATGGTACAAATATGAATATTTTATCGAAAGATTTTATATACTTCAAATATATTTTGAAATATCTTTTCAAAAGGATTTATCTTCAAACCTTATCTTTTGGGTCAAAACTTATTGAAAACTTTTATACAAATATGTTTTTATTTACTATTGCGAATAATTCACCAACTTTATGTTGACGTCGTATTTTAACGCTTTTCAGGGATTTGAGGTTACCTATTTTGATGCTTGCTTGGCTACTTGGGACTTTTTGCTGGAATTTATTTTGTATTGTAATTCCTTAGTTTCCCAAAACTCTGTAGTCGTATTTTGGATACTATTCGGATGACTGTAATAAGTACTCTATCTCAAACTCTTTATCTATGTTGATGATGTTTGGTTTATTTATGTTTGATGTAACCTTGAATCTCTGATACCGTATACACTGCGCACCTCGGTTCCGCCATTTCTATGCGGGGTGTGACAAATCCCTTGTGGAAAGGAACACTTTTTCCGATTGATTCTATCCGAACTAACTTCCTTCACCTACAAAAGTGATCTACAAGGTGTCTGGAAGTCGGCCACACTGCATCTGCCCCGAACAATGCCGGGGTTGTGCGGTTAACAACTATCAAGTGAAATCCTTCCGACTAACAAAATCGAATGACCACATAGTACGACCGAAGTTCGCTAGTAAGAATGACTATGTGAACAAAGGCTTGATAATCATAATCTTAAGAGTTAATGATTACTATTAAAAGTTTGAAATGATATTCAACATTTGCATTAGTTTAAGAATGCACATGGTTGGCTTTAGTAGCCTTCCAGAGGCCCATCTTAAACCCAGTTATAATTGGGCTTAATTGTACTAAAACTAGGATATATAATTGGGCTCGGTTGTAAGCAAAATTTAACACGAATATATAGTATCAAACTATGACCATTGGCTTAACCGGACCTAAGATGTAACTAGGCCACCATACAATCAACATAAATATAAACACAAATTCGACCCCGAGAAAAAGAAAAGAAAATGAAAGAGGAAGAACAAGGATGATTGTGAATTTGTGATCAACATTGGTGGAGGTTATAGGATGCAAGAGAGAAAGAGAGAGCGAATTAGAGTGATGGTTGTTGAGGGATTGTGTTCGGATGGGTTAAGGTGGCAGATTTGCATTGGTCGATGGAGGCAAAAAAGGCGGTTTTGGTGATCGTCGTGAAAGGGTCATCGGATGTGGCCATAGGTAAGTGGTTGTAATGGTCGTGAAAGGGTCATACATGAATAAATAAATAGATATAAATTTGTTTTCATTGGACGAAAACGCTAAGAAACCATATGTTAGGGACGACTATTATAATTAGTTAAAATGTGAGACGTGATCCATGATGAATAATAGAAACCCCTTGATTATTATTATCATGATCAACATCAAACATATATATAGGAATACAATGTAAACCCTAATCAGAAACCTAATGAACCTAAACCCACATATCGGGTTTGGGCTTATTATCTAATACTCCCCGGCAGTTCGAGCGGCGAAATCGCGAAAGCTCGAACTGGACAAAAAACTATTATTACGAAATTAAACATAAAATAAAACATAGATAATTGCTAATAAGACTCATTGCTTGCGGTGACGCATGGCGACGGGTCGAAGCTGCGTTCGTTGCTTTTTCCGGTTTGCTTTTCTTCGGAATTTAATTACGAATTCACAGCCGCTAACGGAGTCAGCTAACTCCAAGCCGTTTGAAAATTATAAGCAAAACAATTTTTTTTTTAATTTTTTTTTCCAGATCTAAACCCGACACCTTGTACCGGAGCGTGACGATGCGTCCGGTGGTCTTCTGCTGCGATTCCGGTATGCTTTTCTTCGGAATTTAATTACGAAGCCAACGGCGCTGATCTCGTTAGTTAACTCCAAACGGTTTGGGAGTTATGGCCAAAACAATGATCGACTGAACTTCAAATCCGATTTTTTTTTTTTTTTTTTTTTGTTAGGGTTTGGAACCTAGTCAAGCTAGGCGGCTCATCCCTACGCCGATTAGGGTTTGAAGAAAAACAGAGACGGGATCAGACCCGCTCTGATACCATGATGAATAATAGAAACCCCTTGATTATTATTATCATGATCAACATCAAACATATATATAGGAATACAATGTAAACCCTAATCAGAAACCTAATGAACCTAAACCCACATATCGGGTTTGGGCTTATTATCTAATAATCCATACTTATCGTATTACCATATGAAAGATTTATGTAATTTTACTCAGTTTGATGCTTGTTTTAAACGGATTTTTTTAAACCACATTTTCCAAATATGCAATCCCAAACAGCCAATAAATGCAAATCCACTACCATGAAGCCATCCAAAATAACTTATAAGACAAAGATTAATGGCAACTAGTAGACAATCGTGCGTTGCACGAGTTCGGGGGTTTATGTTCCAACCTGTACTTTGACCATTAAACAATGTAAATTTACATTCGCAAGCCAAAAAAAAGGCATCGTCTTCGTGGGATTATTTGATTCGGAAACTATATTTTTTATTTGATACTAATCTAAAAAAAAAAAGAAAAAAAAAATGAAAGTCCAACACCAACCAAAACCCAACACCGCCCATATTTAAACACAATCTTTTCATTATACTCAATTTTTATATGAATATTATATTCAAACTATATATTAATCGTTTAATAATATATAGTATAGTTAGTACTATATTTAATACCTAAACTCTACTTTTGTATGTATAATATTAATATAATTGATTATTATAATTATTTGATAATTAATAAGGTTCTATTAATGGCAAAACGAAGAAATTCCAAACACTTCATCAATTTATACACAGTTTTGTACTTAATTAAAATGTTCAAATAACAATATGCTACATAAAACACTGCTATATAATGCATTAGAAAAATAATTATGCTTTCAAACTATATATTAATCATTTAATAATACCTAAACTTTACTTATGTATGTATAATAATAATATAATTGATTATTTAATAATGTTCTATTAATGGGAAAATAAAGAAATTTCCAAGCACTTCATCAATTTATATACTGTTTTGTAGTTAATTAAAATAAAATACTGATATATAATGTATTAGAAAAATAACACCTAAGTCTATTAAACTTTAGAAATTAATTAGACATTTTATAATTTTTTTATTTATTAACCAATTAGACATTTTATTTTTTTATTTATTAATCAATTATACATTTCTTTCATATTTTTATTTATTAACCAATTACACATTTTTTTATTTATTAACCAATTAGACATATTTTTACATAAAACATTATACATATAAAAATACAAATGTTGGGATATCTTCTATTTTCACCTAAGCAAGCCCAAGCCCAAGACTGCCCAAGCCCAAGACTGCCCAAGCCCAACACTGCAGTAGACCTAAGCAAGCCCAAGCCCAACACTGCCCAAGCCCAACACTGCAGTAGCAAAAAAAAAGCCCAAGCCCAACACTGCCCAAGCCCAACAGTGCAGTAGACCTAAGCAAGGCCAAGCCCAACACTGCCCAAGCCCAAGACTGCCCAAGCCCAACACTGCAGTAGCAAAAAGAAATAAAAAATAGGTGCTGGGTGGGATTCGAACCGCGGTACACTGCAGTAGCAAAAAAAAATAAAAAAATAGGTGCTGGGTGGGATTCGAAAGGGGAGGCCGCGCGTTTACCACTCCGACAACCAAGTCTTTTGTAAATATAATGATAACAATTGTATTTAAACACAAACCTTTTAAATATAATACGGAGTAATATAAAAGACACGGATTCATAGGCAATCACCACTTTTAATTATAGGGATAATAAGTACTTCAAAACATAGTAATCTCGTTTCCTTCAAGTTGCTGTCACGTTCTAAAGGTGGACAACGTGTAAACTACGCGTGGCCATTGGTGATCGCCATTGTTGAGTTCAAGCTTTGGATTTCTAATTCTTATGCAATGAAATCCTAAATTGAACTTATTTTATTCTCTCGTGGAGGAGACAGTATTCACTTCCCATCGCAATGCTAAACACTAAGCACAATGTTTGCTACATTCAGTCATGTTTCGGCTAATGTATCATTATATCGTATACAAATTCACTACTGTTTTCAAGTGAATAAAAGATTAAATGTCATTACTTGTTTTGGAATCACGAATTCAATCAAATTAAAAAACCCATCATAAATAGTTTCATACCATAATATATAGAATTAAATTATAATAATAATAATAATCTACACATGTTCTTCCCCATACTTGCAATTACAAGAACAAACGAAAAGTTTCAAATCTATGACCCGGGCACAAACTTGGTGGCATAGACCCACGCGTTGTTAGCCACCGGGTTGTCCAAATGGTCCAACAAGTTCTCCAATGGGCCTTTTCCGGTCACAATTGCTTGTACAAAGAACCCAAACATGGAAAACATTGCAAGTCTTCCATTCTTGATCTCCTTCACTTTCAACTCGGCAAAGGTCAAAGGGTCATCGGCAAGACCCAAGGGGTCGAAATATTGTCCACCCGGATACAAGTTGTTACCATCTCCAACACCATCAAGTCCGTTAATACGGAACCCTTCCACAAGGCCCATTAGGATTACTTGGAACCCGAGCACAGCCAATATGCTTTGAGCATGGACAAGGTTCGGGTTTCCAAGGTAGTCCAAACCGCCTTCTGAGAAAATTTGTGATCCGGCCTTGAACCAAACTGGCTCCTTGAAATCTACTTTCACCCACTTTTCGAGAACCTCAGGAGTGATACACCCGAATGCACCAAGCATGGCCCATCTTCCATGGATAACCTAAGCATAATCAGGCCCATTTAACATTTTCACAATTATCATCATACATTTTAAGTAAACATTATATTTTTGATATTATATGTCGAATTTACAAAGTGGCAGAAGACAACCGGGCAATAAGCCGGGCAATAAGCTGCGCAGCTAACCTTTTTGGATTGCAAGTGTATTTATAAATTGACTAATTTCTTATAATATTTTAAATTTTGTTACCTCAAGAGCCCTGTTCTTGGCGAAAGCCTCGGGATCAGCAGACAAACCAGCAGTGTCCCAACCGTAGTCACCAGGAAATTCACCAGTCAAGTAAGACGGGGTTTGAGCCGAAAAGGGTCCCAAGTACTTAACACGGTCCGGTCCATACCACAAGTCATTACTCTGATCAACAATCAACCCAAAACTTCTCAATAAACAACCATAATAAAAAACAATATTTTCAACAAAAAGAAAAAAGTTACCATGGTAAATTTGGCACTAGGCATAGAGACCACATCTCTTAGTGGGTTAAGACTAGTTGTTCTTGTTTGACCCAAGAATGGGGTGGCTCGGACCACAGTGGAGGTAGCGGTTGCAGCCATTGGTTGATTGTGGTTAGACTAAATTCAAGGAAGAATTGTTGTTGGTGATTGAGAAGGTGTTAGAGGGGGTATGTGTAGGGGGTGAGAAGTGATACGTGTATGGTTCATATTGGGAATATGTGATGAACCAATGAGAAACCTTTAAAAGATTTCTTATATCTACAAATCATATTACCCCTATCCAAATATTTGTCTTGTACTTTCTTTGTTTCTACTCCTTTCAAACCACAAGTTTAAACACCTAATATATAAGTTCATATATTCAATTAAGACACTTGTCGTTATCGAAACCCTAACGGTAATATTTGGGTTAGAGGAGTCGGAGAGGATTGAAACAACAAAATTATCTATGCATATAGCTAAGGGAGGATCCGGTAAAAGTTCAAAAAGTATTAACGTAAAGGGTATTTATCGAGCTTAATATCAAGTTCTTTATTACATCATTATTTATTTTTTTCCAGATTGAGTTTATTTAGGGAAAATGTCAAATATACTTTTTCTTCATTTTGATAAAATTTGAGCTGCCCTTGCGTGTAGCATGTTTATACATTTCTCTGGGTTTAAGTTATTTGTTGTTAATTCTTTCAAATTAAAAATTGGTAAGTCTAAAATTACATTTTGTACACAACTTAGAGTGTTAATTTTTGAACAGCAATTAAATTAAAAACCAACATCCCTATTAAAGGGGAAATTACCGTAATACAAACATGAGTAATAGTCAGGGACGGAGCAAAAAAGTTATTGTTAGCGGGGTCGTTATTAATTATAACGTGCGCGAAAAAAAAAAATCAAAAAAAAAAAAAAATGAGTGTAACTAAAATGCCTTTCATCAATTTGGTTTTGTAACATGAAGAGTTTCTCAACATTATTTACCGTTTCGAGACACAACCAAAGAACAAGATATTCGGTATTCTAAGCCAGTAAGTCATGTTTTGGCATTTTATTAAACAAATTATACTCAATAAACATAACTTATATTGAGTTTTAATTAACAACATTAAGGGTTGTAGCTAAAATAACGAACACTACTTTAAAAGTTGTATATCATGAAAGTAGAAGATAATTTCTAATTTTACAAAGATTGTAAGCTCGAAACTATGAAGAAAATGAAAAATTCCAATTTGATTGAACGTTATTTATAGTCGAATTAATGTGATTAACACTATACTATTAATTTAGAGTAAAAGATTTGATTTGATTTCTATTATAAATATAACTAATTAAGTCTTCTTTTAATTGAATTTGAAATCTTTTAAAAACGAATTAGACTTTGGATGTTATGCAAACACGTGTTGTGCATATGAAATTGAGAAACTCACATATCATTGACACAAACGGTTTTTTTTTTTTAAATATTAGTGGGGTAATTTGTATCAAGTATAAAAAATTAGAGGGATAAGTAATAAATTGTTGCATTTTTAAAGAGTGGTGTCACTTGACTTTACTGGGCTTAATGTGCCTCCGTCCCTGATAATATTAGAACTATCAGTTAACAGAGATAGAAAAAAAAATAAAAAATAAAGATCTCTCTGTTTACCCAAATGCCACATACATCAAGATGTTAATATACGAAATGATTATCTAACCTTGCTCATGATGATCCGTATTAGTAGTCGAAAAACAATATCTTAATTAGTTGATAATTATATTCAAAGAAAGTATGTTGGTTACGTAGTGACTACTTTTAACTCCATATAAATCTTCCATTAAGCCTCAATAAGTGCCGTTTCATCTACTAATGCAAAAAGTTACGCTAAAATGGACTTTAGTGTATCTCTTTAATTTATATTCGTTCTTTTACTTGTTAGAGTTAAAACATGTGATATTGATAGTAATCTTCCCCAATTTGAAACTCTAAAAGAACCAATTGTTTTTGGTTTGACACGAGAAGTAGAATAATGACATTGCCTATCATCAACAACAATGCATATCGCCGGAATTTATCTACCAAGAACCTCCCATTGCTAAATGTTGTTTGTGATAGCGAGTGTAACCAAAACCCCTCTGGCTCTTTAACTCAACGTGTGTTGTCTCTATCGGTTCTCATGTAACTAACATATTTAAATCACATAGATTAGTATATTTGGGATCGCTTATTGAAATTATATATCTAGCATAGCATTCTAGATACGGTATTTGATAAGAACTCAAATATGACTAAAAACTCCATAAATATCCGATATAAAAAATCAATAACTTTCAAAGAATGCACAATTTTATACGATATGTAGGCAATGATAAAATTTTGATGCATTAAACTAGTCAAATTCACCATTTTACTTTTGTGTACCGTATTTCACTATACTTGATGGATGAACTAGGAAATGTGATTTACGAGTTATATTAATCCATAAAAATTATTTTAAGCACTTAAATTAAGTTCTATATTAATGATCAAACAATTATATTGTGCATCGTGCATACAATTATCATAGTTTTTAGAGTTCTTACCAAATCGGAGTTCTTAGTGGATCCGTCAATAAAAAGACTCTTTCCCACGAAAATCATCGATCCATTTACAACATGTATTTAAAATATCGGGGTTTCTCCCACTTTGGCATTCAGGAAAGAAATGTTTCCAAGCTGTGATTAGTGCGGTTCTTTGGTGAATTTTGGAGATATAGGAATTCCGTTACTTTTAGGTTCCAAATGCCTTATAGGTCCGGTTACTTTTATTTTATGGATTTCTAGTTAGTTGACAAAATGTAAAATTAGATCGGTTAGTTTGGATTTGTAATCCTTGTTCAAACTAAATAAACGCTATCTAAGTAGGGGTGAAAAAAATCAAAAGAAACCGGACCAAAAAATCACGTTTAGGTTGTGTTTAAAAACCAAACCGTTAAACTGAACCGTGCTCCTTATATAATATTAACATTTTTACTATGTCTAAATTATCTTTTATTTTATTTTATAAATGCATTCAAATAATGAACGATTCAAGTAACATAAAGAGTATACCGAAAAGAGATATGTCTATTTAGTTATTCTTAACAAGCATATCTTGTTAAAGAAAAATGTCTGCATAATTTGATCAACTTTCCAGAAATCACTCTAATGATGTTAGAGATGGTTTTCATGACAAATATTTTTTGAAGGATGTAGACGGTAAATAATTTAGGAAAATGTTAAACATAATTTTCAGAGTTATGCTTAAAGTCAGACAATACTGTTAGAGCACGGGGTATGGCGTCTCCCTCGTTACCACACCGAGGTTGCTTGTTGTGGGTTTCGTTCCCGAGGATTGTTCTCCCTTTAACGACCTGTTATTGATTTTTTTTATTTTTTTCTTGTTTTCTAATTTGATTAACTTCTTTTGTTTTTTTTTGTAGCAGATATATAACAATGTAGGAGGTGGAGGAAGAAAAAATATATTTTTTTAATTTTTAATTTTTGGCCTAATATATTTAGTTATTTATATTTTTTATTCTAAGATTTCTTTATTTACATTTTGATTTCTTTTTAACCTAATATTTTTAAAAGAAGTAATTTTGTTTTAAACTTGATTACAAGTTTTATTTGAAAAATAAGTGTAACATTATTTATTTAATTTGGTATTTTATAAGTTTAAAATTTTTATTTTATTTAAATGTTTAAAAAGATAAAATAAATAAACTGGGGTCTCACATCTCTCACAATCACCCACAATCCTCATTATCACACCACCAAAAAACTCACAATCACAATTCTGAATGTCACGTCACCAAAAAAATCCTACAATCATCCAGAATCACCATTATCATACCGTGTGCTCTTATAATACAGATAATATAAATAGAAACCTATATTTGTTTTTAATGGTTCTATTAATTGTTACTGTATTTATGAATCCAATATGGTTAAGAAAGTCTAATAATTTATTTTAACATGATATGTGTATATTGAAATTAATAATTCTTTTACGGTTTAATCAAAAATATGAATCTCACAACAATTAAAGAACCGAAAAGATAAACTAGACGTACATTCTTAACTCCACCGATACAAATTTTATACGTCTTCTTTTACTTAACAACATCTGTACATATATTCCTTTTTCTCTTTCACACTCAAAAACACACACACACACACACAATGAACACACACAGCGCATTTTCAGATGCTTACACCGAAACATCTGATGAAGAGCAGGAAGACTACGAAGAAAACGAGAACAAACATTCGAGAATTCACGACATGTTCGGTCCACTTGACCCGAGAGCTCCATGGGTCCAGGATTGGAACAGGGTTTTCCTGCTAGTGTGTGCCATGGGTTTGTTCATTGACCCGTTTTTTTTGTACGCATTGTCGTTAAGCGAGTCGGGCATGTGTGTGTTTGTTGACGGGTGGTTCGCGGTCACAGTGACGATGCTTCGGTGCATGACGGATTTGTTGCATGTCTGGAATATGTGGTTGCAGCTTAAGAAGAGTAGGTGGTCGTATCAACACCGGTTGAGCTCAGGCGAAACAACAGCTCGGTTAGTGATGGTTACTATCAAGCAGTTGACATTTGATTTCTTTGTCATCCTACCTATCCCACAGGTTCCATATTCGTATTTTTTTATAAATGTCGTTTTATATTTTTATGTTTGGAATTGCATAGTTTAAGTGTTTATTGTTACATATTTTGGACCTTAATATCAAGAAAATTACTCTAAATATATAATAGGTACAACTCATTACACACATTACATAAGATGATTAACAAACGAGCAACAAACTATGCCGCAAACTTTTTATGAATTGCAAAATATGCAATAATAAACACATATGTATAGAGTTTAAATGCGATGTTAGAAGATGAGGTGGAAGATAGGATCTTACGCGTGTGAACATATATAAATATAGAAATATAGAGTACATGCTCGGGATATTTCACCATAAGGATGAGAGTTGCTATACATTGATAGATCATGCACTAGTGCAAAAACTACATTGGTATAGAAAAATGGCTTGAAACAGTTTTTATAGGCTTTTAAAGCGGTATTTAAACCGCTTTAAAAGTACTATTTTAAAAAACAAATCTTATTTTTGAGCACTTCTTTTTACCAAAACCTTTTATTTGTAACAATTGCAAAAATTTTCCATTAATATAAATATTTTTAACCACTTCGGGTTTTGGAGCCGCTGTTAAAGAAAACCACTCCAAAAGAATTTTCCCTCAAAATATTAAATCTAAATTTTATACGTTTTTAGAGCGACTGTTTAAATAACGGATCCAAATACAGTTTTCTACAGTAAAATTTTTTTCTTCATATTATTTTGAATTTAAGTTTTTTTAGAGAAGATAAAAGAGAAAATGAGAGAAGAAAAATCAAAGAAAGATTTAAGTTTTTTTTATTTAACATCAAACTCACACACCTTATACATACTTCACATTTTAGTCTCATGTTGGATTTGAACCCTGGATCACTCTGTTGAAGTGGAACACCTTCAATACACCTTGGTAAGAGAGTGAATACATTTAACATACAAATATGGTCGTTGCAGGTGGTATTATGGCTAGTGATTCCCGCGTTGCTTCAAAAAGGTTCAACCACATTTGTGATGACGGTGTTTTTGATCGCGTTTCTCTCCCAGTTCCTACCGAAGATTTATCACCTTGTCCTCCTCTTACGACGAATGCAAAGTTTATCTGGCTACGTTTTTGGTACTGTCTGGTGGGGAATCCTTTTGAACATGATCGCGTATTTCATCGCCTCACATGTAAAATCTTTCAATATATTCTCTACAAGCATTATGTTTGTCAAATATAATACGTAGCCGAAGGTCTTGGGATGATCTTGATTTTGTTTCAACTCGTAAATGATGTAGGCTGTGGGAGCTTGTTGGTACTTGCTGGGAATCCAAAGGGTTGTGAAATGTTTGAAGGAGAAATGTATGGACACAAATGGATGCAAATCGAGAATACTGACATGTGAAGAGATCATGTATTATGGAACAAACAGACTAGTGAAAGACCATTGGAGATTACTGTGGGGAGAAAATAAAACCGCAAGGTCTACATGTTTAGAAGAAATCGACGACTATGGATATTATAAATGGACAATTCAACTCTTTACTAATGAGAATAGGTCGGAGAAGATGCTACTCCCCATATTTTGGGGTATAATGAACCTCAGGTACTATACATATTAGTATATGTCTAGACCACTTATAATACTATCGTTTGTGTTTGTGTTTTTCGTGCACTTTATGTAAATTACAGTCCATAATTTTTGAAACAAATAATGTGATACAATCAAATAGAATCCTGATTCGGTTTAAGTATAACAGTACATTTGGTAACTTGGAGGGCACAACAGATTGGTTGGAAGCCTCTTTTATGTTCATCGTTATTGCCCTTGGGCTCCTTTTAGTCACCATGTTGATTGGAAATATTAAGGTACAATGTTTGATACCGTAGACTTGAGTTAAACCTATTGTACAATGTTATATCTCAAAAGTCGAAATGTATATACACAGGTCTTTTTGCATGCAACAACATCGAAGAAACTAACGCTTCAGTTGAGAATGAGAAACTTAGAGTGGTGGATGAGTAAGAAACACCTTCCTCATGGACTTCGACAAAGAGTTAGAAATTCTGAACGACAAAGTTGGGCTGCAATGCGTGGAGTTGATGAGTGTGAGATGATCCGCAATCTGCCCGAGGGACTTCGAAGGGACATCAAGTACCATCTTTGTTTGGATTTGGTCCGACAGGTACTATACACGAAATTGATTTGATAACATATGATTGTATAAACAATTTGAAACATCTAATCTTAAATGTATCAGGTACCCTTATTTCAACATATGGAAAACTTAGTCCTTGAGAACATATGTGACCGTGTTAAGCCTCTTATTTTCACCAAAGGAGAAATTGTGAGTTCTTTAAAAATTCTAACCATTCAAATTGTTCATATTACAGTTTTTGTATATGATACATGACTTGATTGTTTCTATAATTATAACAGATTGCTCGAGAGGGAGATCCAGTACAAAGAGTATTATTTATAGTACGAGGGCATCTTCAGAGCAGCCAACTCCTTCGAGATGATGTTAGAAGTTGTTGTATATTAGGCCCTGGAAACTTTAGTGGGGACGAGCTCCTGTCATGGTGTCTAAAGAGACCCTTCCTTGGAAAATTGCCCTCATCTTCCTCGACACTAGTCACTCTCGAGACAACAGAAGCTTTTGGGCTAGATGCTGAAGACGCGAAGTACGTTACCCATCATTTTAGGTACACCTTTGTTAATGAAAAAGTGAAGAGGAGCGTGAAATACTATTCTCCAGGATGGAGGACTTGGGCAGCTGTTACAATTCAATTGGCTTGGAGAAGATATAAGCATAGGCTCTCACTCACTTCTTCATCGTTCGTTAGGTCAAGGAGACCTTTGTCGAGCTGTTCTTCACTAGGGGAAGATAGATTAAGACTTTATACAGCTCTACTGACTTCAGCAAAGCCTACGCAAGATGATCTGCCTAAAGAAGATGAAATCGACTATTATGACTTTGATGATATGTAGCATTGTGGTTGTAAATTAGGCTTTAGTAAAAACTGGATACACTACAAGAAAAATGCCTTTTAGTGACAAAACACGTTTGGTAACTAACAGTTGAAAATTTCCGTCACTAAGGTGTTTAGTGACGAAAATCAAAGTCGTCACTTTTGGTCACTATAGGTCCGTGGCTAATTCTATTAGTGACCAAATACATAACTTGTCTCTAATTAGTGACGAAAACAAAGTGGTCACTAAATATGTGACGACAAAAAAGTCGTCACTAATTTGGTCTCTAAACAAGTGAAAGTGGTCACTATTAAGCTCCATTAACGGAGTTAACGGCTCCGTTAACTCTAATTTGTGACCAAATATGTTGGTGTCTAATGTTAGAGACCAAAAAAGGTGGTCACTAACTACTTCAATACAACAAAAAAAAATCAATATTTTTTTATACAATTAACGAGTATCTGGTAAATCATATATAAATATTAAATTCATTCGCCGACCATAAGTTTCTCATCTAAAGCATATAAATAAATAAAAAGCCCGAAGTGTTTTACATTGTAATTTAGAACAAAACTTGTGTCTCGAATCGCATCCACATGGTAACGAAAGTTGCTGCAAAATCGAAAAAGAAAATATTAGAGGTGGCATTGTAGCTAAATGGGTTGGCTGAGTTACAGGACAGAACAGAAATTTTGACAGGGTCAAAACGGTCCGATTGAGAAAAGTTAACCCGCCAACACTTTTTTCCCTTTTGTTTTAAATTTCACAAGTAAATAAATCAGCTTAGGAAGTTGGAAACATTTGAATAAAATTTTGACCAACTTTCAACCAGTTTCACCCACTTAATGTTTAACCGCTTATTTAAAGTTGACCCATTTCACATATTAAAGTTAAAAGCATAAAACCAAATTGACCCGATTTCAAGTAAATGGGTTAAACGTGCCACAACAAAAATAGAGTCTCATGGTTTAAAAAAATAGCAAGTAACGATACCATACAGCAAGACCGGCCATCCTTTTCATCTTTAAGAAGTTCAAGGAATAGCGGATGCGAAGTGATTGAATTGCTATCCTCAGATTCAGAATCTGCACCTCCATCCCCTATGGTTGAACCGGTATACGCTTCATCCATGAGAGCTAACATCATCTGTATGCAAGAAGGAACATCATAATTAGTATATGGAGGAACACATACGATTATATTTACACAAAAGTTCCGAGTACCTCTGGAGCTGCACTCTTCTGGATTGAAGCTATGCTGCTACCAATCAGTGGTCCGGAACTTTTTTTCCACCTTTTCCAGTGCCACAATTAACACTAGTTTAATAACAAAAAATAATGTCAATATTGCGTTTCATAGTTAATTATAAAATAATTAGATTCAGATATTTACAAGCGAATACGATACTGATTCGTGAAAATTCACCTGGTAAGTCAACAAGTGATATAAACAGAGGAAGAAATGACCCAGGAGACATCAAGCCAGGAAACACTCTCAGAAACGGTTTTTCTAATCTTCACGGAAAAAAAGGATGAGTATTATAAGCTAACTCCCTATATAACTGATTACCATGAGACTGATTCTAGTAAGGTTAATTTTCAAGAAAGACAAAATATTTCTCTTATGTGAAAAGGTATGGTCTAAAACATGTGCAGCGCGTGTTTGCTACGGAAAGTCCAAAACAATTAATTCACATCTTTCTTCACATTATTTGGATATATTTTTCAATAAGATAACCTGTCAAATATATGACTTTATGCAAGTAGATTACAGAAACACGAAAAGTCACCAAAAAGAGTAAATCAAAGAAAGTACTAACTCACTTACTTCTCCCCATTCCATGCAACCAGCTTAAGCATCAACGGATAAAACTGTAAATAGTCACGGAAAAACAATGTCAAAATAATAAATTATACGTAATGGCAGAAACATCTATTTCAAATATTTAGTCCAAAAAATCATACCTGAGGGAGTAAAGTAGGAAATGTAAGTAAAATTTTCCTCTTATTCAAATTCAAAAAATCCAAAGTTGCTTCCGCAACAACTGGGTCTGCAAACTCACTGCAATTAATCAAATACATAAACACAATTTTCAGTAAACAATCCTATTTTAGAGTTGAATAAAGTAATAGACCAGCCAAAGTAATCAGACATGTACATCCACTGAAATCCAGCAACGTGACAAACACATAATGTTCCTCTCACATGCCACAATGTCATACTCCAAAGTTGGAGCCTAAGAGACCATATGATTTAGTGAGATACACAAAAAAGTTGTGGTTACCATGTCTAGACTACATGGTTTCTAGCAGGGTCAAGGAAAGGTATGCAGGTGCTGTCAAGACCCAGCTACGCTATCATGATACTCATTTTCAAATCGCTTCCGAAGAAAAGAAAATTTGAACATGAGCACATAACTGCTATAGAATCCAAATAATTTAACAATGGAAGTTACCAAAAATAAATAAATAATTGCTAATTCTCATCCTAATCCCCAAACGAATTAGTACCTTATGAGGACCTGCAGGAATGTTCTGCGGAGTATAGTTTCCAGTCAAAACACCTGCACAAGTTGTAAACAAATGAGTAAAATCATATATGTAATTTAGCTCAAGA
This sequence comes from Senecio squalidus, assembly GCA_910822075.1. Classification (NCBI taxonomy): domain Eukaryota; kingdom Viridiplantae; phylum Streptophyta; class Magnoliopsida; order Asterales; family Asteraceae; genus Senecio; species Senecio squalidus. Next base: position 8,133,453 of record CAJVGC010000060.1, read on the forward strand.
TACATAGTAATAAGATTATCTCTCCTTAACTTTCAAGAGGAACAGCTGACTCGAGTCTCACTCTATTTAGTCGAACTGTTCCAAGTATGTACTCTGGAAGTTCTTCTTGTTCCTTTCCCTGCATGATATTTGACAAGCTTAAGATCAAGGTACCATGGTAAATTTTTTTACGAAACATAACCACTTGTAGGGTTTATGATGATAATATTCTCATCTTTCCTTGATTTAGATCCCCGAAATTCCTTCATATCGAAGGGAATTTTAGTACATACAAACAAATGGATTCTAAGGACCAACCTCGATTAAGATGGCAAGATCAACAACAATGCTTGTTACATATCCAAGGACAATACCGATAACACTCCTTGCAACAGATGAGGAACCAATATCCACATCAATCTGAAAAAGAATTTGAACTATTTCACGTGTATTTAATGGTGTATTTGGATATGTGTTTAAACTGATTATTCAAGTCACAATATTCAGTTTTGAGTTTTTTTAGGTGAATGTGATTATGCTTACTGACTTTCTGATTATTTAAGATCAAAATATATCATACTTGAAAAAGGTTTTGTAAGAAAACGATGTAAATTTACATATCTATCGGTCTACGATATTTCTTCTTAGCAAAAATAGAGGGTATTTTAGAGATTTAAATATTAGTTTTCGATCTTTTACCTCCAAAACGTTGTCTTGTCTTAAGTAGCTACATGTTAAAGCTTTCTCTAATAAGCAAGCTTTTGTTCCAACTGATCGCTTTACCATCCAATATCCCTGTTACAGAATCAAAACGTCAAACTAAAGGTGGAAAAATGGATGGGTGGTTAAATGGTTTTGTTAAGGGGACGGGAAGGGTTAGGTTGACTAGAAACATATTTTTTCCAAAATTGCGCTTAAGGGTTTATTACCTCAACTGGAGGTAAAACATAACCTAAATCGAACCACTCATAAGTAATTGGATTCAAATTGTCATGAAAATCACATAAACTACTTGTTTACTTCAAGTTTTACTTTAAGTTTTACCCGAACTATGATAGAACTTGATTTTGAATCTGCATCCACCATAGGTTATGTAGATAGTACAAAAATAAGAACTTGCATGACGTTATAACAATTATGACACTGTTAGTTCTAGTAGGCATTTTATCGAACATGTGGTAGGTTTCTAAAGATCAGATGAATATAATGAAATGAAAGCTAACCTAAGACTCTAATAAGGCTAATAGTTCACATTTGTAGTAATACTAATCAAAATCAACTCGAACTGATTATCCTAAACAACAAAGCTATGAATTGGAAGCAAAATCAATTTGAATCAAATAAATACATGAATCAAAATCTCATCGAATCAATGGATAGATACAACAAAACTATGAATCGAAAGAAATTCGAATCAATTAACAGAAAATAAACCAAAACTATGAATCGAAAGCAATTCGAATTGATAACTGGAAACTCAAAACTACAAATCGAAATCAATTCGAGTCGATTAACATAATAACGAAATATAGAAAAATTGAATAAACAGAGACCTTCATATTCTGCGATGGAGATAGTAGAAGACGGGATTGATCTCGGAGATGAATTTAAACATGAAGGCGTAAACTCGCAGGAGTTAGCACCTATATAAAGCAAAATACAAGTTAACACCTTCATCTTTACAGGTTTATCAATTTAGAGCCTAATAGCTAATAGTTATGATATTTTGAACACAAGTGACCACTATTTTGGTCTCTAACCATCAAAACAAAGTGACATACTATTTTAGGTCACTAATGTTAGTTATGAAATTAAAATAATAGATTTTTCTTTCCTATTATCTCATTTAGTGACATCTTAGCGACGACTCTTTTGTATTCGTCACTAATATTATAAAAATGACAAAATTTAGTGACCATTTATTTTGTGGTGACTAAATGATGATATTAGTGACGAGATTATAGGTGGTCACTAAAAAAGTCGTCACTAAAGGTACTTTTTCTTGTAGTGATAGCGCCCATCACTGAACCTATCCTCTAATAAATGTACATCTGAATTAATGATGCTTTATAATTAGATTCACTATATTTGATAAAAGCTAGATTGGAATCCCCTATCCTGTTTCTTTATCTTTTCTTTCCACTGTCATTCCTTTCAAACTGATCTTCAACTTCATCTATTAAGTATATTCCTCTCTTTTTCTTTGTTGACACTATAGTTATAGACCTCAAAATAAATTGTCAAGCAATTATACGCAACGGAAAATACGGATCATATAGTAAATAATAAATCGGATATAGTTGTGTACCTTATTGAGCAAGCAAATAAACCAAAACCTAACGTAAGGTTTTTACCACGGTTGCATACGCGACACCTTCTTTTATCGACCGACCAGTAAGCTAGTACACGTTTAACTCCACAACTCTTGAACTCGATCACTGACCCAAACCGAAACCCCTTTGGGCTTGTTAACCGATCGGCTAAAAGGGCAAGGCAGAAATCGAATTCTAGCTTAATCCCTAATCGATTTTGTGGTGTTTAGAATGAGGGATTTGGAGTTCCTTTTATAGCCAAGCATTCCTTGTTCTCCAAGTTGTATTAGAATAATGAAACCTCCTTATTTACATAATACATCCTCTCATTTAATAAACATTACACTTAACATATTAAGTAATATTTAATAAATATTTTAAACTTGTAGTCGTGTCTAAATGTCGATGTGTGCGCTCCCGTAGTCTCACACATTTACAGTCACATATTTATTCGACACTATTCAAATACCTGCAACTCCCACTTTTGAATAAGTTCAAATAAACAGGATAAGATTGATTAATGTCTAGCAACATATCAATGCTCCCATAAATGCACGAGTGAAGTTTCCCCAAAGTCACTGTGAGTCTATAGTTGGTTCATATCCCTTTGTTACAGGTACTTTAGCTAAAATTTTATAGATGTATCAAAATCATTCAATTTTATCTAATTTTTCTCATTTCGCGAATCACTTAAAGATTACCAAATACTATCGAGACACATTTAGATTCATAACAAATACAAATACAATGTTATGAATATTCTATTTCTAACAATCTCTTAAATAAATCTTTAAATTCATAATAATGATTATTAACACTCATAATTGTTTAATTAATTAAATGATTAATTTTCAAATTCATAAAAATGATAATAATAATTAGCTTTTTAAAAGAAATGATGCAAATGTAGTAAAATAATTATGTTAATATTCAATTTTATGTTTCTAATTTATTCCTACATCTATACTTCTCTATTAAACTAATTTGATGTATTCTAATTTTTGAATACTCTTAAAATTAAGGTTTTAAAACTTACTATTTGTGGTAATTTGTAACTCTTAAATAAATATTTATATTCATAGTAATGATTATTAAATCTCATAATTGTTCAATTAATTACATGATTAGTTTTCAAATTAATATATAATAATAATAATTAGCTTTTTAAAATAAATGATGCAAATGTAGTAAATAATTATGTTAATATTTAATTATATGTTTCTAATTTATTTCTACATTTATACTACTCTATAAACAAATTTGATATATTCTAATTTTAGATTAATATTAAAATTAAGTTTTGAAAACTTACTATTAGTGGTAATTTGTAACTCTTAAATAAATGTTTAAACTCATAATAATGATTATTAAATCTCATAATTGTTTAATTAATTACATGATTAGTTTTCAAATTAATAAAATTAATAAAAATAATAGAAATAATTAACTTTTTAAAATAAATGATGCATATGTAGTAACTAACTATGTTAATATTTAAGTATATGTTTATAATATTTTCCTACATCTATACTACTTTTATAAAGCAAATTTGATGTATTCTTATTTTAGAATACTCTTAAAATTAACTTTTTAAAAATTACTATTAGTGTTAGTTTGTAACTATTAAATAAATGTGAAAATTCATAATAATGATTATTAAATCCCATAATTGTTCAATTAATTACATGATTAGTTTTCAAATTAATAGAAATAATAATAAAAATTAGCTTTTTAAAAGAAATGATACAAATGTAATAAATAATTATGTTAATATCTAATTATATGTTTCTAATTTATTCCTACATCTATATTACTCTATTAAGAAAATTTTAGGTATTTTAATTTTAGAATACTCTTAAAATTAAGTTTTTAAAACTTACTATTAGTGGTAATTTTTAACTTTTAAACTAATGTTTAAATTCATAATAATGATTATTAAATCTCATAATTATTCAATTAATTACATGATTAGTTTTCAAATTAATAAAAATAATAATAATAATTAGATTTTAAAAAAAAATGATGCAAATGTAGTAAATAATTATATTAATATTTAATTATATATTTCTAGTTTATTCTTACATCTATACTACTCAATTAAGCAAATTTGATGTATTCTAGTATTTGAATACTCTTAAAATTAATTTTTCAAACTTACTATTAGTGGTAATATGTAACTCTTAAATAAAAGTTTAAATTCATAATAATAATTATTAAAAATCATAGTTGTTTAATTAATTACATAATTTGTTTTCAAATTAATAAAAATAATAAATATAATTAGCTTTTTAAAAGACATGATGCAAATGTAGTAAAATAATTATGTTAATATTTAATTTTATGTTTCTAATTTATTCCTACATCTATACTACTATATTAAACAAATTTGATATATTCTAATTTTTGAATACACTTCAAATTATGTTTTTAAAACTTACTATTTATGATAATTTGTAACTCTTAAATTAATGTTTAAATTCATAATAATGATTATTAAATTTTATAATTATTCAATTAATTACATGATTAGTTTTTAAATTAATAAAAATTAAAAGAATAATTAGTTTTTAGAAAAGAAATGATGCAAATATAGTAAATAATTATGCTAATAAATTTTATGTTTCTAATTTTTTCGTACATCTATACTACTCTATAAAGCAAATTTGATGTATTTTAATTTTAGAATACTCTTAAAATTAAGTTTTTAAAACTTACTATTAGTGTTAATATGTAACTCTTAAATAAATGTTTAAATTCATAATAATGATTATTAATTTTTATAATTGTTCAATTAATTACATGATTCGTCTTCAAATTAATTAATATAATGATAATAATTAGCTTTTTGAAAAAATGATGCAAATGTAGTAAATAGTTATGTTAATATTTAAGTGTATGTTTCTAATTTTTTTCCTACATCTATAATACTCTATTAAACAAATTTGATATATTCTTATTTTAGAATACTCTTGAAATTAAGTTTTTAAAACTTACTATTAGTAGTAATTTGTAACTCTTAAATAAATGTTTAAATTCATAATAATGATTATTAAATCTCATAATTATTCAATTAATTACATGATTAGTTTTCAAATTAATAAAAATAATATTTTTAAAAGAAATGATGCAAATATGCATAGTGCTAAGAGATTTATTTTATTATATAATTATTACCTATGCATTGTAATCCTACAAAGATTTTCAACATTTGTTGTAAATTTTGTACTATAAACAAAGCTTCGTTTTACTCATTCACCAATGTGTGATAAATGTAACAACACTTAATAGAATATATTAATAGATAAATTTCAAATATATTTTCTCATTAATAGTATATAACTTGTTTAATTTGAAGTATAATTAAACACCTAATCATTTTTAAGTAAGAACAATATTTAGGTATTTATATCTATGTTTAATATTGAGTATATATATAATAACTTTTACGCACTTAACTAATATATATATATATATATAGTATATAACTTTATCCATAAATATGATATAAAATACATGTAAATTTAACTTTTGAATTAAAATTACAACTAAAAATTTATTGAATTAAAAAGATATACCAATATAAATAATCTATAACGCAATCAAATAAAAAACACTCGATACACACAACAATATTTAAACAAAATGAAATTAAATCATTTACGTATAATTTTTAAGGAAAAAATATGTCTCGTGGAATACGCGAATACTAATTATTCTTAATCTATTTTTCATTTTCAACACATGTTGTCTACTTATACTCTTTTTTTATAACGTTAAATTGCACAAACACAACTATACATATAACTATCATAAAATCGACACTAATTCAAACAAATTAAATTTCAAAAATAATTTATATACAATTTCAAATGGATAAAAGTTACCCGTCATATAACGCGGATACATTGGTAGTTATCTCTAAACAGAATTCTATAGACTCCTACACAATTTTAGGAGTCACAGGTTTAAATTCTCTATAAACTTGTATATAACACTTTCTTTACTAGTCTAAAATACACGTACATAAACACACACAACGATAAAATTGCAATAGAGTAAGCCACGATTTTAGAAGTCACGGGTCTAAATCCTTTATAAATGTATATAGTAAGTTTTCTAACTAGTCTAAAATAACACATACATAAACATACACAACGATAAAAAAAAAAAAAAAAAAAAACCCGAAAGGGTAAACTAGTACATATATTTTAACCCCCTCTTTTTCACATACACTCAAACACACACATGGCTAGCAGTAGCAAGCATCAAGTTTCAGATTATTACACTGAAACTACTGATGAAGAAGAAGAGTATAAACCCGAGAGAATTCATGACATGTGCAGTCCACCTAGGAGATGTGGACTTGACCCGAGAGCTCCATGGGTCAAAAAATGGGACCGGGTTTTCCTGCTGGTGTGTGCAATGGGTCTATTTGTTGATCCTCTCTTTTTTTACACACTGTCAATAAATGACTCGTGCATGTGTGTGTTTGTCGACGGATGGTTTGCTATCACAGTGACTTTTCTACGGTGCATGACGGATGTGTTGCACGTATGGAACATGTGGTTGAAGTTTAAGATAAGCAAGTGGTTGCGTCAACCACGGTTGAACTCAAGTGAAACGACTATACAGAAGGTGGCGTTTCGGTTCATGAATGTGACTAAGAACCGGTTCTTATTTGATCTCTTTGTCATCCTACCAATTCCCCAGGTTCCATTTTGCTTCTTAGTTTTCTTAATTGAGTAAACGATCAACTTGCGTGCAATTGTAAGTTTGACCACAAGCGTTTTAATTTCATATTCTTTTTTGATGACCATATATCCAGTCCAACCTACATTTCCACACAAAATTAGGATTGTTAGCACACCGATCATTTTATATTACAATATTATGTTATGTGATCGTTAAGTTAATTGCAATATCGCTAATAAGTCAGTGTATATCACTAAACACATAATATAACGTAATTTATATATAAATCTAAACGAACATGTTACATTAGATATCGGAACATGGTGTCATCATAGAAAATATATATCTAAATAAAAAGGTGACGTTTTTTTTCTTCTTAATAAAGACATGATGAAACGTAACGTTTGAAGCATAGGATCTTATATGCATGTACATATATATAAATATAGAGTACATGGGACCGTAGTTTTCACCTAAAGTATATAACAGTCGCTATTTGTACATAGATCAACACTGCATAAACATATTTTTGCAATTACGTCACTATTTATGTCGTCGTATGTAAGGATCAGTAGATACCTCAAATCACTTGTTACCATTGAGTCAATAAGTACATGCACCATGTGAACGTTTGTTCATATATGCGAGTGTTTAAACCTTGTAACAAATATGTACGAATGAATAAAGATTGTACCTATGTTAACGCGACGTTTCATTTTCATTTTCGATTCCCCTGGTTACTTTAGAAATGGAATAATTTATGGTATATGTTCCGCTAATAACACATATCTTGCATATAATTATGAATTAGACAACGATGTATGAGTGGATGACCCATCAAAATCAAATATGGAGGAATGGTCCTCGTGCGATCTAATTCAACAAATATGCACTAGATGTGTGATGCTAATAGCAAGAATTACTTATTTTAGTTAGAGCTTGTGGTGCATAAGTTACATGTTTGAAAATTGTCCTTTACGGTTTTTATAGCTTAGTGGTAAACTGGCATATATATGATTTTGTGCAAAGTATAATTCATACTGTCCCTTTAGTAAAAGAACAAAAGGTCAGCTTTCTAGTGACATTATTGTTGTACATACAAGTAACAGTATATCCAGGGGCAGATCTAAGAATAAAACCGAAGAGTATCCAAAAAAATTTGGTGAGGATTTTACATCGGAATTTTTGGGTTATGATTTTTTCGATCCGTCTTTTCGGGTCGGGTTACTATGATTGCTTTAATATATGTATAAAAAATGTAATAATCGAGTATTAAAGAGTTAGGATAAGTAAAATTAATCAATATTAGAAAATCTCAATATACATAATTTCACGCAAAACTAACAAATTCATATATAAAAATGTGAATAAAATATAATTTAAAATAATATGTGATAAAGCATTACAAACTCGTAAATAATAACATGTTAAAGTAACAATTTACTTAAATTCCTAATTTACTTATGAAATTGTAGATTAAACATTTTATTCAACTTTATTTGAAACTTAAATTCTAACCTGTAAGGTTTTAATGACTTTAAAATCATACTTAATAATAAACATGTAGTGCATAAAAATCCATAATTTAAACTAATCTAAAAAGCAAAAAGAATTTTAAATGAGTTCCATAAAGCATATAGACATCTTAAAATTTAGGATTTTTGAAATAAATAAAAACATGTTACATCATTTAAAGTTATTGTTATTAAAAGTTTGAAACTTCTTAAAGATTTTAATGTACAATAAAGTTAGACTTCTCAAATTTCTAAATAGTTTTCAGGTAAGTTATTCCCTTGAAGTTATAAACTTTGTGATTTATAAACTTTCCTTTTTCACTGTAAAATTAAAATCTGATCATTTTTATTCTTCAATAGAAACCAAAATAATTACCTCTAACGTTTTGTAATGTTGAAAGTTGATGGGTATCCAATCATTTGTGGAGGGCTATCCAACGTATAAAAAGAAAAAAATAATTTTTTTTAACGCATGACGAGATAACTTGAGGGGTTGTCATGTACTATGACAACCCCTTCATCCAAGATAGATCCGCACCTAAGTATATCACATGCAAGTATTTCTATTTTGAGGTGATTAATGTTTTGTTGCTTAAGTAGTTTTGTTATATTTTTCATACGTTTGCTTGCTTAAAAAAGTTTGGAAGGTTGTCTATATATACATGCTAATCAAAAAAGTACATACTTAACATATGAATAGAATTACAGGTAGTCTTATGGGCAGTGATTCCGGCATTGCTTCGAAAAGGCTCAACCACATCTGTAATGACAGTTTTCTTGATCATGTTTCTCTTCCAATTCATACCCAAGATTTATTATTTTGTACGCCTCTTGCGACGAGTGCAAAGTTTCTCGGACTACATTTTTGGTACAGTATGGTGGGGAATTGCTCTCAACATGATCGCCTATTTTGTCGCCTCACATGTAATATTGTTCCTAATTTCTAGACATTATAACTCGTTTGTGCAATAACTATACTAAACATGTAAATAATAGGTCATGGGATGATGTTTGATATTATTTTAACGTGTTATGTAGGCCGTGGGGGCGTGTTGGTACTTCCTAGGAATCCAAAGGGCTGCAGAATGCTTAAACGAGAAATGCATGGAAACAAATGGGTGCAAATCAAGATTATTAACATGCGAAAAGTTCATGTATTATGGAACAAACGGACTAGTAAGTGACCATTCAAGACTCTTATGGGGAGAGAACAAAAGTGCAAGATCGACTTGCCTACTAGATAACGATAAGTTTAGCTATGGAGCTTATAGATGGACAATTCAACTCGTTACCAATGAAAGTCGACTGGAGAAGGTATTATTACCCATATTTTGGGGGCTTATGACACTCAGGTACAACAAGTTTTAGTTATCAATCTGTTTTGTGTTTCATTTACTTGAAGTAATTTAATTACGGATTTTGCGCTTGTTTGACAGTACTTTTGGGAACTTAGAGAGCACAACAGATTGGTTGGAAATTGTTTTTATTATTATCGTTCTCACCACTGGGCTCCTTTTAGTCACTATGTTGATTGGAAATATTAAGGTACGCTGTAAATATCACTTACCTAGTTAAGTAATACTTAGTGTTGTTAAGTTTTGGTGTCAAATTTTAAAATGAAACTGTTGGAGCATTATTGTCTGTATTTGTATTCATTAGAACGTGTCGTAGAGTTAGTATGTAATTAGATCGAGTTGTAAAGTCCAAACGCATTCACGAACAAGTTACATTCAAGTAACTAAGTTACATTCACGTAACTCTTGAGTTACGTGCACGTAACTAGTAAGTTTCGTGCACGTAACTCTCTTCCAAGAGTTACGTGAACGTAATTGTTCTAGGGTTTCGGGTCTAGTATAAATAGCTAGCTCAGAATCATTAATGTGTGTTGTTGAACCTTGTCAGAGCATTTAGAGCAGAATTAGTTACGTGAGCTAACCCTAGATCACGTAACTCTTTGTTTTTGAGTGTTAAAGTGTTGTAATCGAGTGTTATTGTTTCTATTCGTGTTTGTAAACATTCACGTAAGTTTAATAGAATCAATCCTTTGATTATCTTGCTTGTTCTTCACCATATTTACTCACAAACTAGTTATTCCGCAATTAGTTTGTTTAGGGTTCAAAGGAGGTCCGAGATTAGGCGACCAACAAGTGGTATCAGAGCCTCTATACTTGCTATAGAGGTCTTTGAATCTGTTTGGTGAAGATTTGGGCTGATTTGGAATAGATCTAGGTTTTGGAGTAATTTAGGTTATTTCGGGATTTTTAGATCTAGGCCGTTCTAGCCGGAGTTTGGAGCTTAGGTTCAGATATTACATCTACAGTTGGTAGTATTACATATCTGCAGAAGAAGGGCACTTAGTTTTGTGTATTTCTTCGTTTACGGCCGTTTTTGTGAAGTTTTAGCTGCTGCACGAAATTGTCACGTAATTGAGGTAATCTGCACGTAATTCTCTATTTCGCTCACGTAATTGCGAATTACGTTCACGTAATTGTGCTTTTACGTGCACGTAACTTGTGAGGCTTGCACGAAATTGTTAACTTACGTTCACGAAATTGTTAAGTTACGCTCACGAAATTCTATATTTCGTGCACGTAATTGGGTATTTCGTGCACGTAACTCTTGTTCTGAAATCGTTCGTCTACTCATTTTACAAGCCGTTACTCTGCCCGATTTTCATTGGAAAGGATAGGTAGGTGTTAGGTTAGTTTTTTGGGTATTCGTAAGCTGAAGATTTTGGGAATTTGTGTGAAGTTAAGATGGCTCTAGCTACGAATTCTAATTCGCTCAACATGGAGACAAGCCGTAACCCTCAACTTCCTCCTTTATACAACCCGAACCGTAGTGTAGAGGACTGGATGATGAGTTTTAGGACGTATGTAGCGTGTACTGATCCGGGTATATGGGCTCCTATTCTCACGAAGTATGAAGCTCCCCATGACCTCAACACAGCCACCGGTATTAAAACCTATCGGCCTCCATCTACTTATTCCGATGATGAGAAAGCTCTTTGTCTCAAAAATCAGAAAGCGTTAGGAACTATTCAGTTCTGTCTAACCGATGAGATGAGGGCTATTTTCCGACTGCTCGATAATCCACACGATCTGTGGAATGCTATCGCAAAGAGGTATGGAGGTACGGAGGAAATGAAAGAAGTCAAAGCCGACTTGTTGAGGCGACAATTTGATAACTTCAAATGTGGAGAGAATGAGACACTAGATATGCTCATCTCGAGATTTAGTCGTCTGATAAATGATCTTTTTGAATTAAAAGTTGAGTTCAGCAAGCTCCAGACTAACTTAAGATTCTTGGATAGTCTGCCTCCGCACTGGGAGTTTCGTGTGCTTCTTTTGAAAGACAAACCCGAGTTAAGAGATTATAGCTTTGAGGATCTCATTGACAAACTTCGTATAGCCAATCTGCAAATGCAAGAAAAGGCTTATGGTAGCAATACGTTTGCTGAGAAGGTACTAAGGGATAATGCGGGAGTTGCTTTCCTCTCGGATATCTCATCCAGAGTACCTTCATCCTCCAGTTACTTACCTCCGACTCTCAACTCTCCGAATGTTCAAGATAGTCCTCCCGTATCGAGCTCAGCCGATTCACTGTGTCCTTCCTGTTCTTCTTGTAGAACTTGCTCATCGAGACGGGAAATGAATACGGCATTTGCGGCTCCTCTTCTAAGATCACAAGGGAGAGGAAAGGAAACGGGTTTCAGCACTTCTAGTTCCCAGAATGTGGAGCCTGATCGCTTACAATCGTGCTTCGTTGCAGCATACAATGACTTGATCGACGGACGGATCGCATGCTCCTCCCTCAACGAGGAAGATTACGAGCAGGTTCATCCCGATGATCTAGATGAAATGGATATTCGATGGAATATGGCTATTCTGACTAAGCGGATTAAAGGGTTTCTCAATCGCACGGGAAAGAAGTTTGTTGGTGGCGATAGGAAAAGTGGAATGGGCTTCGACAAGTCGAGGGTAAAGTGCTTTAAATGCAACAATTACGGGCACTTTGCTCGTGAATGTGGTCAACACTCTCGTGAAGACCCTCGACATGATCACGGAGAAAGATATAGTCAACAACAACAAGGTCAAGCCTCCCATCAAGGAAGAAGCTATCAACAAGGAGGATATCAAGGTCCAGCATCGAGGAATCTCCGAATTCAAGATGCAGAAAAGGATGCAAGTGCACTCATAGCTGTGGATAACCGGGTAGACTGGAGTGCCTATGAGGATATCGCTCCAAGGATGGATAACTTTGCACTAATGGCCTCTACTTCAGATGCTTCTTCTAAACCTGAGGTAGATTTCGATCCTTTCACTCCGGTTTGTACTAACTGCAGTGAGCTAGAGGCCAAGCTCACTGTATGGAGTACCTCTGCTAGAGAGTTAAGTGTCGAAGCTAATGATTTTAGATTAAGAAATGATGCCTTGTGTAAAGAAAACAGAATTTTGACTACTTTTAAGAAAGAAAAACAAGTTGAAATCTCTGATTTAAAAATTGTTATTACTCGACACATTTCGAAAATCCAAGAGTTCTCTGATGCTTATGCAGCTGAAAAATTAAATGTTGCCAAGAAACAGAGTGAAATTGATACTCTGCAGGCAAAGTTAGCTGCAATTGCAAACTCTAAAGAAATCTTGGCTCAGTTGATCGAATCTCAACGGACGAACACTAAGGATAAGGGTGGACTGGGGTATTCTAGTATGCCCCCTCCAATGAATTTCACCCCAATCCCAGCCGATGGCTCGTCCGTAGAAGTAACTCAATCTGCTTCTTTGACCTCTGAGGCTCCAAAAGCCGAAGAAACTGGTCCAGAAGTCAGTATCAGTAAAATTGAGTCTAAAGAGACCTTAGAAAGACCTGACCAAAACTCAAAAGACTTGACCGATTTGAAAGATGTCCATTTATCTAAATATCAAGAGAGTCTTTTCGAGAAAGTCATTCAGCGCCTGGAGAGCCGTCTTATTACTAAGATGGACAAGAAGTTTGAACAACTTCAGGTGCGAGAAGGTAAACGGATTGTTAAGCAATCCGATTCCAAGCAGGCCGAGTCAAAGTCCATAAAATCGACCTCAAAGGGTAAAGAAAAGGTTGAGGCACCAATTCTCACTATTCAAACCCCTATGTCTACGATCTTCACTAAGGGAGTGGCTTCTTCTTCTAAGCCTACAAGTTTCTCTCCTAAAGTGTCTAAAGCTAAATCAACCAAGGTAATACCACCACGAAACGACAATCAAAAGAAGATTCCAACTTCTCAGGTTCCCGAGGTTAATTCAACTGACCCTCGAACCTGCTATTATTGTCGATGTGAGGGACACATTGCCAAGGTTTGTCCTCGTTTGAAAAGCTTAATTTTGAAACGTAAAGAGTCAAGAACAACTTCAAACGTTAAGTCTGTTCCTCAAAGGAAGAATCAACCAAACAAACCAAAGGTTGATTCTCCTTCAGTCAAGGTCAAAACCGATCCAAAATCGAAATTGACTGAGACTGTTAAAGATAATAAAGAGTCGTTCGAACATCAGGATGACACATCAACCACTACTGATTATCAGAAAGACCATGAATTGGTTGATGTGATCATTACCGATGAAAGTGGGAGACCCAAGTCGGTTAAGGCTTGGGTCCCCGTTACAAACTAACCTCTCTTCTAAGATGTGCAGGAACGACCAAAGTGAACTGTAGATAATACGTAGTATGTCATCAGTGGTTGTTCAGGGCACACGACAGGTTAATTCTTGACGATTGGAAGGCTCCGAGTGCTTACACATGCTCGACTGATCAAATGCCTTCCCGTCAAGTGTAAAGGTTCTTTATCACGAGATAAAGTGTAAAGGTTTGAGTATTTTATCGGTTTTATCTCTTGAAATGAGTTTAAAGATTTCCTTCTTAACCGAGAAGGTAAGTTTTCTTACCTATTTTGGTAAGTTTAAAGTGTTTAGACTTCGCAACATATAACAGTTGCGAACTCGGACAAAAACCGTTTTGCTTAAATGCAAAACTCTTTTCAAAAGAGTCTAAAGTTTTGAAACTCATCGAGTCTAAAGTTAAATAATCTCGGATGAGTATAAAGTTTTTGAAACTCATTGAGTAAAAGATTAAATAATCTCAAGTGAGTATAAAGCGTCCAATATGATAAAAACCTAAATTTTTGATCGTGACTTCGAAACTTTTCTTTTTAAGTTTTTAGGATTTGTATAGTTCCAAAAATAATAAAAATAAGAAAAACATAAAAAGAGGGGGAGAAAGTTTGTGAAAACATTAGGAAATGACAAACATTAGGAAATGATAGTACATCGCGGATTTTAAAATTTAGAATCACAAGTTTTTGTTCGATGTATTAGTAGGTACGGCCAATATCATATAAACAATTTTCCGAACCTGTTTCTAATGGGTAACACGGTTAAGTTTGTTCATCTCAGTGATAAGCTGAAAACTTTCGGTGTACCTGGAATCTGTCACCATAGGATTATATATATAAATAAGTATCTGAGAGTAATAGAAAAAGCGAGGAAAAGAAAAATTGAGAGAAAATCAAAAAAATATAATAAATCGTTTTTTCTAAAACTCAAAGAGTTTTTATTAATAACTCCTAAACACCTTGAGGCGCTCCTGGATTCTATAAGGTTGCGAAATCATAGTTTCCGTGCGGTTAGTATAAAGGTTGAGGAGTTAAGTAAAACTCGTATCCTTGAGGCGCCCCTGGATTCTATAAGGTTGCGAAATCATAGTTTCCGTGCGGTTAGTATAAAGGGGAGAGTAGAGTCAAATAAGAATTCCGTAACTCTTGATGCTAACTTGATAAACGGCAAAGACAGAGGGAGGAGTTCACGAGTCTATAAAGCTTTTAAGCTCAAAAAAATTAAAAAATATATATAAATAAAAAAAAAAAAAAAAAAAAAAAAAAAAAAAAAAAAAAAAAAAAAAAGCTTCTCTACTTATGAAAAATGCACAAAGTGCTTAAACTCAATACTATAAGTATGCATTTTCAATACGTAGAGTAGTTACCTAAATAGGAATAAGGTGACGGGTTTCCTAACTAAATACTGGAGGTTTGATGACGCTTTGAGGGGAGTTCGGACTTAATTAAGTGTAAATATGAGTGGGATCCATATAAACAGTTGTAATCTAAATAATCGGAAGATTCTTTATATGATATATATGTTGTATTTAAGAGGACAAATATACTAATAATCGGCTGATTCTTGTGATTCGACTTCTGCGATATGATCCTAAAAGCAAACTAATCCCTATCCAAAAAGATTTGCCCTTTTGTAGGTTGCTAAAGTAGTGTGAATAGCTTATAGTTAAAAACCACAAAAAGAGTTTCGGTTTTAGGTTAAGAAAACAAACAAAAATCAAAAATATTTTATTTCTGCGTTTATTTTCTTCGTTGTCACGTATCGCTTATGGTTAAAAAGGTTTTATCACGTGTTTTCTGAAAAATGAGAAATTTTGTCAGTTTAAAGAACAAAAACACGTTTTTGGTCAGTTTTATCTTTGTAAGCCAGGTTTTACAAAGTTTAAAGATCGGATCTTGAAGAGTTTAGCACTTCTTGGAAGTCGAGGACTCGAAGCTGATATTCATGGAGCCGCGTTGCTTAATGATGAAGATTAGCTGTCTGAAAAGATTCGCAAGATAACGGTTGCAAACTTTACACCGTTCAAGTCTCTATGGAGTTTAAAGGACTGACTCTCGATCTCTCGACACCAAAAGTTCAAGACAATTTTGAAGAATACAAGCTACATCCAAGGGGGAGTTTGTTGGAGCATTATTGTCTGTATTTGTATTCATTAGAACGTGTCGTAGAGTTAGTATGTAATTAGATCGAGTTGTAAAGTCCAAACGCATTCACGAACAAGTTACATTCAAGTAACTAAGTTACATTCACGTAACTCTTGAGTTACGTGCACGTAACTAGTAAGTTTCGTGCACGTAACTCTCTTCCAAGAGTTACGTGAACGTAATTGTTCTAGGGTTTCGGGTCTAGTATAAATAGCTAGCTCAGAATCATTAATGTGTGTTGTTGAACCTTGTCAGAGCATTTAGAGCAGAATTAGTTACGTGAGCTAACCCTAGATCACGTAACTCTTTGTTTTTGAGTGTTAAAGTGTTGTAATCGAGTGTTATTGTTTCTATTCGTGTTTGTAAACATTCACGTAAGTTTAATAGAATCAATCCTTTGATTATCTTGCTTGTTCTTCACCATATTTACTCACAAACTAGTTATTCCGCAATTAGTTTGTTTAGGGTTCAAAGGAGGTCCGAGATTAGGCGACCAACAGAAACTTCAGGTGTTTTTACATTCAACAACATCGAAGAAACAAGCGATGCATTTGAAAATGAGAAACATAGAGTGGTGGATGAGTAGGAAACACCTCCCTCATGGACTTCGACAACGAGTTAGAAATTATGAGCGGCAAAGTTGGGCTGCAATGCGTGGAGTAGATGAGTGTGAGATGATCTGTAACCTCCCCGAGGGACTGCGAAGGGACATCAAGTACCATCTCTGCTTGGACTTGGTTCGACAGGTAAATAACTATACAACAAGCCGATGTGTTAAATATCATACATACGGAATAATACATACCCAAACTTGATGAAAATATACAAATTGTACTTGGATAACAAGAATGATCGTAAAGGGTGATGGATTATAAGAAACATATTGAAATGTTAACGATAAATATTCAACTAACCAGGTACCCTTATTTCAACATATGGACAACTTGGTCCTTGAGAACATATGTGACCGTGTTAAGCCGCTTATTTTCACCAAAAGAGAAACAGTGAGTTCATCTAAATTCTATCCTCCGAAGTCTCGAATATATTTATATATGTTTTTAATTTTAATTCGTTTTTAAATTATTATAGATTACTCTAGAGGGGGATCCGGTACAAAGAATATTGTTTATAGTACGAGGACATCTTCAGAGCAGCCAATTTTTACGAGATGGTGTCAAAAGTTGTTGCATGTTAGGGCCCGGAAACTTTAGTGGGGACGAGCTCTTGACGTGGTGTTTAAAGAGACCCTTTGTTGAAAGACTACCACTATCATCCTCAACACTAGTCACTCTCGAGACAACAGAAGCATTTGGGCTAGATGCTGAAGATGTGAAGTACGTTACACAACATTTTAGGTACACATTTATGAACGAAAGAGTCAAAATGAGTGCGAGATATTATTCTCCAGGATGGAGGACGTGGGCAACGGTTGCAATTCAGTTGGCGTGGAGGAGATACAAGCATAGGCTTACACTTACTTCTTTATCGTTCATTAGGCCAAGAAGACCTTTGTCGAGGTGTTCATCGCTTGGGGAAGATAGATTAAGACTCTATGCGGCTCTTCTGACTTCACCAAAGCCTAATCAGGACGATTTTGAATGTTGAGAAGTTGTAATAATGTGATTTATTATATATATATTGAACTTATCTTTTAGTATTTGCATTGTAAGATTTTTCGGAAAAAATTATTTGCATTGTAAGTCGTCCTTATAAATAAAATGTCGACCTATATATCCGTTATATCTTTTTCTTAAGTCAAAGTCATAAGCTATGCATATTTATCGTTGATCTTGACTATCATTGGATACTCTTTGTGATTATAAATCTTGATCTAGATTGGAAAATTTGACCGGAAAGGACGTTATCGTTGCCGGATTAGTGTAAACGGACACTACCGGAAAATTTTAGTGAAACCGGTATAGCCGGTGTTGGCAACGTAACGCCACCTGGACAGCCGCGTCACCACTCCATTCAACCTTTCGTCCAATCACCATGTACTTTTCTACTTCTCTATCCAACGTGTCATAAGT
This sequence comes from Senecio squalidus, assembly GCA_910822075.1. Taxonomy (NCBI): domain Eukaryota; kingdom Viridiplantae; phylum Streptophyta; class Magnoliopsida; order Asterales; family Asteraceae; genus Senecio; species Senecio squalidus. Next base: position 8,151,769 of record CAJVGC010000060.1, read on the forward strand.
TGGAGTTGGCACCTCCGGCTAATGGTAAAAAGTTTAGGGTTTAGGGTTTTGGAGGGTTTACGGTTTATGTTTTAACTATGGTTAAGTGTTAGTGTTTAAAGTTAATTATGTATATATTTTGATGGTTTTTATTAAAATTTTAAAATTGTGTTTTGTTAATACGTATCCGTTTTAGAGTTTATAAAAGTTAATTATTGTCTATAGCTTTTATTTTTGTATTTTATGATGTGTAATTAATATAAAAAATCATTATTTTCACATAAATGGTTAAGTTAACGTGCTTAGGGTTAATTATGTATGTATTGTGATCGTTTTTATGAAAATTTTAAAATTATGGTTTGTGATCCCCGTGAATTTGTTTGATTGATTTTGTACATCACAAATGGTTAAGTTAACGTGCGTAGTCGAAAGAGTTGAGAACTGCAGTATGCCGTCTGTGGATAACTTGATATGTGGTTCATAAAGGGCTTGTGATCCCCCTGAATTTGTTTGATTTCTAAAGGTAACTATAAAAATCCATAATATCATAAGAATTTATCTGTTTGATTTCTAAAGACTACTTGGTACTTACTATTTACTACTTAGTATAGTTTAAACATATATACAACATAAAGTTTTTAGACCAAACCAAAACAAAGTTTGACAAAATGCAAAATGTTCTATTTCCTTCTTGATACTAACTTTCAAAATGAACTTGCACAAAGAAAACTAAAATGCAGTAAAATTATGCCTTTACACCCTCCAGACTCGAAAAGTCATTAATCTCATGACCTGCTGATCCTCTAAACAACAAAATCGCAAGACTCCCAATCGAAAAATGAATGAAAGACCCATAACAATGAGTTACAAATGAACCGAAATCAGTCCCTACAATACACTGCCATCCACCTCCATACACCCTATCGAACTCCTGCAATCAAAGATTTAATCTTTCAATCATTTATAAACCCGAAATTTAAGTAAAATAAACCCGACATTTGAGTTGATGTCATACCTGTTTTAGGACTCGTGCTATTTCAGTAGCTTCAGTTACATCAAAGAAATCAAGTGCTTTAGCTGCTAATTGAAGTGCATCATCTTGCATGGTTTGACGCATATCAGTCTCCCCGATCACAGCTTTGCCTTCTAACATGATTATATTGAAATTTACTTCGATAAGAAACGTTCAAAAAGTGTTGTAAAAAAGATGATTGAGGATGTGAAAGAAGATGAACACGAATGTGAATTATATAACCGTAGAGGGTGGATATATGGGGCCTTCGAGACACATTGGTATACAAATTAATTCCCAGTTTATGTGGTTATCAAAATCACGACCTATAGTGAAAAAAGACGAGTTGGATGAAGCTTTGCCACAAATTAAATGTAGTGGCACAAAACAAAGTCCATGAAAGGCCATATATGTGCTAGAATGGTGACAAAGCTAGTCGGGAGCTAACAATTTAGTTAGTTTTTTTTTAACATCAGATCACCACGAATTGTATCCAACAGGGATAGCACGTTAGTCGTATATGTAAATATATCCTCGGAAATAATACAACCAATAAGAATCGAACCTTAGACCAGTCACCTACAAACAAAAATGTTCCAATTTGAAAATATCCACCTTTTATAAATATCGTATAAAGATCTTCTTAGACCCTTGTCGTGTTTTCTTGATTTTTTAGGCGGTAGGGTCTCGTATTTTTGGTCATTTTCTGCTAATGTAGTTTTCTTCTCGTCGGTAACCAATTAAAAGAAGACTCATTAGCCTTACATGTTAACGGGGAATCCTTAAATACATTTTTACACTTATGTTTAAATAACTAGATTATTGTCCCGCGATAGTACGGACAAAGATAAAGTTTGACTCATACATTTTTGTTTATATAGATTTTAAGTTTGCTTATAGTTAAATAATATATATAATTTTACGTTTATATATACATGTTTTGATATTTTTATGAGGAGATTTTAGAATAACAATATTGTGAGATGTAAATAAAAGAGAAAATGTAATTATGTATTATAAGAGGTGTAAAATAGAAATAATCTTTGATAAAATCAACAATCTGATCTAATGATTGAAATCGAAGAAGATAATACATTAATGGACCTTAATTCACCATGAGATTTAAGTCTCATCTTTTATTATATATTAAATATATTTTTTTAGTTTTCTATTCTTATAATGAAAAATCAGTAATTTAGAATTAAATAAACAAATAAATAAATAAAAAGGTAAATGTGACTGTTAAGACTCATATTTAAAATATTACATTTCTTTAGTCAGTAACCATATATATATAAAGTGACATTTAATAGAGATGATATTTATTTGTGTAACATGTATCTTATGTTAGATGCAAGCGATAGAGTTGTACTCAAGGGAAAAATTCACATGCACTTTTAGTTGATATTAAGCTACATGGAGTTGTACATCTACATGTGGTTTCTTTAAGACCATACATATAGGTTCCGAATACGAGTCGTATTAGTAAAAAGAATATACCCTTCTGGCTATAAAAGTTCATCCGGTGACGACTATTGGTTGCCCGCAAAATTGGTGTTTATTTTGAAATTAATCATCGTAAAACAAGTCAGATATCTAGATTAACTAAGATAAATAATTAAACAAATTTTTTAAGGCTATTTTGAGATCAAATTAATTATGAATAAAAACTTGTAACTTGTAACATTTATCCTTCAATGTTATTTTAAATTCAATTTACATACTCATTGCCATTTATCAGGAGTTTGCATGGTTGATTGCTAATTACTATAATTTACCTTTTAGTTTTAATAGCCATCAATGTATTTAAACATATCACAATCTCTCACTCTTTCTAACAAAGATGAGGAATGTTTCGAAGTCGTGGTTCTTCGGAAATATCGGAATGACCTCATCATCAATTCTAAAAAGCCGCAGAAAGACAAACTTAGTGATGACATCATGCTTCTATCATTTTCTTTGATTTCAAATCGATGTAAAAAGTATAGCTTAACTTGGAAAGATTGGATGTGTACCCATATTCATATTTATCAAACTCTATGATTAATTTTTCCTTAGCTTCTTGCTAGCTTAACTTGATTTAATCGCCGTTCAAAAAAAAAGGTAACTATTTGTAAGTAAAACTCTAATATAGTAATATACGTCACTTAATACTTTAAACATAGATTTTAGGGCTATGTCTTACCATATTCATAAAATTATATGATATTAGAACAAAATTATTCATTATATCCGTATATCGTAGACAATAATACCATAAGTTTAAAATTACGAGTTTAAGCAACCGAACAAATTCAACTATTTATAAGTCTTGTATTTTATGTCATGAATGCAAACTCGAGTTCAATAAGGCTCGACCTAGTCGAACTCGAATTACTCGATCAATCAGAAAATATCTTGGATATGATTTTCTAAGTCATTTTTAATTCAATCCATTGAATCAAAGAGAACAATTTCCCATTTCTTAAGGTAAAACCTATAAGCTTTCACAAGTTATAACGTTGACATAAACAAGTGAATGAACACCTCCTTTCATACTTTACAAGTTATATACGAAAACTAGCCTATAAATAGACCATTGTGTAGGTCCCAGTGGTCCGATCTACAGGATTAAACCAACTAATCACGAGGCGGAATTTCGTAATTAGTATGCACAGATTATAATCGAAAGCAATAAACGTAAGAACACAATTACCGAATTCTAAAGCTTCTGATTAACAATAACACTTGTTACAATCCGGAAGCCTAACACGAATTCTCTACCAAAAACCAACAGCCTAAAACTACCCTGAACACCTCTATTTATAGAGTAACATGTTCAGCTAGTTTTGGGCTTGGACCTATTGGGCCTCACGGACATGCAAGTCCGTGAGCAGCCCACTAAGCTAACTATATCAGGCTAATATAATACAATGTAATCAAAACATAATAGAACATCCAGTCATTGTGCATCTTGCACTAACACATTGTAATACCTTTTTCCATAACAAATCAAACCAAAAACAATAAAATGGCAAGCAAAAAGAGTTCGATTTTGATCGGTTTGGCAACAATTGCAGTTATTGGCGCACTTACAGAAGTCGAAGCTTATTCGAGCTCTTACTGTGGCCCTTTGTCTCGTTGCAATGGGAAAACCCTTTACTGCCCTTCGGAATGCCCCTCTAGCGAGTCTAGTGACTCCAAGGCCAAAGTTTGTCTCATCGACTGCTATTCCCCTAAATGCAAAGCCGAATGCAAACGTAACATTACTTTTCCATTACTCTTAATTTTCATATTCACCTTTTTTTACATAAAAGGCAAATTCCATATTTGTTTCAGGTCATTTTCTATTATATGTATAACTTTGAAAAATAATAACGTTCAAGTCTCTTTATTATACGTTTATAACCAGATAAAGTATCTAATTATAAGTATACGCTTAACCCAAGTTTTTTGGATTGTGTTATTTAGACCGTAAACCAAACTGCAACAGCCCAGGATCAGCATGCTACGACCCAAGGTTCATCGGTGCCGACGGCATTGTATTCTACTTTCACGGAAAGGTTAACGAGCATTTCAGCTTAATCTCCGACTCTAACCTCCAAATCAACGGCCGATTCATCGGTCACCGCCCCGAAGGCCGATCCAGGGACTTCACCTGGATCCAAGCCTTAGGTCTCCTATTCAACTCCCATAGTTTCTCACTAGAAGCCACAAAAACCGCCACATGGGACGCCACAATCGACCACCTTAAATTCTCCTACAACGGAGAACAAATCTCCTTACCTCTCGGCGGTCTTTCCACATGGACATCCCCCGAGGACGATATTAAAGTCGAGAGAACTTCAATGGTCAACAGCGTAATGGTAACAATACCCGGAGTGGTCGAAATTTTAGCAAATGTAGTTCCCATTACCGCAGAAGATGACCGAATCCATAGCTACAAAGTTCCATCCAACGATTGTTTTGCTCATTTGGAAGTACAGTTTAGGTTTGCTGGACTTTCGGACAATGTAGAAGGGGTGTTGGGGAGAACATATCAGCCCGATTTCAAGAACCCGGCCAAGCCAGGAGTTGCAATGGCGGTTGTGGGAGGCGAAGAGAAGTATAGAACCAGTTCTTTGGTGTCGGCTGATTGCGCAAGCTGCATTTTCGACCCGAGTAATGTTGTGGACAAAGAGAAGGAGATTAATGAATATGGAGCATTGGATTGTGTTGGTAAAGGATTGTACCATGGAAATGGGATTGTTTGCAAGAAATGAGGGGTGAAAGAATGAAAAGGTTTAAAGTATGATGGTTTAATTATGAAATAAAATCATTATAAATGATTAATAAAACCTTGGATTGTTGTTTAAACTCTCTATGTTAAAGACTTTGGTGAATTTGTTTGTAATGTTTCAATATCTAAATGCAATGTGTAATGTGGCTTTTCATGTTATTTTCCAATCTAAAGTTGATATTGTAGTATTTATTTTATGAATACTATAATCACATACATAAATACCTCTTATCATAGAAAATCAAAGGAAAGTATGTATCATGCAAAATTAATCTCATTTAGATTGTCACATTAGGTTTTACAAATACAAAATAGGGGTGAGTATGGTTCGGTTTGGTTCGGTTATGACCATAAACTGAACCATAACCACATATTTGGTTATTTGATAAATGTAACCAACATGTTATTGGTTCTTAGCGGATCGGTTATTGGTTATTAATGGATCGGTTCGTTTAATCAATTAGTTAGTAACCAAACTTTTTCATTTACTACTATATTTCTACTTAAATTCATAAAAATATATAATTCATTATTATGATTGATTAAAATACTTAAAAGATAAGATTCATTCATACATTTACATTAAACATTGTTAACATCTAATCAAAAAACTTATACAAACAACTTATTATAAAGCAAAAGTTAACATTTAAACAACTAACAAAAGTTGGTATTTAAAAAACTAAAACTAAAAACTCTAAAACCCCATATGGTTCGGGTTGGTTATCACATACATAAATACCTCTTATTATAGAAAATCTAAGGCATGCAAAATTTGTGATATCTTAGGTAAATCTCACATCCCCGTGATGTTTAGCAAACATTTAGTCTTTAATGACACAACACGTTTTGGTGGCTTCAGGCACTGCTGAGCTTTTAAACTCTGTAGATAAGCGTGCTTGGGCCTGAGTAATTTCAGGATTGGTGACCCCCTGGTAAGCTCAACCAAAAGTAAATATGTGAGCCTTGCTGGCAGAGCGGACAATATCGCGGTCATGAAAAGACGGGGTGTTACAAGTGGTATCAGAGCCACTCTTGTGGCGTTTGGGATGGTGGGGCAAACCTCAACGAGGACGTTGAGTCCCAATTGGGGGTGTTTGTGACACCTTAGGCAAATCTCACATCTCCCGTGCACAAGAGTGATGTTGAGTATATGAGTAAACTTTTAGCCTTTATTGACACGACGCGTTTTGGTGGCTACAGGCACTGTAGAGCTTTAAAACTCTGTAGTTAAGCGTGCTTGAGCCAGAGTAATTCCAGGATGGGTGACCCCCTGGGAAGCTCAACCAGAAGTAAATCTGTGAGCCTTGCTGGCAGGGCGGACAATACTGCGGTCATGAAAAGGTGGGGTGTTACAGATGATAACGAGACTGAAGATCAAATTTTGTAGGGTAACAAGAACTAGAACTGATCAAATGAGTCATCAGTCGTAGGGGTAAAATTAACGGTTATCTACCGTTAGCTTGTAAAGCTCTCGGTAATAAACCCAACTATATTGACTCATCTTTTCTTCTTTGAAGATTTCACATGTGCATTGTACGGAGAGTGACCAAGGCGTATAATACCCATATCGGATAATTAATAAATCTGACTAGGAAACTCTACCACTTCCGAAGGCGCTAAGAAAATCAAGGGGACTTCCTATAAGGCGTTGTTCCAAGAATAAGGTATATATTAAACTCAGTTTTTCAACTTAAAAGAAGTTCAGGAAATTCTGCGGGAATACTTCCACTTACTCACGAGTATCACGCTAATCATTTATCTTCACTACATCATACTCCGTCACTAGGTGAACACGGTAAGTAGGATTTCCTTAACTAATATACTCGCGAATCTTCAGATTTACGAAGGCTTGAAATACGAATTAACGAAAAAGAAATCGCGAAGGCGAAAAGAATAAAGAGATATCACGGAGATGAAATGATATGAGCTATGAAATAATCTCGAACGCGAAACGAATGGTGAAATAATTAACCTCACGCGTGACGGGGTAGTATCACGACTACGCATGGTGAGGAAAGTTCAGGAATGTGAAATGACTAGAAGGTCGGAAATATGAAATGACGGAGCCGTAGACACGATAGCGAAAAGGCGACGAATAAATCAAGGACATGGTATGAGCGAAGATACGTTTAAGAATACGTAGATAACAAAGGTTTAATGAAAGTAAGATATGGGTGAATAAATCACCATGGATATGGAATGAAAGAATTAATATGAAGCGAACGAATAGTGATCATAAGTTTAGGGAAAGTAGTGAATACATTATGATGAGGAAAGTCGATAACACAACATCGGCTCCATACGGATCTGTAATGTAGATAGATTAACGGATCACTGCTCCTAAAGGCTTACGAATCATATTTTTTCGGTACACGAACTCGGCACGATGTGCAGAAAACCAGTCCATGATGAAACGATACTGGGGATTCTCAGCTTCGACGAGTTAAATTTTGATTGGAAAAGAATGGTCGTCAAGGAAAAAATGTAGTTTTGTCAACGTCTTCGAAGTTCTTCAACAGCTAGCCGTCTGCTAACTCTACATCGTAGGTGAAGTCTAACTTACTAAGGTTACGAAGAAGTAAGACGTGGAAGAGTCACGAGTCGAAATCTTCTCATCTATTCTAGGGATAACATGAGTCGAAAGTCACGAGGCGTGAAAGCGATTAAGAGAAAGAAATGTAAACATGAATAAGGATAGTTGATTAAGCAAAAGAAGAATGTGGGTCACTAGTCATACTTAGGTAATTTAATCATAGGCTATAGCAAGACTTAGTAATCGTCATACGGAAAAGTAAGGTTCAAAACAATAAGTTGTAACAATGGTACAAGAGTGTCAAAGAAAGTAGTCATAACGATGGTCGTGCTAGAATGAACAAAGTATCATACCATCAGCATCAAGGTTACAACATTCATATAACCAAAGGATAATCTTATTAAACTGGTAAATCCGAAGTTCAATGTTTTACATAGTCTGAATAAACGAAATATAACAATCTCAAAAGGAAAAAAAAGGTACAATAGTATCAAATAGATCAGAACAATTCCACGTAAGCGATCTAATTGGTCACAAAGCAAGCATCAAATTACGGCAACCTCAAATCTTGGTTCCAAACACTCGATCGTCAGATACACTAGTACTAGTAGAGAGTCTGGAAGAAAAGGAAATCAACTTAGGACATTTGTCACGACGGTGTCCAAAAGTACCACACCCGTAACATGATCCACGAGCAATCTTGCAAAAACGCTTTGTGTGTCCTAATATCTTGCGTCTTTTGCAAAACCAACATGCGACTTCACTAACGTGGGCACCTCCACACTTTCTACACTTATGGCGATCTCTCCAATCCTTTGAAGGTGTAACTAAGCGATTCTTAGTCTTTTGCGGTCCTTAATCATGCTTGCGGCTCTTCTTCTTGCAGCGGGAGTTTCGGTTTCTCTTACCACTAGTCTTGAGTTGAACCTCGGTGTCATGTGGTATCATCGAGCTCGGCATTACCGGGTTCCTACCAAAACTCACTCCACTAGGTGTAGAGTTTCAAATACTCTTCAGGACTCTCTCACTGACCTTCGCCACGAGATCGGGTAAGATAGCAGCAAAGCCTTCCGTAAGTATCGTCTCAAACCGATCCACCAAGCTACTCTCGATGTTCTTCGGTGTCGGCCGCTTACGCTTAAGGGTTCTCTCGGGCATCATCGTCTGGGAAGAAAAATAGAAAGGAATATGAGTGTGTGCATAACTCGAGATTAAAACAAGTAAAAACAAAACATATAAATTCAAAGGGAATGCACAAATAAAGTTTTTTCATAGTAAATCGATATAAGCCTAAAGTCTTAGAAAACATATAAATTCAAAGGGAATGCACACAGAAAGTTTTTCCATAGTAAATCGATATAAGCCTAAAGTCTTAGACAGTCTAAGTGATTCACATAGGAAGCCACTTAGTTCGCTATAACCATTGGCTTTGATACTAATTTATGTCACACCCGGCTCAGGCGGAAACTCGAGGTGTACAGTATAATAGGTATCAGAAGACCAATTATGACATCGACTAAATACTACAACAATAAGTTTACATTAAATGAAGTTTAGGAGTTACAACAATACAAAATAAAACAACATAAAATAAGTTCGTGGCCTAATTAGAAACTAACTACTTCTAGCTAAGCCTCTTTCGGTACTCCCTACAAATCTCTTTTTATCATTCTTTTCTGTTTTAATTTTACTCTAAATCTTTCTCATCTAAAATCTCATATAAAAAGGTTAAAAAGACTAAAACGTTTAAAATGATTAAAAACCTAAAAGTTGGATTAATATATGATTCATTTGCCATTTTTATAGGTTATTAGCAAATCTAATCTCAAATGTCACATTTAAACTTATTAAAAAACCAGATAATTTCATATAGGAATATTACTAAACTTCCTTCCGAAAATCCTTCCAACACATTCTTGAACATAGTGGACTTTTAGCCTAAGTATTCTATGTAAATCTTAACTATGAATACATTAAGTAAAAAAATGACTAAAACCTTGTAAAATCTTATAAATTACTATATGTACAAATATGTATAATTTACTTAAGTTAATTTATGGACTAATAGACTAAATAACTTTAAACAACAACCTAGAAATATTCATATAAGACTAAAACTAACCTACCGATACTAAAACGTACATAATCTAAAAGCTTAATTTTGGCCACCGGAGCCCCGGTGCGCCGCAGTGGCTATCCAGTGCGCCGCACTGGTCTGGTCATAAAGCCAGCGCGACGCACTGACTACCCAGTGCGCCGCACTAGTTGCTGTTTCGGCGATTTCACGTATTTTGGACAAAAATAAGTATACGTAAACATATATTAACCTATATAAAGTATTATATACTGATAAATATACTCTTTGGAATCAAAACTTAATCGCAATCTAAAACGTCATATATATTATTATTGTTACTTACAAAACGTACGTCTTTTCGTATTTATTATCTTTCAAAACGATCAATATCTTGGATTTTAAATCTAATATTTTATCAAATTTTTATAAACTTAATTGCAAACTATCTTTACTCAAATATTCAAATGATTTCTTAAAATATTCAAAATGACAAAGGTTGACTTTTGTTGACATTGACTTCTTTTCAAAAGGTTGACTTATGTTGACTTTGACCAAGTCAACTATCTTTTGATGTTGACTTTGGTTGACTTTGACTAAACCTAATATTCCTTTCAACCGATATTCATGTTAGTCATTTTCGGCTCGGAATATCATTCCATTCTAATCGTCTTTATAGACTTAAATGATCGATATCTTCTTGTAGTCATTATTGACTTGAAATATCGAATATCTTTTACTCTTCACTTTGACACGAATTATCGCTATTTTATTCGACGACTTTAACTCCATATATTATTTGTTCGAACATTTCTAAATTTTAATATACAATATAATACAACGTTAATCATATAAGGCTAAACCTACTACGTTATAGAGATACTTAGACTTTTATGTCTTTATGCTAGGGCATTTAGGCGGTGGAACATTATTCTCCCGATTGTGTCTACCCGACATACTTATCGCTGATTCGTGAGTTATTCGATGCCATTTTTATCTTTTTATTTTCGGGCATGATTAGCGTTATTTTAAACTTAATTATATCTTGATTATGCATGTGTAGATTATGATGCCCTTAGACTTAGTGTTTCTTTACTTTTATGGCCTTGGTGGTAGTATAAGGCCCTCGATTAAACACCTGTTAACTCTAGTTGAGCCATCGGTGCGTATATATAGATCTATATGGGTTTTACGAACCCTCATCACTCACGTATATGAGGGGATGTTATGACCGCTTAATTTTCTCGTACTACCTTAGTTTGACACACTAAGGATGAGGGATAATGTTGCCTTTATATGTAAAGATCAGATGTAGATAATTATCTAAGGTTTTGCATATATCGTACTTTGCTTATAATTCAAGATATTATTTATTTTACTATTGGTTTTTAAATATATTTCAAATGGGTCAAAACCTTCAAAATATTATGTTTTTATAAAAATGCGAATAACCCACCAACTTTATGTTGACGTCGTATTTTTAACGCTTTTCAAGAGGTTGAGTTTTGCATCGATTGTGGAATTACTTTATTTGCCTTGGATTTGTGTGGACTTTCGAAGAGGCTTAATTAGAAGTAGTTAGTTTCTAATTAAGCCACGAACTTATTTTATGTTGTCTTATTTTGTATTGTTGTAACTCCTAAACTTCATTTAATGTAAACTTATTGTTGTAGTATTTAGTCGATGTAATACTTGGTCTTTTTATACCTATTATAATGTACACCTCGGGTTTTCGTCTGAGTGGGATGTGACAAAATTAATCTCATTTAGATTGTCACATTAATTTTTACGACTTTCCTAACCAATTTCAAATAAGATTATAATCGTGCCAGTCGTTATAAGGGTTGTCACAAAGAGTTTATTATATCTTTGCTTTTATTGTATATTACTTCATCCGTCATATAATAGTCGTCCATTATCAGTTTTTGAAGTTTTCTTTTTTGCCACTTTTACGTAAAATATATTTGGTTGTTTTATATAATAAATGATGAAAATTATACCAATGAAAGATACATTTAAACTAATTCATTCATATATTTTACATCATATATTATATAGCACAAAAATATATAATGAAAATTAAAATTGCGAAAAAAGACCTCAAAATCTAATCGTGAACATTTAAGAGACGAAAATAACATTAAATTAAAAACTAGTTTTTGCATTTTCGAAATAACCATTACATAATTACATACTAATGAATTATGCATGTAATAAATTCTCGATTAAATCGCATCAAAACCGTTCAAAAACCACTCTTCATCTCTACTTTAGATTTTTACACATGTATGTATCTTTAATTATTTTCATAGTTTCCTTATTTTAGATATATTGTTTGTTTTCTTATATTAAATATAAGAAGTTTTGATAACAACAGTTTTATAAATGGTTAGAAAACTAAAATATGCATCTATTATTCGTACAATTTCAATAATAGCCCTCCTAAATTTAGGAAAGGGTTAATTGTGTCAGAATATAACGTACTTTCGCCAAATGTTTATTTTGTGTAACATACTTTTTTTTTGATTAAGTAGGTACCTTAACTCCTTGAAACTTTTAAAATGTATAACGTACTTATTATAATAATGATTTTCAAATCAATTTTGACCGGCAACCTGTTGGCTTCCGGTACCCAAGTTACTTGACCCGTTTTCAGTTTATAACCCGTTTTGAGTTATAAAAACCCCAAATCGATTTCCTTCTAAAAACCCCAAATCGATTTCCTTCTAAAAACCCCAAATCAATTTTGACCACCAAATCCATGTACCGTTCAAGTGGATGTCGTTGTAAATGTAATGTTTATGCAAAATTGGTTACGGCTTGGACTGTAAACAACCCTGGGAGAAGATTCTTAGGCTGCCCTAATTATTTGGTAAGTTTTTTTTGTATTTTGCCCTAATTATTTTGTTATTATTTTGCCCTAATTATACCATAATTGATGTAACTAGGATCCCAGTAGATCTTGTAACTTCTTCAAGTGGGTTGATGATGAACTCCCAAGTCAGTGGTATCAAAGTAGGATGTTTAATTTGTACCAAAAAGTGAAGAATCAAGAGGTGGAGATGAATGTCTACAAAAATGATTACTTCAAATGTTGTGCTGACCTTGAAAGTCAAAAGAAGGTGGTAGAGAAATATAAGTCAACTATGGTTATGTTATACAAGATTGTTATGTTGTGTGTGTGTCTCATCTGTTTCATGTTCTACATGTATGTTATTTAGTGTACTTCCAGGATTGTCTTTTGTTGTACATGTAAGTTATGACTTTGTTTAATGAAAACGGGATTATGCATTGTCTTTAAACTGTTGTTTATACCCATATATGCTACAAATCACAAAGATCCAATTATAATACCACAATAAGCATTAACAATACTGCCATAAACATTTAGTAACCCAAATTTAATACATAAACTGTTTCATGCTTACAGTAACCAAAAGAACCAAAATAGCTAATAAGCTATACCAAAAGATAACTTTGCAAGTTTAAGAGCTAATAAGCTATACCAAAAGAGCTAATAAGCTATACCAAAAGAGCCAAGAAACATATATTGGCGAAAGTTTTAGTTTACACAAAAGAGGCACTATTAAGCTACTCGACTTCAATTTGATTGTCCTCAGAATCTCCAGGACCAGGAGACACTGGACCAAATAACTTTGCTTTTAAAATCCTTTCAGACGGCCTCCTTCTCTTCAAGCCAAGTGTTTTTTTACGTCGAGGTGTCTCTGGACTTGGTTGTGGTTGTGACCCTGTTGTAAACACCTGGGTTTGCTCCTCACCATCATTCTACATTCAAATAGTCAAAGAGATTAAACAAACATTCAAACATACTAAAACAAACATAAAAATTGAAGCATTCTTACCCTTTCATCAGTTCTTGTTGGGGCTGTTGGGCCTGCTGGGGCTGCTGGGCCTGCTGGGGCTGTTGGGCCTGCTGGGCTTACTGGGCTTCTATTAAAAACTGCACTCTTAGTCCAAACAGCCCTTATAGGACTTGTGTTTATGTCATGATCAAAGCTTGTTTCATCTTCATCTTGTAGCAAATAATCTCTAAACCAACCACCTCCAGTTCTTCCTCCCCTTCCTCTTCCTTGCACACCACCTCCAGATCTTCCTCCCCTCCCTCTACCTTGCACACCAGTTGCACCTCTTCCTCCCCTCCCTCTACCTTGCACACCAGCTGCACCTCTTCCTCCCCTCCCTCTACCTTGCACACCTGCTGCAGCTCTTCCTCCCCTTCCTCTACCTTGCACACCAGCTGCAGCTGCACCTCTACCTCTACCTCTTGTGACAGGGTTCTTTGACCTCCTCCTCCCACCACTTGAGGGTTCTGCAACATCCTCATTCACCACCTCTGTTTGACCTACATAATGTTAACAATTATAATCATGAACAGTTATGATAATGTTAATGAAATTTACCTTCAGTTGGTTGTGGTTGTGTTGTCTGAGCTTTGCAAGTTTTTATGTTGTGACCAGCTCCTTTGCAGCCTTTGCAGTGCATGACTCTACCTACACGACTAACCCTATTCCTGTTCTCATTACCACCCTCTTCAACATCCCTTCTTCGTTTATGTTTGGGTCTACCTGCTCTCCTTCTAGCAATAGGGGGCAATGGTTTAATCCTATCAACTACAGGCCATTGTGTAATACCATTAAGTGGTTGGATGGAATGACTATATGCAGCAACAAACATTGGTTTTTTGTACCATTTACCAACAAAATCATCTGGATCTTGGTGTAACATGTAAATAGCAGCAACACCATGTTCACAAGGTATATCACTCAACTGCCATTGCCTACAACTACATGTTTTTTTATCAACATCAACTCTAAATCCCTCAAACCCATTTGTGACTTCAAACTTGGAATCAACAGAGTGAAAACATCTCCAATCTCTGCATATTGTAAATACATATGCATCAAACAATTATTTAATATAGTTGCATAATAATAGATATCATACCTGTGTTTGTCCTTGATTATTTCAAACTTCTTCCTTATGTTAGGACAGATTTGATCATCCCATTTTGCATGTTTTTCTCTCATACTTTGCATCCTTACCATCAGGTAGTGCCTAATATCCTCTAGCATGTTAATGATGGGCTTCTTCCTTGCATCCACAATGACTGAGTTGAAGCATTCATTAATGCCATTTTCCACAGCATCACAAGCCACATCAGTGTCAAAGTATGCCCTGCTCCATATTTTTGGGTCTCTATCAGTTAGGTGTTTGAATGCATCAACACTTAAAGTCTTTATCTCAGTCATGACAAGTGTAAAGAGGCCTGGATAAGTGGATTTTGCAGCCTTCCAAAACAGATTCCTTAAAAGCAAACCTAAGACAAAATTAAACATATTAGTAGTGTTCATAAAGACAATTTACATACATATTTTTGGGTATAAAAAACATTACCTGTAAATTTCTTTCTGAAATTAGCATATATATGCCTGGCACATTGCCTGTGATGAGCTAAAGGGATCACTTCTTTTGCTGCTTCAATTATTCCTTTATGTTGATCTGACATGATTGCAAGGCCACTACCATTTCCTAAATCCAAGTCATTAACCAAACACTCCAAAAACCACTTCCAGTTTTCTTTGTTTTCTGTGTCTACAACAGCCCAAGCAATGGGGTACATTTGATTATTACCATCTCTCCCAATAGCAGATAGTAACTGACCCTTGCAAATTGTCTTTAGAAAACAGCCATCAATACCTATAATCTTCCTACACCCTTCTAACCAGCCCTGCTTTACTTCTTTAAAACAAACATAAAAGCTTTGGAAGTAGTTTTTTCCATCAGCCATTGGTTCACTACTTAACAAACAAGTACTTCCTGGATTTGATGTAATGATCTCCTCAGCATAATTCCACAACTTACCATAATGATCTTGTAAACATGTTTCAAACTGTTCTAATGCTTTCTGTTTACCCCTTCTAGCTTGGCCAATTGAAACCTTACACTTGTATTTCTTTAGAATTGCCTCTTGTAAATCCTTAACTTTCATATTTGGATTGGTCATAATTTTCTTGGCAAAGGTCCTAGCTATCCAGTTGCAAGTGACTAGACTACCAAATTCATAACTTCTAGAACAACAATGCTTATCATTTAAACTCTTGATTTGAAAAGTTTTCTCATTTTGCATCCATGATGCCCACAATCTGAATGAGCAATCAGGTTTACCATCCTTACTTCTACTACATTTCACTAACAGCCTCCTATAGTCATTAAGTTTATAGTACAGTTTAAAACCATTTGCAAGTGCATAAAAAACCAAACATCTCTTCAGTTGATCTGGACTTTCAAACCTTTCTCCTAAGTGTGGTCTCATTAACTTCCATTTGGTATTTGGATTATGAACAGGACAATCACCCAACCTATCACTAAACTTATCATTAGCTTGTTTTGAAATTTTAGCTTCAACATAAT
Source organism: Senecio squalidus (assembly GCA_910822075.1). NCBI lineage: Eukaryota > Viridiplantae > Streptophyta > Magnoliopsida > Asterales > Asteraceae > Senecio > Senecio squalidus. Next base: position 8,168,060 of record CAJVGC010000060.1, read on the forward strand.
GTTCTCTTTGCAATCCCTCATATACTTTAGTCAAGAAGGTATCATCAAAAATAGGCTTATTGACTTTCTTTTCAGTACTAGGAGGGGCATTCTTAATTGTTCTAACCTCAACAATCTCATCCTCTCCCTCAGATAAGTGGTCTAATGATGCTGTGTCATCTTCATCAGAACTGTACATAAAGTACTCATCACAATCACTAATATAATCATCCTCATAATCACTATCATGTTCAACATATTCACTGTCACCAGCAGCCCTTAAAATCTCACTTAGATCAACATCAGAATGGGCCAAATAAATATCTATTTTGCTGTCATTAGCAAGAGCAAGTTGTCTACACCTAGTCATGTCCCTTGCACATTTCAAAACCTTAAGGCCATTTTCTATTGTTTTACCAGGTTCTAGGAAAAAAACAGCTTTGACAATAGAATTAGATGTTGATTCCAGAAAACTTACAAAGTTACAGTAATCCATCGAAACCATGTCAATGTATTCTAAGACACTAACCATTCCAAATTCATATCCCAAAGGATTAATTATGAAGTAACCTCCACGATGTAAATTTATCGTTATTGTAGCAGGTTCAGAAGACGATGCCATCTGAAACCACAGAACAGAAAAAAAAGATAAATTTAGGTCTAAGAAAAGAATTAGGGTTATGAAATTAGGAGAAACTTACCTTATTACGCGATTTAGGGTTTTGATTACTTCATCGGGTTGAATGTTGGCGATTTAGGGTTTTCAATTTGAGGTTTTTTTTCGCGATTAAGGGTTTTTTTTTTTGAATGAGAGAGAAGGTGTGGTAAGGTGGGGTAGTATGTATGACGTCAGGGTATTTAACCGGTAAAAGTAATCAGGTGTTTAATTAAACGGTTTAGTGAGTTAAGGTACCTACTTAATCAAAAAAAAAGTATGTTACACAAAATAAACATTTGGCGAAAGTACGTTATGTTCTGACACAATTAACCCTTTAGGAAATCACCTCTACTTTTATGAAAAACATTGTACAAAACTTTAATTCATGTTTTAACTTAAAACAATGATTTACTAAACATAATTCTTGGATATGATTTTCTATATCATTTTTAATTCAATCCATTGAATCAAAGAAAATAATTTCCCATTTCTTACGGTAAAAGCTATAAGCTTTCACAAGTCATAACGTTGACATAAACAAGTGAATGAACACCTCCTTTCATACTTTACAAGTGAATGAACACCTCCTTTCATACTTTACAAGTTATAAACAAGTGAATGAACACCTCCTTTAAGGTAACACCTTTTTCTATAACAAATCAAACCAAATTCGATTTTGATCGGTTTGGCAACAATTGCATTATTGGCGCACTTACAGAAGTGGAAGCTTATTCAAGCTCTTATTGTGGTCCTTTGTCTCGTTGCGATGGGAAAACCCTTTACTGCCCTTCGGAATGCCCCTCCAGCGAGTCTAGTGACCCCAATGCCAAAGTTTGTCGCATCGACTGCTATTCCCCTAAATGCAAAGCCGAATGCAAACGTAACATTACTTTTCCATTACTCTTAATTTTCATATTTATCTTTTTTTTACATAAAAGGCAAATTCCATATTTGTTTCAGGTCATTTTCTATTATATGTATAACTTTGAAAAATAATAACGTTTAAGTCTCTTTATTATACGTTTATAACCAAATAAAGTATCTAATTATAAGTTTACGCTTAACCCAAGTTTTTTGGATTGGGTTATTTAGACCGTAAACCAAACTGCAACAGCCCAGGATCAGCATGCTACGACCCAAGGTTCATCGGTGCCGACGGCATTGTATTCTACTTTCACGGAAAGGTTAACGAGCATTTCAGCTTAATCTCCGACTCTAACCTCCAAATCAACGGCCGATTCATCGGTCACCGCCCTGAAGGCCGATCCAGGGACTTCACCTGGATCCAAGCCTTAGGTCTCCTATTCAACTCCCACAGTTTCTCACTAGAAGCCACAAAAACCGCCACATGGGACGCCACAATCGACCACCTTAAATTCTCCTACAACGGAGAACAAATCTCCTTACCTCTCGGCGGTCTTTCCACATGGACATCCCCCGAGGACGATATTAAAGTCGAGAGAACTTCCATGGTCAACAGCGTAATGGTAACAATACCCGGAGTGGTCGAAATTTTAGCAAATGTAGTTCCCATTACCGCAGAAGATGACCGAATCCATAGTTACAAAGTTCCATCCAACGATTGTTTTGCTCATTTGGAAGTACAGTTTAGGTTTGCTGGATTTTCGGACAATGTAGAAGGGGTGTTGGGGAGAACATATCAGCCCGATTTCAAGAACCCGGCCAAGCCAGGAGTTGCAATGGCGGTTGTGGGAGGCGAAGAGAAGTATAGAACCAGTTCTTTGGTGTCGGCTGATTGCGCAAGCTGCATTTTCGACCCGAGTAATGTTGTGGACAAAGAGAAGGAGATTAATGAATATGGAGCATTGGATTGTGTTGGTAAAGGATTGTACCATGGAAATGGGATTGTTTGCAAGAAATGAGGGGTGAAGGAATGAAAAGGTTTAAAGTATGATGGTTTAATTATGAAATAAAATCATTATAAATGATTAATAAAACCTTGGATTGTTGTTTAAACTCTCTATGTTAAAGAGTTTGGTGAATTTCTATGTAATGTTTCAATATCTAAATGCAATGTGTACTGTGACTTTTCATGTTATTTTCCAATCTAAAGTTAATATTGTAGTATTTATTTTATAAATACTATAATCATATACATAAATACCTCTTAATCTCTTATTGTAGAAAATCAAAGGCATGTAAAATTTGTGACATCTTAGGCAAATCTCACATTCCCGTTTACAAGATTGATATTTAGTAAACATTTAGTCTTTAATGGCACGACACGTTTTGGTGGTTTCAGGCACTGTAGAGCTTTTAAACTCTATAAATAAGCGTGCTTGGGCCGGAGTAATTTCAGGATGGGTGACCCTCTGGTAAGATCAACCAAAAGTAAATTTGTGAGCATTGTTGGCAGAGCGGACAATATCGCGGTCATAAAAAGACGGGGTGTTACAAGTGGTATCAGAGCCACTCTTGTGACGTTTGGGATGGTGGGGCAAACCTCAACGAGGACGTTGAGTCCCAATTGGGGGTGTTTGTGACACCTTAGGCAAATCTCACATCCCCCGTGCACAAGAGTGATGTTGGGTATATGAGTAAACCTTTAACCTTTAATGACACGACGCGTTTTGGTGGCTACATGCACTGCAGAGCTTTAAAACTCTGTAGTTAAGCGTGCTTGAGCCAGAGTAATTCCAGGATGGGTGACCCACTGGAAAGCTCAACCAAAAGTAAATCTGTGAGCCTTGCTGGCAGAGCGGACAATATTGCGGTCATGAAAAGGCGGGGTGTTACAGATGATAACCAGACCGAAGATCAAATTTTGTAGGGTAACAAGAACTAGAACTGATCAAATGAGTCATCAGTCGTAGGGGTAAAATTAACGGTTATATACCGTTAGCTTGTAAAGCTCTCGATAATAAACCCAACTATATTGACTCATTTTTTCTTCTTTGAAGATTTCACATGTGCACTGTACGGAGAGTGACCAAGGCGTATAATACCCATATCGGATAATTAATAAATCTGACTAGGAAACTCTACCACTTCCGAAGGCGCTAAGAAAATCAAGGGGACTTCGCATAAGGCGTTGTTCCAAGAATAAGGTATATATTAAACTCAGTTTGTCAACTTAAAAGAAGTTCAGGAAATTCTGCAGGAATACTTCCGCTTACTCACGCGTATCAGGCTAATCATTTATCTTCACTACATCATACTTCGTCACCAGGTGAACAAGGTAAGTCGGATTGCCTTAACTAATATACTCGCGATTCTTCAGATTTACGAAGGCTTGAAATACGAATTAACGAAAAAGAAATCGCGAAGGCGAAAAGAATAAAGAGAATTGATCACGGAGATGAAATGATATGAGCTATGAAATAATCCTGAACGCGAAACGAACGGTGAAATAATTAAGCTCACGCATGACGGGGTAGTATCACGACTACGCACGGTGAGGAAAGTTCAGGAATGTGAAATCACTAGAAGGTCGGAAATATGAAATGACGGAGACGTAGACACGATAGAGAAAAGGCGACGAATAAATCAAGGACATGGTATGAGAGAAGATACGTTTAAGAATACGTAGATAACAAAGGTTTAATAAAAATAAGATATGGGTGAATAAATCACCATGGATATGGAATGAAAGAATCGTATAATCAAGAATATGAAGCGAACGAATAATGATCATAAGTTTAGGGAAAGTAGTGAATACAATATGATGAGGAAAGTCGATAACACAACATTGGCTCCATACGGATCTGTAACGTAGATAGATTAACGGATCACTGCTCGTAAAGGCATATGAATCATCTTTTAACGGTACACGAACTCGGCACGATGTGTAGATAACCAATCCATGATAAAACGATACTGGGGATTCTCAGCTTCGACGAGTTAAATTTTGATCGGAAAAGAATAGTCGGCAAGGCAAAAATGTAGTTCTGACAACGACTTCGAAGTTCTTCAACAGCTACCCGTCTGCTAATTTTGCATCGTATGTGAAGTCTAACTTACTAAGGTTACGAAGAAGTAAGAAGTGGAAGAGTCACGAGTCGAAATCTTCTCATCTATTCTAGGGATAACATGAGTCGAAAGTCAGGAGGCGTGAAAGCGATTAAGAGAAAGAAATGTAGACTGGAATAAGGATAGTTGATTAAGCAAAATAAGAATGTGGGTCACAAGTCATGCTTAGGTAATTTAATCATAGGTTATAGCAAGACTTAGTAATCGTCATACGGAAAAGTAAGGTTCAAAACAATAAGTTGTAACAATGGTACAAGAGTGTCAAAGAAAGTAGTCATAACGATGGTCGTGCTAGAATGAACAAAGTATCATACCATCAGCATCAAGGTTACAACATTCATATAACAAAAGGATAATCTTATTAAATTAGTAAATCCGAAGTTCAATGTTTTACATAGTCTGAATAAACGAAATACAAAAAGGAAAAAAAGAAGTACAATAATATCAAATATATCAAAACAATTCCACGTAAGTGATCCAATTGGTCACAAAGCAAGCATCAAATTACGGCAACCTCAAATCTTGGTTCCAAACACTCGATCGTCAGATACACTAGTACTAGTAGAGAGTCTGGAAGAAAAAGAAATCAACTTAGGACATTTGTCACGACGGTGTCCAAAAGTACCACACCCGTAACATGATCCGGGAGCAATCTTGCAAAAACGCTTTGTGTGTCCTAATATCTTGCATCTCTTGCAAAACCAACATGCGACTTCACTAACGTGGGCACCTCCACACTTTCCACACTTATGGCGATCTCTCCAATCCTTTTAAGGTGTAACTAAGCGATTCTTAGTCTTTTGCGGTCCTTAATCATGCTTGCGGCTCTTCTTCTTGCAGCGGGAGTTTCGGTTTCTCTTACCACTAGTCTTGGGTTAAACCTCAGTGTCACCGTGCTCGACATTACCGGGTTCCGTAACAAAACTCACTCCACTAGGTGTAGAGTTTCAAATACTCTTCAGGACTCTCTCACTAACCTTCGCCACGAGATCGGGTAAGATAGCAGCAAAGCCTTCCGTAAGTATCGTCTCAAACCGATCGACCAAGCTACTCTCGATGTTTTTCGGTGTCGGCTGCTTACGCTTAAGAGTTCTCTGGGGAATCATCGTCTGGGAAGAAAAATAAAAAGGAATATGAGTGTGTGCATAACTCGAGATTAAACTCAACGCTAAAACGAGTAAAAACAAAACATATAAAATTCAAAGGGAATGCACACAGAAAGTTTTTTCATAGTAAATCGATATAAGCCTAAAGTCATAGTCTAAGTGATTCACATAGGAAGCCACTTAGTTCGCTATAACCATTGGATTTGATATTAATTTATGTCACACCCCGCTCAGGCGGAAACCCGAGGTGTACAGTATAATAGGTATCAGAAGACCAATTATTACATCGAATAAATACTACGACAATAAGTTTACATTAAATGAAGTTTAGGAGTTACAAAAATACAAAATAAAACAACATAAAATAAGTTCGTGGCCTAATTGGAAACTAACTACTTCTAGCTAAGCCTCTTTCGGTACTCCCTACAAATCCCTTTTTATCATTCTTTTCCGTTTTAATTTTACTCTAAATCTTTCTCATCTAAAATCTCATATAAAAAGGTTAAAAAGACAAAAACGGTTAAAATGATTAAAAACCTAAAAGTTGGATTAATATATGATTCATTTGCCATTTTTATGGGTTATTAGCAAATCTAATCTAAAATGTCACATTTAAACTTATGAAAAAATCGGATAATTTCATATAGGAATATTAGTAACTACCGAAAATCCTTCCAACACATTCTTGAACATAGTGGACTTTTATCCTAAGTATTCTATGTAAATCTAAACTATGAATACATTAAGTAAAAAAATGACTAAAACCCTTGAAAAATCTTATAAATTACTATATGTATAAATATGTATAATTAACCTAAGTTAATTTATGGACTAATAGACTAAATAACGTCAAACAACAACCTGGAAATATTCACATAAGACTAAAACTAACCTACCGATACTAAAACGTACATAATCTAAAAGCTGAATTTTGGCCACTGGAGCCCCGGTGCGCCACAGTGGCTATCCAGTGCGCCGCACTGGTCTGGTCATAAAGCCAGCGCGACGCACTGACTACCCAGTGCGTCGCACTAGCTGCTGTTTCGGTGATTTCGCGTATTTTGGACAAAAATAAGTATACGTAAACATATATTAACCTATATAAAGTATTATATACTGATAAATATACGCTTTGGAATCAAAACTTAATCGCAATCTTAAACGTCATATATATTATTATTGTTACTTACAAAATATACGTCTTTTCGTATTTATTGTCTTTCGAAAACGATCAATATCTTGGATTTTAAACCTAATATTTTATCAAACTTTTATAAACTTAATTGCAAACTATCTTTACTCAAATATTCAAATGATTCTTAAAATATTCAAAATGTCAAAGGTTGACTTTTGTTGACTTTAACTTCTTTTCAAAAGGTTGACTTGCGTTGACTTTGACCAAGTCAACTATATTTTGATGTTGACTTTGATTGACTTTGACTAAACCTAATATTCCTTTCAACCAATATTCCTGTTAGTCATTTTCGGCTCGGAATATCATTTCATTCTAATCGTCTTTATAGACTTAAATGATCGATATCTTCTTGTAGTCATTATTGACTTGAAATATCGAATATCTTTTACTCGTCACTTTGACACGAATTATCGCTATTTTATTCGACGACTTTAACTCGATATATTATTCGTTCGAACATTTCTAAATTTTAATATACAATATAATACAACGTTAATCATATAAGGCTAAACCTACTACGTTATAGAGATACTTAGAATTTTATATCTTTATGCTAGGGCATTTAGGCGGTGGAACATTATTCTCCAGATTGTGTCCACCTGACATACTTATCGCTGATTCGTGACTTATTCGATGCCATTTTTATCTTTTTATTTTCGGGCATGATTAGCGTTATTTTAAACTTAATTATATCTTGATTATGCATGTGTAGATTATGATGCCTTTAGATTTAGTGTTTCTTTACTTATATGGCCTTGGTGGTAGTATAAGGCCCTCGATTAAACACATGTTAACTCTAGTTGAGCAATCGGTGCGTATATATAGATCTATATGGGTTTTACGAACCCTCATCACTCACGTATGTGAGGGGATGTTATGACCGCTTAATTTTCTCGTACTACCTTAGTTTGACACACTAAGGATGAGGGATAATGTTGCCTTTATATGTAAAGATCAGATGTAGATAATTATCTAAGGTTTTGCATATATCGTACTTTGCTTATAATTCAAGATATTATTTATTTTACTATTGGTTTTTAAATATATTTCAAATGGGTCAAAACCTTCAAAATATTATGTTTTTATAAAAATGCGAATAACCCACCAACTTTATGTTGACGTCGTATTTTTAACGCTTTTCAAGAGGTTGAGTTTTGCATCGATTGTGGAGTTACTTTATTTTTCTTGGATTTGTGTGAACTTTCGAAGAGGCTTAGCTAGAAGTAGTTAGTTTCTAATTAAGCCACGAACTTATTTTATGTTGTTTTATTTTGTATTGTTGTAACTCTTAAACTTCATTTAATGTAAACTTATTGTTGTAGTATTTATTCGATGTAATACTTGGTCTTTTTATTCTATTATATTGTACACCTCTGGTTTCCGTCTGAGTGGGATGTGACAAAATTAATCTCATTTAGATTGTCACATTAATTTTTACGACGTTCCTAACCAATTTCAAATAAGATTATAATCGTGCCAGTGGTTATAAGGGTTGTCACAAAGAGTTTATTATATCTTTGCTTTTATTGTATATTACTTCATCCGTCACATAATAGTTGTCCATTATCAGTTTTTGAAGTTTTCTTTTTTGCAACTTTTACGTAAAATATATTTGGTTGTGTTATATAATAAATGATGAAAATTATACCAATGAAAGATACATTTAAACTAATTCATTCATATATTTTACATCATATATTATATAGCACAAAAATATATAATGAAAATTAAAGTTGTAAAAAAAGACCTCAAAATCTAATCGTGGACATTTAAGAGACGGAAATAATATTAAATTAAAAACTAGTTTTTGCATTTTTGAAATAACCATTACATAATTACATACTAATAAATTATGCATTTAATAAATTCTCGATTAAATCGCATCAAAACCGTTCAAAAACCACTCTTCATCTCTACTTTAGATTTTTACACATGTATGGATCTTTAATTATTTTCATAGTTTCCTTATTCTAGATATATTGTTTTTTTTCTTATATTAAAAATAAAAAATTTTAATAACAACAATTTTATAAATGGTTAGAAAACCAAAATATGCAAATATTATTTGTACAATTTCAATAATAGCCCTCCTAAATTTAGGAAATCACCTCTACTTTTATGAAAAACATTGTACAAAACTTTAATTCATATTTTAACTTAAAACAATGATTTACTAAACATAATTCTTGGATATGATTTTCTAAATCATTTTTAATTCAATCCATTGAATCAAAGAAAATAATGTCCCATTTCTTAAGGTAAAAGCTATAAGCTTTCACAAGTTATATACGAAAACTAGCCTATAAATAGACCATTGTAACACCTTTTTCTATAACAAATCAAACCAAAAACAATAAAATGGCAAGCAAAAAGAGTTCGATTTTGATCGGTTTGGCAACAATTGCAGTTATTGGCGCACTTACAGAAGTCGAAGCTTATTCAAGCTCTTATTGTGGCCCTATGTCTCGTTGCAACGGGAAAACACTTTACTGCCCTTCGGAATGCCCCTCCAGCGAGTCTAGTGACCCCAAGGCCAAAGTTTGTCGCATCGACTGCTATTCCCCTAAATGCAAAGCCGAATGCAAACGTAACATTACTTTTCCATTACTCTTAATATTCATATTCACCTTTTTTTTACATAAAAGGCAAATTCCATATTAGTTTCAAGTCATTTTCTATTATATGTATAACTTTGAAAAATAATAACGTTTAAGTCTATTATACGTTTATAACCAAATAAAGTATCTAATTATAAGTATACGCCTAACCCAAGTTTTTTGGATTGTGTTATTTAGACCGTAAACCAAACTGCAACAGCCCGGGATCAGCATGCTACGACCCAAGGTTCATCGGTGCCGACGGCATTGTATTCTACTTTCACGGAAAGGTTAACGAGCATTTCAGCTTAATCTCCGACTCTAACCTCCAAATCAACGGCCGATTCATCGGTCACCGCCCCGAAGGCCGATCCAGGGACTTCACCTGGATCCAAGCCTTAGGTCTCCTATTCAACTCCCACAGTTTCTCACTAGAAGCTACAAAAACCGCCACATGGGACGCCACAATCGACCACCTTAAATTCTCCTACAACGGAGAACAAATCTCCTTACCTCTCGGCGGTCTTTCCACATGGACATCCCCCGAGGACGATATTAAAGTCGAGAGAACGTCAATGGTCAACAGCGTAATGGTAACAATACCCGGAGTGGTCGAAATTTTAGCAAATGTAGTTCCCATTACCGCAGAAGATGACCGAATCCATAGTTACAAAGTTCCATCCAACGATTGTTTTGCTCATTTGGAAGTACAGTTTAGGTTTGCTGGACTTTCGGACAATGTAGAAGGGGTGTTGGGGAGAACATATCAGCCCGATTTCAAGAACCCGGCCAAGCCAGGAGTTGCAATGGCGGTTGTGGGAGGCGAAGAGAAGTATAGAACCAGTTCTTTGGTGTCGGCTGATTGCGCAAGCTGCATTTTCGACTCAAGTAATGTTGTGGATAAAGAGAAGGAGATTAATGAATATGGAGCATTGGATTGTGTTGGTAAAGGATTGTACCATGGAAATGGGATTGTTTGCAAGAAATGAGGGGTGAAAGAATGAAAAGGTTTAAAGTATGATGGTTTAATTATGAAATAAAATCATTATAAATGATTAATAAAACCTTGGATCGTTGTTTAAACTCTCTATGTTAAAGAGTTTGGTGAATTTCTTTGTGATGTTTCAATATCTAAATGCAATGTGTAATGTTATTTTCCAATCTAAAGTTAATATTGTAGTATTTATTGGATGAATCCTATAATCACATACATAAATACCTCTTATTATAGAAAATCAAAGGAAAGTATGTATCATGCAAACTTAATCTCATTTAGATTGTCACATTAAGTTTTACGATGTTCCTAACCAATTTCAAATAAGATTTCAATCGAGACGGTTGTTATAAGGGTTGTCACAAAGAGTTTTTTTATATCTTTGCTTTTATTGTATATTACTTCATCCGTCACATAAGAGCACATTGAGTGATAATCATGATTCTGGTGATTCTGGGATTACTTTTGCTGACGTGGCAGTGAGAATTATGATTCTAAAATTTTGGGTGGTAGGATAATGATGATTGTGGTGATTGTGGGAGTTGTGGGACCCAATATTATTTTTTTATTTTTCCTTAAAACATTTAAATAAAATAAATATAACATTTTATTAAAATAAAAAACAAAACTACAATAATTAAAATAAAAATACAAAAACATACGATAAAAAAATATACAATACAATAATTAAAAAAAATACAATACAATAATTAAAAAAAATACAACACAATAATTAAAAAAAGCTAACGTTGTCGATAGTTATCCGGAAATGTCGAAATGTAGGCCACGAGATCCTCCCGGAGTATGTTGTGTGTGGTCCTGTCTCTAATCTCTCTGTTAATCCGGATACGTTCGTTGACTCTCTCGTTATAAGTTCTCGGAACACCCGTAACCGGAGGAACATACCATTCATCGGCATCGCAGATCGACTGTTCGTTGTCTTCAATGATCATGTTGTGTAATATAATAGCCTCATACATAACTCTTCTTAACTTGTTCATCTTGTAAAATCTAGCTGCATGTTTTATAATACCCAAACGACCTTGAAGAACACCGAATGCCCGTTCGACATCCTTTTCTCGCACTCTCTTGAAAACGTTTGAATTTTTGGCGAGGTTCGTCAAATGGCACGAGAAAGCTTTAACAAATGTCGACCACTCCGGATATATACCGTCTGCAAGGTAATATCCTTTATTGTACTCGTGGCCGTTGACGGTGAATCTGTAGTCTGGGGATGAGTCGTTGAGCATATCATGAAACAACGACGATTGTTTAAGCACGTTGATGTCGTTGTTCGACCCGCGACACCGAAGTAAGCATGCCATATCCATAGATCGTACGAGGAAACAACTTCCAACATAACCGTTGGATAACCATGGTTACCTCGTGTGTATTGGCCTTTGTATGAATTTGGATATTGGTCCCCTTTCCAATGCATATAATCGATGCTACCAAGCATACCCTTAAACCCATGAACCTCATCGTGTTTTTGATATAAACGATTAACATCATCTTGTGTTGGGGCTCTTAGATAAACGTTTGTATAAAGATGGATTACACATTTTAAAAAATTATCTAAGGATTCAGTTGATGTTCTTTCAGACATTTGTAAATATTCGTCGAAGGCGTCCGGAGTAATCTCATACGCCCATCATACGAATAGCGGACGTGCATTTATGTAAACAACTAAAACCCATTTTACCCGTTGCATCGGGGCGTTGTTTGAAATATTTAAAATAGTCGGACAAAGGTTCTACAGAGTAATTAGATATACCTTCGACTATTCTGGGGAAAAGAGGTCTTCTCATACGAAATCGTCTACGGGAATATTCAGCCGGGTATACTTTTTCCCCGGAGAAGTAATGTCGTAACACATTTTCGTTTGCTTCGGTGAGATCGCGGTTGATATAACGCCTTTTCTTTTTCTCAGTACGGCGAGAACTTTCTGCCTCATTTTCTTCCATCTCCATTTGTTCCACGGCTTGTGCCGTCAAGGCTAGAACTTCGAACAATTCGGAGTCGGAAGATGACGAATCCGTAACATCGGGATCGGTTGACGAATTCGAACTCATTTTTTGTTGTATATAGTTTTTAGAAAAAGATTGAGATAGAATGAGATTGAGAAATGGCGTGATTTTTTGGTTATGTTGTGGGGGTATTTATAGGTGAAATTATGGTTTAAAAAAAAAAAAAAAAACTTATTATTAAACCACGGTTATATAACCGTTGGTGTGTATTTTGTTTAATTTTTTTTTTTTAAATCTTTGATACCGTTGCAATTAAAAAAAAAAAAATCACCAAAACGACCCGTTGTGGTGACAACGGTCGCCCACAACGAGGGTGACAACGAGACTTGGCGGTGTAATAACGAGCTAGGCCGCTCGTTGTGAGCTCAAGAACGAGCCACAACGGCTCCCACTCCGGGTGCTTTAATAGTTGTCCACTATCAGTTTTCAAAGTTTTTCTTTTTTAATTTGGAACTTAAATATATTTGTTTGTGTTATATAATAAATGATGAAAATTATACCAATTAAAAATATATTTAAAACCTAATTCATTCATATATTTTACATTATATATTATATAGCACAAAAATATATAATGAAAATCAAAGTTACGAAAAAAGACCTTAAAATCCTATTGTAGACGGTTAATATGAGAAGGAGATTGTATTAAATCAAAAACTATTTTTTGCATTTTCGAAATAACCATTACATAATAACATACTAGTAAATTATGCATGTAATAAATTCTCGATTAAATCGCATCATAATCGTTCAAAAACCACTCTTCTTCTCTGCTTTAGATTTTTACATATGGGTCCTCAATTAGTTTTATTATGTCCATATTTAGATATATTGTTTGTTTTTTTATAATAAATATAAAGAGTTTTGATAAGAACAGTCTTACAGATTATGGTTAGAAAACTAAAACATACTAGTACAATTTCAATAATGACCCTTTACATTTAGGGAATCATCTCCTATGAAAAACATTGTACAAAACTTTAATTCATGTATTAACTTCTAAACCACAACCTTATGGGTTGTGGTAATAAAACAATGATTTTACTAAATATAATTTTTAAGACTATGTTTAACAAATACAAACTAGGGGTGAGTATGGTTCGGTTTGATTCGTTTATGACCATAAACCGATACATAACCACATATTTGGTTATTTGATAAATGTAACCAATCGGTCACTGGTTATTAGCGGATCGGTTATTGGTTATTAGTGGATCGGTTCGGTTAATCAATTGGTTAATAACCAAACTTTTTTATTTACTACTATATTTCTACTTATATTCATAAAAATATATAATTCATTATTATGGTTGATTAAAACACTTAAAAGATAAGATTCATTCATACATTTACATTAAACATTGTTAACATCTAACCAAAAAACCCATACTAACAACTTATTATAATACAAAAGCTAACATTTAAACAACTAACAAAAGTTGACATTTAAAAAACTAAAACTAAGAACTCTAAACCCCCATATGGTTCGGTTTGGTTATAGCGGATCGATTTTTAAGACAAAACCATAACCAAACCAAAAATTTGATTAATTACAATACCAAAAACCAAACGCTGATAATTTGGTCACAGATAGTTTTCCATATGGATTGTGCTTTGGATTTTAAAAAATGTAGATAAATAAAGTTATTCATTATTACAAGAAGCTATGTCCTTAGCCCAAACCATTGGAGTACCTTTTGAAAATAGACCATATATCCCTCCACTAAGTGGTAGGGTCCACCACAACAGATCTTACCGAATTACAGATGGCCATAGTTCACCTACGTGTCACCGACTAACACTTTTTATGCCTAATTCCTTCTTTCACACCATCTACGCATCACCTACTTGTACACCACGCATTAAAACAAGTACATTCCCATAAAATAAATCTTTTATTACCTGTTATATTTTCTCTCTCTAAAACCCCTCCCACTTTCTCTCTCTAAAAAAACCCAAAAATATCTCCGACAAACATTCCGATCACCGGAAAAAGAAAAAACAATGCCACGTGGCCTCTTCTCCTGTTTCCCAAAACGCTCCACCTCATCATCATTAACCCCCACCACCACGTCATCCACCGTCGTTGCCACGTCAGACTCCACATCATCAACCCTCTCCCCGGTGGTACTCGAACTCTTCTCCTCCCAAGGCTGCGCGACATCTCCGGTGGCGGAGCTACTATTCTCACGTCTCGGCAGAGGCGACTTCGATAACGATATGAAGATTCCGGTGATATTAATGGCGTATCATGTTGATTACTGGGATTATAATGGGTGGAAAGATGTGTTTGGATCGAGTCAATGGACTGTTAGACAGAAAGAGTATGTGGAGTCGTTGAATTTGGATACTATGTTTACCCCGCAAATGGTGGTGCAAGGGAGGAGTCAGTGTATCGGAAACGATGAAGATGCGGTGGTTTCGTCTATTGCGGCCGCTTCAAGATTTCCGGCGCCTGCGTTTCAGGTGATTTTATTAAACCATAGTTCATCTTCTAGAATGTACTTAGGTAATTAGATTGTATTAAAGATGTTAATTAGACCGCTCATAACGGTTTAACCAACCGGCACGGTCTGTTTTTGTCAACTTAATGCGACTTGTGAGACTGAGCCGTCACTTTATATATTTGGGCCAAGATAATATTTACTTTACACATAATAAACACTTATACAAATTGTTGTTTAAATAATCTGGGCCCTCACAATTTCGTCACTTACTTGTCGGAAAACGACTAATATTGAATTGACGTGCAAACCGACTTGTTTGGTGCTAATGGTGTCGGTAACTGACCGGACGTTGTCCATTGGCACTAGTCTTATAACATGAACGAGTAGGAAGTAATCGAGTGGGTCGAGTCAAGCTCGAGCTTGACTTGATTACCAAACTCGACTCGATGAATTTGTTTTCAATTTATGGTGAAAAACTACCTTACACGTAATAGAAAACTTTTAAACTACGACAATAAGGATATTTGTTCATATTACATTAAAATAGAAAATTAAATATATTTTTTCTTTTGTGGGATGTTAAGTATATGGTATATTATATTTGCAACTAAAACTAATGTTCAGGTAAGTTAAAACGTCGATCGATACGTTTTTATGCAATACAGTTATAAAAACTCATATATATCATTTTTCTCCTTAAAAAATCCCCAAAATTTGTTTATTATATGGGTGTTTACAAATTAATCACATTGTTTTATGCTTTATTATAGGCAACATTTGAGAGGCCTAGACCAGAAACCTTACAAATCTCCTTAAAAGGAACTCTAAGATCCAAAGCAGACAACCAAGATGCCGACATCATGGTGGCACTCTACGAAAGCGGACTTGTAACTGATTGCCAGAATGGTGAGAACAAAGGTCGAATGCTTGCCAATGATTTTGTGGTCAGAAAACTTTCGAAACTCTGCACTATCAACAACCACCCTCCTAAGAAGACACTAACAGGAACAGTGGGTTTTGACCTTTGGGAAGGTTTCAACAGCAGCAAATGTGGTATCGTTTTATTTGTGCAGCAACATGGATCTCGTCATATATTTGGTTCCCAGCGCATTCAACTACCTGCAAATCTTTGAGGCGATGTTTTTTACTGACGGATTAACTTGATTGTTTGGCTATTGGTTATGTGCGTGTTTAAATGATTGGAGTAGTTCTTTTGGTAGATTTAGGTTAACGAATTCGTTGTTAGTTTGGTCAAGTGTTTGTGAATTTTGGAGTGCTTAAATCTTATACATATATACAGTTGGCTGGAAGTTAAGTGTCTTTTTTTATAACCCAGTTGTATACAGGGTTGACCGATTATTCGATTATTGTGTTTTCAAGTTGCAGATATTGATTTTAGTGTTTGGGTATCTAGTATAATCTTAATTATCTGAAAAAATCAGTTTAGTAGTACATATAAATATTTAAATAGTCAAAACCTGTCTGTCTTTGGGATTATTGATATCGCGCTTGCAAAACAGATTTTGCGTTTAGGTAAAGACATTTTGAATAAATACGTCCCGACCTTCTTTTAAAAGCTGCGTTTTCTCTTGAAGAAAACGCATATAATAAGCAATACCGAGACCAATATTAAACAATTAAGGATATGTCAAATCAAACCGAAAACCAAAAATCTAATTCGGTTTGGTTAAAAACCAAACTGAAAACCAAAATATAATAATTTCGATTTGGTTTTTTCGGGTTTTGCTTCGGTTTGGTTTATGTGTTTTTCAGTTTAGAACCAAATTATGAGCACACCTAGTTCAAATAGTAAAGGGTTTAAATTTTCTTATTGTTTCGCATAAGCCTTAGAAAGTGATTATTGAACTATTGTGTTTTCAAGTAGTAGATAATTAGATTTTAGTGTTCGGGTATTGTGAAACCGATCATAATTAAACAGTTCAGTAGCGTAAACAAAATGCCAAAAATCCATAACATATAAACATAAGAAGAATGATAAAGGGGGTTGGATTTGGCTTTTCGATGTTAGTTTTTAGTCTCTGAAGAGCATCGAGCTTATTGATACGGACCCCAACAACTCAAATAGGCTACACTCCTCAAGGGTTCTTTGATATCTTTCTGCTTCTTTGGTTTGCTTGATATTTCGCGTGATAAGTCCAATGCAACCGGACACATGATTTCTTGGGACACGGATGTGCCAACTATTTGCCAAATGGTGTGCGATTTGTTTCTTAAAGTGTGTTGTCTCAGTCCAATTACAGCTCCCACTGTCACGATAAAGCAAGCCTTGTTGACGAGCTTCATTTCTTCAATGTTTGATCCTCTAAATGGATAAATATTTTCTCTCGGTTAAGTTTGTGATACGGGTAATGTGTGAAAACTTACGAAAGCTTTTGTATATGATTTTTGAGTCTGGGAATCTGATTGCCCGCATATATATAGGTAGAAAAGGTAGGAGGTTTTTAAAAGAAAGTTGTGCATAAGATAAACCAAATGCTGAAACCGACGACAGTTTATTGTCTCATTCTTGTGGCTCCATTCTATGAATCCGATATGTCATAATCGAGTATTGTATTATGAACTTTGTTCGGTGTATCCGTACAACCACCATGTTGTCCCATCGTTTTCCTATTTTATCTTCATTTATAATCCAACCAAAAATACAGTGGGAGATACAAAACCACTACTCCCATTATCCCATATTCATTTGCTCACCTCTATGCCTCCGTTTTGCAACGAAAAGAAAGTGAAACCGGTGTATTACACAACTCAATATTTAAGCATAGATTACATGATTAAACGTTAAAACTTATTTACACAACTCTATGAAACCCATACTATCCGAGATGACTAGTGTAGCAATGTAGTAGTCGAAATTTCAGATGTAAAACAAAAGAGAAAAGTCTCTATATCAAATCTATAGCATCCACCTGTTGTCGAGCAAGGTATCTCTCCCTTCGTTCTTTCTGAAATAAAGAGATCCAATAAAAACAGATTAGAAATCAGTCTGTTCTATAAGTGAGCACATCTATTTTTTTTTATTTTTTTTTTAGCGATTTCTAAACTATGAAAAGTTACATTGACCCGCAACATATCATAGTTCTTAGACTAGGTCTTGAACTTAATTGTTTTACGTGACTGCTAAAAGGATCATAGCAGAAGACCAATAACTTACCCATTCATCTATAACAAGTCCTTGCTCAATAACTTTTGGAGCTATATCCGCTTGAGGTTTTTTGCGTGTTTCTAATTCAGCTTCAGCTTCTGCCAGTTGACGCTTTAGTTTTTCCAATGCCTAAATGCAACAAACATCGTGTCATTATACAATGATCATTATATAACATAACGCAAGTAATATAAACAGATACCGACAAAACAGTTAACAACTTACAGGGGTAGGACGCTCTGCATTTAAGAAAATAACACGTAAAATTCGTTCAACTACTACTTCATCTTTTTGTTCATCAAACTGTAAGAAAGGAAGAAATACCGACTGTTGAATAGCTGAACAGAAAGTTTCTCGAAAACAGATAAGACGGTTAGAGAATCAAATAAAAAGTTACCAATTCAGGAACAAAGTCAGTTCCTTCTTTGACTTTGAGGCTCATGATCTTAAACTTAACTTTGCTCCTTTGATCCAGCTGTTTTTCGTTTTTATCCGGTAGCTCAACAAACTTGAAAACTGTCATCAATTTTTGTCAATGTACATATGTAACAAGTACGGTTTTGCAAAGGGGAGATTAAAATTAAATACCTGTAGCAATAATGGTTTCACCAGGAGCGAGAGTTCCACCAGGAGGTCGCATATAACAGCTCTTCGGTGCAGTCGTTTGAAACTAAATGCAGAAACACAGAAAACACAATTCATCAAAAACTTAGTTATGTGTGTGTGTGTTTCGGGTTGTATTAAAAAGTGCATATCCGCTTATTGTGTTAAGTAAGGCATGTACATTTAATAATACGCAATTAAGCACTTTTAAGAAGCATCCTAAACACCCTCCTTATAGCGAAAATATATATGAGAGATACCTTAAAAGCAACATAAGAATTGCTAGTGTTCTTAATCCGAACCGCACTTCTCACTTGTTTACCAGGCTCATCTGCAACACGAAAAACCATAGTAAATAATCACAAAACTAAAAGAACTAATTTTCTTCCTCAAAGTATTGTTGATGAATTAAAAGTAGTTATTAATCCTCCTAAACATTATTAGTATTCATTAATCTAATTAACTTCAAAAAAAAAAGTAATTGCAATTAAATGACATACAAAAATGTCATAGAATAACATTATACGTTTGTCTTTTGGTCCATTTTGGTAATTATAGTATATTCCTATCCTTTTTAACAATTATAAGTTGGAATTATCAATTTGGTCAAAGTGTAAAATGTATTTATATTTATATTATTTTTATTTTTGATTATTTTAAAAGTCAATTTAAAAAAAAAAATTCTTTTATTTTGCCCTCTTGTAAAAATATTTGCCCCTCCACATCCTGTTTGTTTGCTCTATAAAATAGCTTGATAATACCGAAAAAGAACTAAACTTATGGGGTGTTTATTTTAGCTTATATAAATGACTTATGAGATTATATAATTTTTTATAACCTCGTAAGTTATAACCTCATAAGTCCATTTTTTTCCGGCTTATAAGCATATAAAGTTGAGTTTATAGCTTTAAATAAGCCATAAGCTCAACTTCATAAACCCGTTTAATAAGCTGAAACAAACACTCCCTTTATAATAACCCGAGCAACACAAGAAGAAAAAAAGTATAATTACAATAATGGAACAAACAATCAAGTAAAACCAGTAGATAAGTGTATACAAATATATCTGAACTTTATTCTGAAATTTATAGTAAGTATATCTAACTTTAAATTGTTGTATTATATGTATCTAACTTTTAAACGTCATCCTTTGTATGTGTTCGTGTTTACATAACAGCTTTACTTTCTCTTTTTTGGGTCTCGTCTTTGTAATCATCTTGATTAGAAAGGCGAGATGCCTTTGGTTGTATTTGATTTTTCTTTGTTATTTAATGTTGCCTTTCTAAAAAAAAAGTTGAATACAATTCCGAACACTTTATCCCTAAAAGAAAATACTCACATGGAAAGTAAAGACTGTTAGCTGGATCAAGGCGAAGTCTCCGTCTAACCGGTAAGATCGATTTCGCAACCAACGCCACCTTATTCGATACCACCACACCGTTGTCATTACCTTTCCGACTTTGAATTTGAATATTTTGTGATGAAGAAGTTGTTCCAGATTGCCAAAATGGACATAATCGCCATTGCTTCCCCTCGGAATTACTACTTCGGTGATCGGAAATCGGCATAGTTAACTTACTCCGGTTGACAGAATTTAAAATTTCCGGTGAGTTTGTGATCATGCAAGGTGTGTTTCAAATGGCTGTTGTTCTCTTTGTACCTCTGTACTCAAAAGGACATTTACTATAAATGACATTATGGACCCTAAGTTTCTGTCATGCTTACATATCAGCCCTTTTGGTTGGAAATGTCGTTATATCCTTTTACTCATAAATAATAATTCTTTCGTTGCAAAATAAATGTCCACTATAAAATTGTACATAGTTTAAGAAATGTATAATCATTATACTACCGACTAATCAAAAATCATTTTTACTTTTTTACCCACTAAAATTTATTTTAATTGATTAAACAAAAAGTAAACATTTATTTTGAGACAAATTAAAATAGCAATGTGGACATTTATATTAGAAAGGAGATAATTTATTTATCATTTGAAATTGTGAATTTGAAAGTAAGAAACATTGATATAATAGTTTGTGAGTGTTGATATATAGGCTTAAATTATGTAAGACTAAACATGTCTAATCCATACAAAATATCACAATGCTTAAATGAGCGATAATACGCGGGTTTAAAAAATATACTTAAGATAAACCTAATTTATACAACATATGATTTCTGGATTTCACTGATTTCTCTTTCTTTCTATTAATCAAGCAATCCTTTTTTAAATTTACCAATCACATCTTTAAGCCTCTTTATAAATATATATAGTTAGATATATGTATCATTTTTCTTCAGAAATTTATAGAAAGAGGTTGATTAGATCAACTCTAACATGATTTAGAAAGAAATAGTTAGGAGTATTACAAGGATGAACCATATGATACACCTTCGATGTTTAAGTCATTTACGGTGCTCAATAAGAAAAAAACTTAGATTAATTCTATAGTTTATAAGACGTAATAATATACCAGATATTTAGATATTCAAAGTTTTATTAGTAAAGTCAAGATGTAGATCGCTTTGATTTCTTTCTGAGTCTTAACAACCTTGAAAATTCCTTAGTTTAAGGAATGTATAATCATTAAACTACCGACTAATCAAAAATCATTTTTAGTTTTTTACCCGCTAAAACTTATTCTAATTAATTAAAAAAAAAAGTAACTATTTATTTTGGGACAAATTAAGATAGTAATGTGGACATTTATATTAAAACGGAGAGAATATATTTATCATTTAAAATTAAGAAACATTGATATAATAGTTTGTAAGTGTTGATATATAAGTCTAAATTATGTAAGGCTAAACATCCCTAATCTATATAAAATATCACAAATGCCGAAATGAGCGATAATGCGCAGGTTTAAAAAATATGTTTAAGATAAACCTAATTTATACAACAAATGATTTCTGGATTTCACTGATTTCTCTTTCTTTCTATTAATCAAGCAATCCTTTTTTAAATTTACCAATCATATCTTTAAACCTCTTTATAAACATATATAGTCAGATATATGTATCATTTTTCTTCAGAAATTTATAGAAGGAGGTTGATTAGATAAACTCTAACATGATTTAGAAAGAAATAGTTAGGAGTATTACAAGGATGAACCATATGATACACCTTCCATGTTTAAGTCATTTGTGGTGCTCAATAAGAAAAAACTTAGATTAAAATTCTATAGTTTATAAGTCGTAATAATATACCAAATATTTAGATATTCAAAGTTTTATTAGTGAAGTCAAGATGTAGATCGCTTTGATTTCTTTTTGAGTCTTAACAACCTTGAAAATTCCTTATACTGTCGACTCTTAAATGTTAGAACTTAGATCATAATACAAGAATACTAAACTCCAACTGTTTAGAAGCAAAAAGAAAGTATCAGAGGTTGTATGGAACTTGGTACAATATGGAAGGACTCAAATGTAATTTTTAAAATTGAATATTTAACAAGCAGGTATATCTAGTATCTAGCTGTATGAAGTGGGGACTTCATGATTAAACACAACGAGATTTTTATGCCCCGCTTGTTATGATGGGTTTAAGAAATTAAATTTAATCAAAGTTTAAAAATAAAATGGAAAATTAATAAAAGTTAGAAAACGTAATCCTGAAAGAAAAATATAAATTAAAGATTAAAATCAATCAAAATCGATACATAACTACTTTATTCAACAGTCTAATCTAAAAATATTATGTAAAAGGACAATTTCAAAACCAAAATCAACAAATAAGCGAAATAAAGAAATATCTACTTTATTTTAGAAACATAGCCTAAAAAAGAAAGGGAACACCAACTATTTAAAAAGAAAAAAATATAACCCAAAAGAAGATGTCTAAAATAATAAATAACGATTTAGAAGAAAAAGAGTTGGTATTTTAGTAGCAAAAAAAGAGATATCCAAAACCATAAGAAAAAAAGAAAAAAGAAAGGTTTAAATTACATTGATCGTCCCTAAGGTTTATATGGAATTATGGATTTCGTCCCTAACTTTGAAAAGTTGCATGGATCGTCCCGATGTTCAAACTAATTACTCATTTCGTCCCTAATTTCAACGTCCGTTAATTTCCACCGTTAGTCTGTCCCACGTGTTAAACACGTGAGGGGTATTTTAGTCATTTCCCAGTCTTCATCTACCTCCATTCCATAACCCAAAAGTCAAAATCAAAATAAAATCAAAAAAATCAAAATCAGATTCACATTACCTCCATTCCATAACCCCAAACATCTTCTTCTTCCTTTAAATCCTAGGTAACAAATCTTACATCACAAAAAGGAAATGTTGAAATTTACCCAATTTAAAACTCTACCATCATGAAAAGAACCATCATCGTTTTCAGCAGCGAAAGCAATTTAAAACTCTACCATTGAGATACTGTCTGAAATGTTGAAATTTACCCAATTTAAAATGATTGCCATGGCCGACGATTCAGCAGCGTAAGCTTGAAAAGAACCATCATCGTTTTCATCATCTTCAATCACCATTTCCAATCATCCACTTAAAGCAAGACCGACGATAGCAGCAACACACGGCTTTCTTCCAGCTTCAACGGTGTCAGACAGTATCTCAATTGATACATAACCACGTTTTGCAGCCGGTCCTGACGACAACGTTTAGTACAGAAATCCATCCTCATCCCCACTACTTAATACTCAAAACCCCCATCAAAATTTTGATTTCAAAACCCCCAATTTTATAATAATAATAATTTAAAAATAAAAATAAAATTTTTGAAACTATGTGTTCACTGATTTGGGTGAAATCGTCGTCTTGGTTTAGTAAAGGCGATTAAACACAACCCATTTTGAGGATTTGATTTGGTTGAATCTTTGTTTGATTTGGTTTGCCTGAAGTGATTTTTAAGTTTTTTGAATTTATTTGAGATGTGGAGATGGTAAAAGTGAAATTGAAGGGTTAGTGGTGTGAGTTTTGGATTTTTGGGTTGTTTTGAGTTGAGTTAATATTTGAGTTGAATTTGGGAGAATGAGGAACCCTAATTTTGTGTTATAGAAGGTTTGTGAAGAAGATGAAGTGAGAAGAAGATTGCGAAAAGACTAAAATACCCCTCATGTGTTTAACACGTGGGACAAACTAACGGTACAATTAGACGGACGTTGAATTTAGGGACGAAATGAGTAATTAGTTTAAACAATGGGCCGATCTATGCAACTTTTCAAAGTTAGGGACGAAATCTGTAATTGCATATAAACCTTAGGGACGATCTATGTAATTTACTCTACTATTTATAAAATAACTATAAACCAATCAATCGACCAACGACGGTGTTGTGCGCGTTAAATTTCCTTCAATGACGTGTCAACTCATACCCAATAACCACCTGCCATGTCAGCAATATTAATATGCAAACAACTATTGAATTTTTTGATTATTATTATTTTTGTCAAAAGTGAGTGTGGCCTTAACTTGAAGGACAACTAATTTCTGTTATAAATAACTATATGCATTAGTTTAATATTATTAGTAAAGTTGTATTAAATAATTTTAATACAACTAGTCATATTTTTTAAATTACTTGTTTTCTTAAATAATAAATTAATAAATCACTATTGTGTTTTTTTAATGTAATAAGTTGACAAGGATGGTGTCCTAGTAGTAAAATTTAGGTCTTGGTGAAAATACCCGAAGGTCCCAAGTTCGAATTCTACGAGTAAACAAAAAAAAAAACCCTCTTGTAGCTACTGAGGTTCACTTGCGATGACTATGGGCTATCTGCAAAGCAGGTGGTCGTCCTAAGATTAATCGGTTCGCAAAGCGAGTTAAATACCTTAGTTAACCAAAAAAAAAAAGTTGATAAGTTGTTCATCATATATGCTTTTATGTAATAATTTATCATAGATCAATTTTCATCTAATTGATTAACGATAATATAATCATATTTGACATTATGATATCAAAAGTTTTGAATCATCATTGATTAATGTTTCTAAAACAGAGAGAACATAAACCTGGTAATGAAGAAATCTATTATGCAAAACCAATCATGAGATTCTTCTAATATATGTAAATCATTCTAGACAATATTCTTACAAACACAATAATTCTCAACAAAATTTAAATGAACAGATTAAAAAGAAAAGTTCTGCTAATTATAATTACCGAGGTTATAAAGTTTTACAAAGGTTTAAAATTGACATGTCATATAAAATCATTAATTTATAAATCTTATCATTTTATAAACCTATATTCACTATCAATAAAGGTAGGTAAACACCAAATGACATAATATTGTTTAATATGATTTTATCGTTTATAAACTTTTTTTTTGTTCCGTTATATCACGTGAGTTTCCTGCTCGTTTTATATTATATGTGCCTCGAATGTTGAACCATGAAGGTAGCATAAAGGTAGGTAAAAACATATCACAGGGTATATAAGTGATAAAATGGGTAAACGATATCCTTTTAGAAAAAGAAAAAAAAAAGAAAAGAGTAGAGTTTGTAAATGATGAAATAAGTACTAGTTTTGATTAGGGCGGTAAGGGTGAGTTGGAGGTTATATTCCATGTGCCCCATTGTAGATACCAAATTAATAGCCTAATAATGCACTCATTATCAACATATTTAAATCCCATATAGTTAGTTGAATGAATTAAATTAAATTAACAACATGATGTTGATATTTTCATATTTTTATTGTGAATTTATATGCAATCTTTCAAATAGTAATGTACTTTTTTATAATTTTATTATAGGTTGGATACCAGTTTAGTGTATTTAATACACATTAATTGAACTTCAATATTTATATATATTTATAAGATGCACTTAATAAACATTAATTATAGACGTTTTTTCACTTATAGTCGTTACATTTTTAAATATATAAGAATATTTGACATTGAATCGGTTAAATATGATAAATTGGTACCCATTGGGCATCATATAACAAAACTCTTTTATTATTATGCCACTTTTTTTTTTCAAACAAAGTGATAGATATCTCTTATCGAAAGGGTTACTGTATTTATCTTAACGAACTGTTTGATCATTGTATTATTTAAAAAAGTTTGTTTCTATGATTATAATTCTCTTCCTTTCACTTTAAGTGTCTACGATTTACAAGCTTGATGAGCGGATTATAGAGCTAAGATGTTTACTTGACTCCCTCACCCTTATGGGATTCGGACCCCTAGTGAGCAGATAAGGGAGTTTATGGATTAGTGTATTGATTCTTAAAATGGACACTTAAATTGGGACGGATAAACTATTTTTGTTGTTCTTTCAAGTCGGCATAATTTTAGATGGCATATTTACCACCATTGTGTCAACGGCTTGAATCTTTATCGATTAGGAATGTGGTTGACTTGACCGGTATGCTTGACATGTGATCGCTTTCTTAACGAATAAAAAAAATATGCAATCTTCTTGTAAATTACTAAATCCTGTAAAGAAAATTGTGGCATTTGCAGTTTGCACTCATGGCTAATGCGACTTGTGAAGATTTTACAAGTAACTTTGCTTGTTTTATAGATTTGGTTTTGTTTAACGTTATGGTTCCATGGTTTTTGACATACGCACCTGGTGTCCTTTCCCAAACACAAGTGGTGTCGCAAGAGAGATTTTGCTCAAAGTGATGACTTGGTGGAAATTGGCTGCAAATTTTATACATTCTGTAAATGATCTTATCCGTAATGTCAATCTCATTAATCTGTGCGGTTCTTAAAAGCTGGTTTGGCAAGCAATCACTTGGGTAACTTGTTATTGCATTTGGAAAACAAGAAACGGAAGTGAACACGTTTTTTCTGAAATTCAGATTCTCAGTTTTTTGTGGTTCTCTAAAAGACGGAGAAAGTTTGGTGCGTCTTAGCAGTAGTGGGTGTCCAACCCAAGTAGTTGCCGTTACATATTTTGTGATCCTGGTTAAGTTTTACTTTACTGTGGTTGGTTTTTGTGTACAATGCTGGTAGTAAAAAATTGTATAGTATATATGTATGTTTTGTCAATGTTTTTTGGTTGTTGTCCCCTGTTTATTACGTATGTTGTTTTGGGGCGCCTTCTTTTTTTGTTGTGTATCAGTTGTTTTTTAATAAAAGTATCTTGCCTTTCGAAAAAATATGGGTCATGCCCTGTGGCAAATTTAATAGTACAAAATGGGTAAAAACATACATACCGTCAAAAAAATCTTCTAATTTTGTAGTGTAAAAAACTAAAATTAACCGTTACTGTAATGCATTCCACAAAAGTGCATACGCTAGTAGAAAATCTTATATCCATTACTAACGTCTTTTTCTTTTATTCTACCACAAGTTGTCCTATCCTCGATTATCATGCCCAAATTTCTAGCCTACCTCTACCATATCTAAGTTTATTGTGTTTGAACCTAGAAAAAACAGGCTAAAACATAGTTTCTAAGACCACCATGGAGCATCACCTGTTCTGAAATCAGTTTCCGTCCATGGAGCAAACACTACTTTTCCATCACCTATAGCCACATGAGCCAGTTCTAAAGACTGTTAACACGTGAAGTAGCATTAGCAACATATACCCCATGCGTATAAACTTGTAAAAGTAGTGTTTTCTTTTGGAGAAAGGATTTACCTTAGAAGCGGGACCCTTAATAACTTTGCCTTCGTTATCGTACTCTGAACCATGGCAGGGGCACATAAACTTGTTTTGTACCGTGTTCCATGGCACAATGCATCCCAGATGGGTGCATACTGCATTAATCCCGTATGTTGCAAAAGTTTGGTTGTTCTTGACCAATAAATATGTCGGATCCCCCTATAATTTCATGCCCAAAATCAGATACAATTGTAGCATACAAAACACTTAAAAAACGATATAATATTTCTTCAACACCCGTTGTGAACAGATTCTAAGACACTCGAGGGTTTTTCCTTTGGTTTTGAGAGGATGTCTGGATGTGTGTTTAACTGTATTATGTGGTAATAATAATCAGTTTATCTTATAATCAGTTTCGTTGTAGGTGGTACAAAACTGATTATCTATTACTAGTTATTTGTCTCTCAAATAATCAGATAAACATACGCATAACTTGTTTATCCATACATCATAATGCAATAATTAAAGAGCTTGTTCTAAAACGCAAATCCAAACACGCACTAAGAAACAATAATTGGATCAAATTTGTTACCTTTAAGCCTTGAGTAAGACTTCTATCACCGGGTCCATTGGTCTTTAGCCATTCTGTTTCTATAACATCGTTACCAAACTCATCCGTAGCAACAATGCCACCTTTAGTACTCGCGGAACTGTTTCAGTTTTGCCATACATAAATATATAACCACAAAGTAAAGAACAAGAAATACTGAATAAAAATCTCAAACGGGTTCTAGACTTCTAGTATTGTTGTCATTTCACAGGCTACTTTCTCAAAGGATTTAACGTTCATTCGGGTTTGAGTTAGGTCAAGAAATACCAAGTTTATCTCAAAATTTCATCATCAAGACTTAAAACTAGTAATATCTTGAATGTTTAACTGCGTCTACGTGACAAGTTATGTACTTTTTCGATACTTCTCAAATCATTGTGCATTTCGATTTCAGTGGTTAACGCAAAGTGTAAAGGTGTATATTCTGCCAAAGTTATCAAATGGGTTAACTACATTCTCTGTTTTTGTTTCCTTTCCTAAAGAATCCAATAATAATGAGATGTTCGGGATCATTTAAATCAGCGTAGATAAGCCCTTTAAACCTTTAAAGTTATTAAATAACGAAAACTGCTTATATTAGAGTAAAAATGTAAAATAAGGCATGAATAATAAGTAGTTTTAGATTGGTGTTGTGTTTAGGATTGCATATTTTATAACGCAAAACATAGTTTTAAGTGTTTTGGTAAAACTACGTATTGTCTAATTCTATAAGGAAAAATGCACTTATTTTAATCGCATTTTTAAAATATGCAATCCTAAACATAGTAGTAAGAGTTTGATGCTTTTTTTAAACGTAGTTTTAAAATATGCAATCCGAAAGACGGGTTAAGTGAACTAACCACGGTTGCGAAAAGAAATCGGAATAAGGAACAAGCAAACCGGCGGTGGCGGGTAAACCAACAGAACCAGATAGTAACAAGTTCACTAATTTCCTCCTTTGAATCACCGGAGAACTGTCAGCTGCCTGACACGTCACTCTCACCGATCTAGTTTTGGTGGCTCCATTTTTACTAAAACAATACTGAATTAATTAAAACTAAAATTAATTAGAATATGAATAAATAAGAAACATAGAGATATGAATGGAAAGAAACACAGAAATTATGGTGAATTTTTTTTTTTTTTTTTACTTTACCTGAGAAGAAATGGCCGGAGAAAGTGTAAAGGCGGCCATGAGAGTCATAGAATTTCAACAAATTTATGGGGGCGTTTGTTGTTTAATTTTTTGGTTTATGTAATTGTTTATGAATTTATTAATGTTTTTTATAATATGATAAATACTAATAAGTCCATAATTAGTAAAATAAGTCTAAAAATTTGGGACTTATAAAATATAAGCCGAAATGACAATAATACATATGTCACTTATATCTTAAAAGAATAATCAAAATTTATTATCCATTTTTCATTCTCTCCAAATTATTTTATATTTTACCTTTGACTTATTTTTACTTTTATTTTTTTGTGACTGAGTATCTTATAAATATTACCAAGTTTCTGATGATCACTTCACTCATGAACGTCTTGACGTATTTGGGGAGTTTTCATATTGTTTTCCAATTATCCTAATGTCTTTTTAATTAATTATAGAATGATGATATTTCACTTGATCAATAATTTCTAAAGATTATAGATTTAAGTTTAGTAAAATTGGAGAAAATATATTGAGTGATTGATATAATACTTTGAAGAAAAAAATGTAATAGCTTTTACCTTGCAATAGGTTAATTAATAAAATACTAGAAAATTTCTCGGGCTTTGCACGAGTTTAAGTTGTTTTGATGTAAAATATGCATCTGCAGTGTTTTTTTTTTTGTTATAAGGGTACTAACAGTTTTGGTGTTATCCGGTGCTACATTTCCTAGGATTTGAAGTATATCTAATATTAACCCCTATTTAATAATTCAAAAGTATATTGTATTATTAATTTTGGTCTAAAAGATTGTTTACAATTCTTTATAATATCTAATATTAACCCCTATTTAATGATTCAAAAGTATATTGTATTATTAATTTTGGTCTAAAAGATTGTTTGCATTTCTTTATACCCAACATTGCAGTACAAAAAATAAATAAAAAAAATTTGGTGCTGGGTGAGATTCGATAATTTTGGTCTAAAATTGTTTGCATTTCTATATAAAACCTTAAATAATTATTTGTTTTACTTACGGAAATCTAAAATGGTAAACAACAAAAATTAAAAATAATTAAACTTCAAACCAACCACAGGCCAAAGCCCAAGCCCAAACCAGCCACATGCCCAAGCCCAAACCCAAAGCAGCCACAGGCGCAAGCCCAAATCCAACACTGCAGTACCAAGCCCAAGCCCAAACCAGCCACAGGCCCAAGCCCAAACCCAACACTGCAGTACCAAGCCCAAGCCCAAACCAGCCACATGCCCAAGCCCAAGCCCAACACTGCAGTACAAAACACAGGCCCACGCCCAAGCCCAAACCAGCCACAGGCCCAAGCCCAAACCCAACACTGCAGTACCAAGCCCAAGCCCAAACCAGCCACAGACCCAAGCCCAATCCCAAACCAGCCACTGGCCCAAGCCCAAACCCAACACTGCAGTACCAAGCCCAAGCCCAAACCAGCCACAGGCCCAAGCCTAAGCCTAAACCAGCCACAGGCCCAAGCCCAAACCCAACACTGCAGTACCAAGCCCAAGCCCAAACCAGCCACAGGCCCAAGCCTAAGCCCAAACCAGCCACAGGCCCAAGCCCAAACCCAGCACTGCAGTACCAAGCCCAAGCCCAAACCAGCCACAGGCCCAAGCCCAAGCCCAACACTGCAGTACAAAACATAGGCCCAAGCCCAAGCCCAAACCAGCGACAGGCCCAAGCCCAAACCCAACACTGCAATACCAAGCCCAAGCCCAAACCAGCCACAGGCCCAAGCCCAAACCCAACACTGCAGTACCAAGCCCAAGCCCAAACCAGCCACAAGCCCAAGCCCAAGCCCAACACTGCAGTACAAAACATAGGCCCAAGCCCAAGCCCAAACCAGCGACAGGCCCAAGCCCAAACCCAACACTGCAGTACCAAGCCCAAGCCCAAACCAGCCACAGGCCCAAACCCAAGCCCAACACTGCAGTACAAAAAAAATTAAATTTTTTTTGGTGCTGGGTGGGATTCGAACCGCGGCCTCCCTTACCACTCCGACAACCAAGTCTTTTTGTAAATAAAACGATTACAATTGTACTTAAAAACAAAGTTTTCTGAATATAATAATACTAAAAGGCACGATTCGCAAGACAAAGATGAAATTTAAATAGAAGGATAATAGTGCAATATTTATTTAATTACATACGATATTTATTAAAATTAATAAAAATAGTGCAATATTTATTTAATTACATACGATATTTATTAAAATTAATAAAAATAGTGCAATATTTATTTAATTAAATACGATATTTATTAAAAGGATATAAAACTCTAAAACGCAAAAAAAACAAAATTTATTTATTTAATGACACTCCGACTACTTCGGTTAACCGACCAACAAAACCGACGGCCACTACCGACAAGGTGGTGCTATCAGCGTACACGCGTCGGTTGCCAATCGACACCACCATTGACATTAGTCTTAGTGGCGTCTATGCTTAGACTCTCAATATGTTTTTGTATTTTGTAATGTGTATCGGTTAACAAAAGCTTAATGGCATACCAAAAAAAGTAATCATTGAGGTATTAACAAATGAAAATGCATTGATTAGTTCTTAAAAGATACTTTATGCAACTGATCGTAAACAAACAAAACACATACTAAAGCACGTAAAGTATTTTGAAGAGGCCGAGATTAAGTTTGAAACAAAGGTCCTATGTGATTTTCAAACGATGTAATTAGCATTGGATGTAATACAGTTAGTCATTATGTAATCATCTTGCTGCATCACACAGTCATTGGAATCCTCGATGAAATATCATTTGACCTACCAGTGTGTCACATCCACCTCCTATATTTCAACATCTAGCATTACCGTGTCCCTTTAAGAGGAATCCTCGACACCATAGTTTGAATAGTAGTTTTGCAATCAAATGTTTGGGACAGATGAGTGTTTCAAACATTTAAATATCAATAATAAATTAAGACGAGACGAGTACAACTAACTTCAAAAATGTCATGGATCAAACACTTAATTTACAATAGCTTCAACAAAACCACAACCATCCTCATTTTCTGGTCCAACCCAGAATCCATATATCACCCTAGGAGTATAAACTATTTTAGAATCAACAAAAACAGCAACAGCAACAGAATCAGCACGGTTATGATGTCGCTTCAATGAAAGTGGGTCTTTCTCACACAATTTGGGAGCGGAAATATTGATTCCTTCAAATTGTAATATAATTTATAAGTACACAAAAAAATCAGATGAAACAGAGATGTGGTTTATATAAATATCAGAAATAATGACCCTTAGCCAACTTTAGTCGGTTGGTTGGATTATTATTAGATCGGCTATGAACTGACTTTATCTATGATCAAACCAGATGGATCGTGTTAACTGATTAATGACCTGACCATGACAAAAATCATAAACTTTCATCATCGAATTTAACATTTTTGTGCCATATAAAGAATACAACTATCACACCCGGTCAACATTGCCCTTTTTTGCCAGTAAAGAACATAATTATCACATTTCAAAAATTATAATAGGGAGGCTTCTACAAGGTAAGTTATCTAGTCTTTTAGTTATCTTTTGAGCGTTTTATACTTTTATTCCGCCTTAAAGGATATTAGCACATTTGTTATTTGTTAGGGAGTAAGGGATACATAAGTGTTATGGACATACCAGTAGTTAAACAGGTTGATGTATTCAAAACCGGACTGCAATTGCATATTTTTTGTGCTTGTACATCCTTTACACAAAAAAGGTAAAACAATCAATCACCCGTTCAAATTTAACAAACATATATATCTGGTTTAGGGGGTATTTGTTTTCGCTTATGTAAGGAGCTTATTAGCTTATCCAACTCCAATAACCTCCTTTTAAGTGTTTGTTTGAGCTTATTAGCTTAGACTTACGGGCTTATCAAGGGGGGATTTCATAAGCTCAACTTATGAGCTTATCCAAAAAATATTCATTATTTGTTATTATAATCTAATAAGCCAAAACAAACACTAACAAAAACTTATCAGCTTATAAATTATAAGCCATAAGCTACTTATGGGTGTTCAATGGTATGGTATTCGGGTTTTTGGTTTACTCTTTTTTGAGGTCTAAACCAAAAACCAAACCAAACTAAACTATTTCAATGATTCTAATCCGGGTGTTCAATTCTAGTTCGGTTTGATTTTCGATTTAAACGGATAAAATCAAAGTCTGGAATTATAATAAGTCGTTTGTGAATTTCATACATAAATTACATGAACTTTAACCATAAAAAGACACATTCTTTAAAATATGTTACTTTTATTTTATCAAAAAATGTATAAAGTATAAGATTAGGGATTTAGTGTTTATAATAAGGGATTATGGTCTACAATTGAATATTTAGGAATTTTATAAATTACCAAAATGCATAAGGTTACCTTAATTAGGGTTTTCTTCTTCTGTGAAGTGAACAAGGGGCAGTACAAAGAAACTATTAAGCAAGCCATTCTCTGTAACTGTATATTATTTGGATTTTGATATATTAGTTTATATTTTTCTAAACTAAACCCATATTGTTGTTGCTCCATATTTAAGGCCCAATAGGCCCATATCTTATACTTTCAAACTCACAGTCACAGACTTCTTTTTAAAATCCAAAGTTTTCTTATTTAAATTGTAGCAACAACAATAGAAACGATATCCAATCACGTCAAAGACGAGGTATAGGGAAGGTGAGATAATCATATATCTATCCGAAGATAGAGATACAAGACGTTTTATTTAAAGTTAAAGTCATAGAATATAATCACCAAATATCTTCGTACAAGAACTTGAAAGTTAAGAAACTGCTGACATAAAAACTCGACAACTTGTGAATTTAAAATTGAACAACCAAAGACTGTATTTTTTTTTCCGGTTCTGTTCAGCTAGGTTGTGGTTATGTAGTACACATATCATACATTCATACCGCAATTCTTTCAAACAAGAAAACATGACCTTAGAAAAAACTAGTAACACATGTATTTAAAAACAAAGTTTCAATCCTTACACAGAATTAAGCTAAGTACCTCGAGATCATGTGATCTTATTCCATTACACATTTGGGAAGGAAAAAAAAATACTGAAGTTTCTACCAACTGGTATTATGAATGAAATGTAAGAAATTCTTTACGTCCCCTAAAATGTATGTTATGATTACCGATTAGTAATCTTGGGAACACAAATATACCTTTACGCCAGCTACTAAAAGTCGCATCCCAAACAATTGCACATAGACCATAAGCTGTTGACAGCTTGTTCCATTGGGTGTTTGATAGGCTTGAGTAAACGGGCTGAAATTTTAAAGAAAGATAATATGATCAATACTACGTATAACTCGTTGCCTGAATAATAAGTTATGGTTACATACCGGTTATATCATGTCCCTTCAGTTCAACAAAGCAAGCTTTCACTTCAGACTACAAACAAAGTTTACAAGAAAACGTCAATTATATAAAATAAACAGACATCATATACTAATGACAAATTCAGGAAAATGAATCATTTGAGAATGCCACGACATCCTAACTTATAAGTTATAACTAACTATATTCATAATGATATGGTTGACATTTATATAGAAACAATTACCTCAACGCAACCAGATTTCAAAATCTTATTCCACAACTCTACATCCTTCGTGGCATGTAATTTGTAGGAAGTTACTAGGATCGCAGAA
Organism: Senecio squalidus; assembly: GCA_910822075.1. Taxonomy (NCBI): domain Eukaryota; kingdom Viridiplantae; phylum Streptophyta; class Magnoliopsida; order Asterales; family Asteraceae; genus Senecio; species Senecio squalidus. Next base: position 8,202,787 of record CAJVGC010000060.1, read on the forward strand.
GCCGCAAGTGTAGAAGTCCTGAATTCCGTGAACCTCATATCTAGTAACCCATTCAGTGAAATAAATTGTACTTATTACATATTGAAAAATATAAACAGAAGCATAAAATATTAACAAACATAAACAGAACAAATCTAGCGATTTACCTTTTTGCATTGCCACAATTAACTGAGGAACCAAGTAAAACGGAGAAGAAAGCTGCTCCTCTTTCGTCATAAACAAAGAAAAGAGGCAAGGCATGAAGGTTAGAGCTGTCACTTGTCGTACTTCAAAATCTAAGCCTTCCAGAATCCGATTTTCCATAACCAAAATGTGTTTCACTTCAGCAAATTCATGTTTATTCTAAATTTAAATTAACATTTCAAATATCAAAAACACACGAAAATAAAATGTGCATTAACAGATATATATCAAGTGAGAAATTAACCAAGAATTTCTTGAACGAGAATTCTGAAAAGTGTAATCTCAAAGTAAGTGCAACACAACAGAATGCAAATAGCTCCACATTTCGTTCAAAACCTTGGCCAGCGTAAATCTCCTGAATCACATCAAATGTTAAGCGAATCTAAGTTCTACACACAATCCGTTCATCATTTCATATAATTTTTAATGAAGTTAATAGAACTATTACCGGTATCTCATTATTTTTCGACAAGAATTGATCAACAAAAGTTATAGCACGACCACACACGAAATCAGCACGTTGATCTGATGTGAACTAAATAACAGAAAGGAAAACATGAATTCAGTTAGATCGAACATCAGCAATCACATATCCTTAACGTAAATCGACTTGCAGAATACATAAATAACGAAATTAAAAGAAATCAGACATCAATAATCGCATCATTAACCTAAATTGAACTGTAGAACTCATAAATTACGAAATTAAAGAAATCGAGAAATCTGAGGCACATTGTTAACCTAAACTGAAATGCAGTGAATCATACCTTTACGATATACGGAATAGCAATCGATCTGATATCGTTAAACCACTTCTTCTTTTCTTCGGAGAAATCAGGATTGGCCATGAAATGGACTTCAAGATTTAAGTAATCACGGAGTCGAGCATCATTATTGTCACGGTGTAGTTGCAGAAACGCATTCGTTGGATCGGATTCCATTTTCGTTTCGTTTTGTTTTCAGGTTGATTATTCTGTTATTTTGAGTTTGTTAGTTGGAGTGATTGTGAATGAAGCGGTTATATATTTGAATCAAGGCGGGAATGGTGAGCTGTCACAACGAGTTGACTTGAGTTGACTCATTTCTTTTTTAATTTTGATTTTCTTTTCTTGTAAATAAATTGTGTGAATAAGTTATATTTATTTTCATTTATTTAAAATATGTAGCCTGGTATTCATTGTGATGAGTATTTAAAGAATATGTTTAAACCATTTAAATGTTGTAACAAATACATTGAAAATGAGTAAAAAAATAAATTATTTGGTACAACATTTAGGGGTTGTTTGCAACCATCAAAGACTACAGATTCGGACTCGGACTCGGTCCGTGGTCCGAGCGTTTGATAAGTTAATGAAAAGCTCGGACCACGGACCGAGTCCGTGATTTTGCCTCGGACTCGGTCCGTTTTGAAAAAATCGCAGACTGAGAACAAGGCAAAATCACAGACTCGGTCCCTGGTCCGAGCTTTTCATGAACTTATCAAACGCTTGGACCACGGACCGAGTCCGAGTCATTAGTCCGTAGTCCGAATCTGATGCTTGCAAACAGGCCCTTAAATGCGTTAGGCATATTAGTTAATATGTAATGTATGCATCTAAATCATTTTTGTTTAAGAAATAAAATTATGCTAAATGACTACTTTTTTTTTTAACAATAAACTTAACTAATAAACTAACCTAAAAAATTGAGTAAAACGACTAGCTTTAAAGGACATACATTTTAGAAACAAAAATGTAATTAGTTTCCATATGTGGACGAATTGTGTAATTATTCAAAGTTATAGACAAGATCCGTATTTCAGGTTAAAGCATTGGGAAGATTTATCTAATTTACTCAATGAGTTAGAGAGCCATGGAGAAACGACGTCAAAAAGTGTCGCAGGAAAAATGATGTTGGAAAGCGATGTCGAAAAAGTGATAGCAAAAAAAAAGAGGCATTGAATAAACAGATGTGTGAAGTTTGACGGATAAGAGACTATTTTTGTAACAATAATATGAAGTTGAACGAAAATTTAACTGTACATTTAAAATAGGAATCATTTTAAATGGTTAAATTTTGTGGAACCACAACGACCATCCATGAAATTAACTCCAATTATTTAGTTCTTGTTATAAGTTTTCATCAAACGAAAATACTAGAGAATAAATAAATCTAAATATAGAGAATAAATAAATCTAAATATAAACAGACATCTTTGAGGACATGACAGTTAAAATTTAATCACATATTCGTTCAAGAACTAAAAGTTAAGTTGTGCTAACAAAAAACTTGGCGACTTGACTTGTGTATTTAAAATTGAACGACCAAAGACTGTATTCGGTTTTGGTTTAGTTCAACATGGTTGTGGTTATCTTTCATACAAGAAGACACGATGTATTATTTGAGAACAATAGTTTTAATCCCTACACCGAGTTAGGCTAAATACATGGGCTTATGTAAGCTAAGTACCTCGAGATCAACTGATCATCATTACACATTTGAAAGAAAAATATATATTTTGTAGTTCCTACCAAGTTGCATTATGAATGAATGAAATGTAAAAAAATGCTTTACATCCCCTAAAATGTATGTTATGATTACCGATTAGTAATCTTGGAAACACAAACTACATTTACGTCAGCTAGAAAATTATGCGTTGTTGTTCAGTTCAACCTTCCGCTGCCAAAGTGGCATCCAAAACAATTGCAAATAGGCCATAAACGGATGAGAATTTGTTCCATTGGGCTGTACTTTTCCTCACCGGTACTTATTTCTTCTGGATCAAGCCAACTTGAATCAAATTCAGCAATTTTTTCGTACAAAGAAACATGACATTCGAAAAAACTAATAACACGTGAATTTTTTGAAAACAAAGTTTCAATCCTTATAGTGAATTAAGCTAAGTACATGGAATTCATATAAGCTAAGTACCTCGAGATCATGTGATCTCATTCCATTACACATTTTTGGGAAGAAAAAAAATATACTGTAGTTTCTACCAAGTGAGCATTATGAATGAAGGAAATGCTTTACATCTCCTGAATTGTATGTTATGATAACCGATCAGTAATCCTGGGAACACAAACTACCTTCACGTCAGCTAGTAAAAGATGCATTGTTGTTCAGTTCTCAACCTTGCGCTACCAAAGTCGCATCCCAAACAATTGCAAATAGCCAATAAGCTGTTGACAATTGGGCTGCACTTCTTATCACCAGCACGTATTTCTTTTGGATCGAGCTTACTTGAATCAAAATGCATAACTTTCTCCTCAGGTTCTTTTATCTCCTCCGTAATCTCAAAATCAGGCTCCTGTCCAGTAACATTTTCAGCAGCGGAGTCCTCAGTCAGTAACCCCTTTCCTTTGTTCTGTTTCCCAGCCGACCTCAAACTGTGTGTTAATTTCGACTCACTTGGGTGTTTGACAGGCTTGAGTACACCATCTGCAATTTTAAAGAAAGATATTATGATCATTTCTATTGATAACTCATTTTCTGAATTATAACTTATGGTTACATACCGGTTATATTATGTCCCTTCAGTTCAGCAAAGCAAGCATTCACTTCAGACTACAAACAAAATTTACAAGAAAACGTGAATTATATAAAATAAACAGACATCATATACTAACAGTGGATTACTAATGACAAATTCAGGAAAACGAATCATTTGAGAATGCCACGACATCCTAACTTATAACTAACTATATTCATAATGATATGGTTGACATTTTTATAGAAACAATTACCTCAACACAACCAGATTTTAAAATCTTATTCCACAACTCTACATCCTTCGTGGCATATAATTTGTAGGAAGTTACTAGGATCGCAGAAGCCGCAAGTGTAGAAGGCCTGAATTCCGTGAACCTCATATCTAGTAACACATTCAGTGAAATAAATTGTACTTGTTACATATTGAAAAATATATAAACAGAAGCATAAAATATTCACAAACATAAACAGAACGAATCTAGCGATTTACCTTTTTGCGTTGCAACAATTAACTGAGGAACCAGGTTAAACAAAGAGAAATGCTGCTGAGCTTTCGTCATAACCAAAGAAAAGAAGTGATGCATAAATGTTATAGCTGTCACTGGTCGTACTTGAAAATCTAGGCCTCTCAGAATCCGATTTTCCATAACCAAGACGTCTTTCATTTCAGCAAATCCATGTTTATTCTAAAATTTAAATAACATTTCAAATATCAAACCCGCATGAAAAGGAAATATGCATTAACAGAGAGAGATCAATTGAGAATTAACCAAAAATTTCTTGAACGAGAAGTCTGAAAAACGTAATCGTAAAGCAAGTGAAACACAACATAAAGCAAATATCTCCACATTTCGTTCAAAACCTTGGCCACCGCAAACCACCTGAATCACATCAAAAAATTAACTGAATATAAGTTCTACACGCATACTGTTCATCATTTCATATAACTTCAGATGAAGTTAATATAACAATTACCGGTATCTCGTTTCTTTTCGACAAGAACTGATCAACAAAAGTTATAGCACGACAACACACGAAATAATCAGGTTGATCTGATGTGAACTGAATAACAGAAAGACAAACATGAATTTGGTTAGATCGAACATCAGCAATCGCATATATCGTTTACATAAATTGAAGTGCAGATCGAATACATAAATAACAAAATAAAACAAATCGAACATCAGTAATCGCATGATTAACAAAAATTGAACTTCAGAACACATAAATTATGAAATTAATCAGGTCGAGCAACAGTAATCACATTGTTAACCAAAACTGAAATGCAGTGAATCATACCTTTACGATATAAGGAATAGCAATCGATCTGATTTCGTTAAACCACTTCTTCTTTTCTTCGGAGAAATCAGGATTCATCATGAAATGGACTTCAAGATTGAAGTAATTGCGGATTCGAGGTTCATTACTGTTACGGTGTAGTTGCAACGCATTCGTTGGATCGGATTCCATTTTCGTTTCTTTTTTTTGTTCAGGTTGATTATTCTGTTATTTGAGTTTGTTACTTGGAGTGATTGTGAATGAGGCGGTTATATATTTAAATCAAGGCGGGAATGGTGAGCTGTCACAACGAGTTGACTCATTTCGTTTTTAATTTTAATTTTCTTTTCTTGTAAATAAATTGTGTGAATAAGTTTTATTTATTTTCATTTATTTACGAGTATCTAAAAAGAATATACCTAATGACTATTTTCTTTTTTTTTAACAATAAACTCAACTAAAAAAACTAATAAACCGTGAGCTAAACAACACTTATATCCTTGCTTCTGTTTATATGAAAAAACTAATAAACCGTGAGCTAAACAACACTGAAGTTGCAATGAAAGGTTACTCTTACACTACTATAAATTTAAAATACTTTACCTTTTAGGCTTTTATAATGCAGATAGTTTATATCCTTGCTTCTGTTTATATGAAATCAACAAAGTATGCGTCGCTATCTCTAATATGTCGTTGGAATCTCGTTCTATCAAGTTAATTTCATATGCCCAAAGCAATCTATAATGAATACTGAATTGACTAAAATTAATGTTTTTAGTAACTCTCTACTTATCGGCCTCTAATATACTTCTTCTGTTGGACAAATTTAGGAAAGATTTATAATATTCTCCGGGTAATTCTTGAAACTTATGTAAGATTAAAAGTTACCATCAGTGTGGCCAAAAAACTCTATAAAATCTTATATCAGGTACACATTTGCATATAGCTTCAATGGTTTATGGTACTTAAGGATTTTTATGCCGCTTTAAATGTCATACAAAAGAAACTCTTTAGGAGAAACACGTAGAATGGTATTTACAAGAGAATATAATCACCAGAGTTATGTTTGTCGTGGCTATTACAGTGCGAGGTGAAACCAATCAAGATACGGGGATCCCTGTTTTTACTAACAACGCTTCTTTCACATTGTTTGTAGTATCAGATGCCATATCATTGATCACTTCTGTAACATCGTTGTTAATGTTTTGTAGATCCTCACTCGACGTTTTTCTGAACAAGACTTTCTCTTGAAGTTGCCTACAAAGTTGATATTTGATCAGGCCACTTTGCACATCCCGTTAACAGCTATGATTGTGTTTTTTGGTGCAACTTAATCATATCGAGCTTTTATGTGTGTCCAGTCATTTTTACACATGACTACTCGCTTGTCCTTGTGTTGAAGCAGTAATTGTAAATGTACAAAGCGTATGGCCCAATCCATATGGCAGAGTTTTAGGTTTTCGGTATAAGTCCCTAATAAATATAGTAATTTTTTTTTAACACTAGTCGTAAAGGCTAATTTTAACAACCATCTCAGTTATGGTTCGGTTAACATATATACTTGAACATTCCTAGTTTATTGCATAACGGGTATAGCTTTTCACTACCAAAGTCAAAGTTTGTTAATTTTAGCTGTTACAAAGTCTGTTGATGAGACCTTATTATGAAAAGAAAGTTGCAATCCTTGCATAAGTACGTGGCTTATGTAAGCTAAGCACCTCGAGATCATTTGATCATCATTACACATTTGGAAAAGAGAAATATACTGTGTAGTACTGTAGTACCAAGTTGTATTATGAATGAATGAAATGTAAAAGTACGATTACCGATCAGTAATCTTGGGAACACAAACTTCATTTACGTCAGCTCGGAAAATATGCATTGTTGTTCAGTTCAACCTTCCGCTACCAAAGTGGCGTCCGAAACAATTGCAAATAGGCCATAAGCAGATGAGAATTTGTTCCATTGGGCTGTACCTCTCCTCACCAACACGTATTTCTTCTGGATCGAGCCAACTTGAATCAAAATACATAACCTTCACATCAGATTCTTCTACCTCTTCGATAATCTCAAATTCAGGCTCCTGTTGAGAAACATCTTCAGCAGCAGAGTCCCCACTAAGTAACTCCTTTCCTTTGTTCACTCTCACAACCGACCACCAAATGTATGTTATTTTCAGCTCCCTTGGGTGTTTGACACGATTGAGTAATTGGTCTGCAATTATACAAAAAAATTACTAGTATGTGCACTAGATTGTACGTTAATTATAACTTATGATTACGTATCGGTAATAAAATGATGCTTCAGTTCATCAAAGCATTCTTTTACTTCTGTCTGCAACCAAATTTAACAAGAATAATCGAATTTAATGAAATGAACATGGATTATTCGAGAAATGTTAAATCGTCCAAACTAATAAGTTCTGATTAGCTTCATAATGGTATTGTAATTAGCTAAGTATAGTAATAAAATTTCTGTAAGTAATTGTTATCCCAATAGTCTAAAATGACTTATGTCACTACGTTTATGCCAAGTATCGTAAACATACAATTAGGATGATCATTAGGCATGTTTAGTACAAGGGTTTAGTGTTTCTCAATCATTTTGATATCAGAATTGTCATGTTTTATTTAATTATGGAATCTACATTGCATAAAATTTATAATTAAACACAAACGAATTAGTAGTAGTTAAAATATATAGAAACAATCACCTTGACACAGCCAGATTTCAAAATCTTTTGACAGAACTCTAAATGCTTCGCATGAAGTAACTTGTAGGATGTTACTAAAATCGCTGATGCCGCAAGTGTAGAAGGCCTGAATTCCGTGAATCTCATATCTTGTAATCCGTTTACTAGATATGAGATTCACAAAATTCAGGCCTTCTACACGACCAGTGACAGCTATAACCTTCATACAATTCTTCTTTTCTTTGCTTATGACGAAAAATCAGCAGCATTCATCACCATTTAACCTGAATCATTTTGAAAAATTATGTGAATCTAAAGTTGTACACACAAGCAGTTCATCACTTCATATAATTTATATTGAAGTTAATATAACTATTACCGGTATCTCGTAGTTATTCGACAAGAACTGATCAACAAAAGTGATAGCAAGATAACACACGAACGCATCTTGTCCATCAGCTGTGAACTATATTGAATTACAACAACAAATTAAAGAACTCAATCAGATACATTATAATATCGAACAAGAATAATAGCATCATTAACCTAAATGCAACTACAGAACACGTAAATTACGAAATTAAACAGATCAAACAGCAGTAACTGCATTGTGAACCTAAATTGATCTTAAGAACACATAAATGACTAAAATAAACAGAACGAATAGCAGTAACTGCATCGTTAACCTAAACTTAAGTGCAGAACACATACATTATGAAATTAAACAAATCGAACATCAGTGACCACATCATGAACCTAAATTTAACTTACAAAGACATAAACTAAGAAATTAAAGAAATCGATCATCAGTAATCACACAATTAACCTAAATGGAACTCACGGACACATAAACAACGAAATTAAATAGATCTAACACCAGTAATTGCAACATTAACCTAAATTGAACTCAGAACACATCAATAATGAAATTATATAAATTGAGCAACCGTAAATGCATCGTTAACCTAAATTAAACGATAGAACACAAAATCTACTAAGTTAAACCGATATAGCAGCAGTAATGGCATTGTTAACCTAAATTGAAAGCTCGAACGCATAAATAACGATATTAATAAAATCGAGAAACAGTAATTGCAACATTAAGCTGAATTGAAGTGTAGTGAATCGTACCTTTTCGATATTCGAAACAGCGATGGATCTGATTGTAATAAACCTCTTCTCTTTGGAGTAACCAGGAATCACCATGAAATCGAGTTCAAGATCAAAGAAATTGTGCTCTCCAGCTTCATTACTGTCACGGTGTTGTCGCAGTAACGGTTTCGTTGAATCGGAATCCATTTTCATTTCGTTTTCTTATTTTTCCGGCCGTTTTGACGGTTATTGCAGTTGGAGTGATTGTGAATGAGGCGGTTATTTGAATCAAGGCGGGAATGGTGAGTTGTTAGAACGAGTTGAGTTAACTCATTTCTCTCCAATTCTAATTTTCTTTTATCATAATTTAAATTTTTATTTTGAATATGTATATTAGAGCACTCGGAGTGATAATGAGTGACAATGAGGTTGTGGTAGGTTGTGGGGAAAAAGGTGATGACGTGGCAGTGAGAATGAGAGTTGTGAGTTGTTATGATAGGGAGGGTTGTGGTGGGTTGTGGTGGGTTGTGGGATTATTTTATTATTATTAATTTTTAGTCTTAAAAGATAAATAAATAATTAAAAGAATATAAAATATTAAAACTTAATAATTAAAACATTAAATAACATAAATAAATAAAAATTACAAATAATTAAAACATAAATAAATAATTAAAACATAAATAAAAAATTACAAATAATTAAAGACTAAACTAATTAATCCCGTATTTTTCTCGGATTTTATTTTTCTCGTCTTCGACCCAAGCCGCTTCTGCCGGAGCCATCCCCTCCGTGCTTTGTCGAAGAAACATCATATCGTCTCTTCGTGCACTAGAGTAAGCCGCTTGTTGTTGTTGCACAGCCGCTTCTTCTTGTCGCATAGCCGCTTGCTCTTGTCGGTGGAGGGTTTGCGCCTTTTTTTCCGCGGTTTTCTTCTTCGTCTTCGTAATGCTTTTCAAGTGTGACGCGATGAGCCTGCAAAGCGTTGAGGACGAAGATGTTTGCGCCTTATCGGAGGCGTCGGATGATTCTTTTCTTTTGCTACCTCTCTTTTTCCCTGGAGGTCGTTCTTCCACATCATCCGCAAATATGTCGTCCCCGGCACCAACGTCGTCGAGGTTGACGGGCTCGAGTGGAGGGTCTATCTTGACAAATGCGCGCCATCGGTTGTGATCCCTCCAGATTTCCCAGGCCTTGTCATGCCTAAACGCCGATTTCTCGGCCTCATAGTACATTTTCCGAGCCGCTTTGTAAACCGCATGGTCGTCGGTCCCGCTTCCTCGACATCTTACCGCCTCGGCATGGTGGCCGATAAAAGCCTTGACCAAGGCACTCATCGCCGTGAACTTGGAGTTGAGGGACTCCTTGCCTCTCTCCGGCAATCCGTGCTTCGCCGCCTCTTTGTTGTAACCCTCAACGATCCGTATCCAAAATCGAGCTCCGGGTTGGGCGTTTCCTAACCTCTCATCTTCCGAGACCGAGCATCACATCTCCGCCAAAATTTCCTCCTCTTTCTCCTTCCATGCAACCTTTACGCACTTTTTCTTGGGTTTCGACGTGGACGTACGTGCCGCGGTTACTTCGACCACATCGTCCGTTTCTTGGACGATCTCTTGGGTTTCTGGGACGATCTCTTGGGGGGTTTGTGTTTGTTGGGTTGGAAAAGTTTGGGGAATGTAACTTTGGGTTTGTGAGAGAAGTTGTTGATGCATGGCGTATTGCTCGGGATTGAACATTTGTTGTTGTGGGTATTGTGGGTATTGTGGTTGAAGAGGTTGTTGCGTTAAAAACGTGTTAAGAATATGTTGTGTTTGTTGTGGCGAATATGTTGGTATTTGGGGAGGATATAAGGCATTTGTTGTGCCGAAATAGGCGGCGAAACCGGATGGTGTTTGCGATTGTGGCGTCGAGGGATTGTTTGTGTTTGTTTGGGGAGCGTTTGATGAAGACGAAGACATTTCGTGATTATTTTGGGTTTGGGTATTAGATTGAATTGGATTAAGAATAAGATTGTTGAAAGAAGGTGTGATTTTTTTGGTTAGAATGTGGGGGTATTTATAGGTGAAATTGGTTGGTTTAAAAATATATATATATATATATATATATATATATATATATATATATATATATATATATATATATATATATATATATATATATATATATATATATATATATATATATATATATATATATATATATATATTATATATTTAACGGATATATATCCGTTGAGTTTGAAAAAAACAAAAAAAAAAAGCATAAACCTCACAACGGCCGCCTCACAACGACCCGAGAACGAGAGTGGCCGGAGTGATAACGAGGCATAATCCTCGTTGTGAGACGAGAACGACGCGAGGATTGGGTCCACTCTGAGTGCTCTTAGAATTGCTTCTTTAACCAAATTAATTATTTATTTATTTTTCAAAAGGTTATACAACATATTATTGTATTTTTTTTTCAAATCAAATAAGTAATATTGGGTGATTAAATAGAAAAGAATTTATATATTTCTTTTCTATGCTTACTTTGTGATAAAAAATTTACTTTCAAATAAAAGTTAAAGTTACAAGTTTATCCTTTATATTAAAATTTACCTTTTTAAATAAATAGTATAAACATAAGAATAAGTTGTCTAAATGAGTGATCTCGAACTATTTCACCAATAAAGAGTTGATTAAAAGGTTAATTATAAAATTTTACACTATTAGTCTCTTTCTGACGACGTTTTTAAAACCTGACTCCGTCTCTCTCCACACACAAAGTTATATGACTGTAATATTCTCGGTTTTCCTTTAATTTCTTTTTTAACATTATGTGGTATTGCACATCTACATCATTAATTTGGACCAATCTACAAATTAAGCAAATATGTTCGACCTGATCCAATTAGCCCATATCTATCTCAATGCTAGACTAAAATCGAAATTTAGGGAAGGGAAATAGAGCAGTCCTCAATAGCTCTCGAATTGTTTTGTTATATGGACATATGTGTTGTCCATATAAGTTTTGTTATAAAAGTCAGTCCTTAAGGAAGGGTCGTGGACTCGTGGCTCCGAAAGTTTCACAATTAGAATTTTTTGGTTTTAAGTTTCAACCAAAATTCTAAATACATGTTAAAGATTTTAAGGTTAAAGAATTCGGATTTTGTTTTATCCACAATAGGTTTGTGTAGAACTACTCTAGGGCATTTGTTTTTTAAATAGACAAATTACGTAAATTTTAAGACGAAATTGATAATTTGACGATTTATATTATTAACTTATATTTTCTTATTGGATTTTCCGTCTTAAAGTTAGTTTTGTCATTCATCGCGATTAAGACGACGAATAATTTTACTATATATGAAATTAACCATTAAATAAAGCATAACATTCTCAAATTTACAGAAAAATTTAAAGGGTTGATATTCATCGCCCCCGGGCGATAAATAAAACACGTAAACGTGATTAATAAACATTAAGGGGGTGTTTGTTTCATAAGCTCATAAGCCTATTTTTTTCGGCTTATGAGCTTCTCAGGTTGAGCTTATGACTTTAAATAAGTCATACACTAAACTTCATAAGCTCATAAGCCGGAAAAAATGAGCTTATAAGCTTATGAAAAATTATATAAGCTCATAAGCCCGTTTAATAAGCCAATACAAACACCCCCTAAATAAACATGAATATTTTTATCATTATAACGAATAATAACTCAGTTTTTGTAAGTGTATTGAATCTATTAAATATAAATGGAAGATGAGTCATAATTCATTATAAATTAGTTAATATTCATGTGGAATAAATGTTTAGTATTTACATTTGTGTGTTTTATTTGTCACCCTGTGCGATGAATATCAAAACCTAAATTTAAAATAACGCTTACCTTTTATAAGTTACTAGCAGAAACCGCGCGATGCAGCGGGATAAATTTTTTTATGTTTGATATAATTATGCTAAAGTTTATAATATTCTTTTAGGTAAGATATTAACGATATATGTAATAAAATGACTTTTTAAAAAGAAAGATAGGAACTTGACAATAAGACTATGCGGTGTGGGGGGCTTTATAAAGTGATGATGTGGAGTGATAGAGGTGATATGTAGGAAAGAGAGTGTGATTTGTAGGAAAGAGAGTGTGATGATGTGGAGTGATGAAAATGGGTGGTGTGGTTGTGTGATGATGTGGAGTGATAGAGGAAAGAGAGTGTTATTTTAAAAAGTTGTATATTTATAATTATTTTTATATAAATGAAATTTAAAAACTTGTATTTTTATTACAAAAAAACAAACACACAATACGATTTATTAAAAAACATATTACGATTAAAGTAAAATACGTTAAAATACTACAATTTAAAAAAAAAACACTTCAATCTTCATCTTCATCGTTGTTTCCTCGGGGGCGGTAATACCAGACATGTTCGATCAAATCGGCTAACAGACTGTGATGGGTACCTTCGTCACGCATGTCACGCATGTTCTGTTGTTTCTCTTGAAAACTAATCTGGACTTCTGGTTCGGTGGCATTCTCATCATAATAAGCTTGACAATACGCCTTACCTTTGTCTTCCAAAATCATGTTATGAAGAATTATAGCGGCGTACATCGCGTTTCTAATTTTTTCTAAACTCCAAGGTCTTGCGGGGTATTTAATTATATGCCACCTTTTTTTCAACACTCCAAAAGCCCGTTCGATGTCCTTTCTTGAAGATTCCTGGGCTTTTTTAAAATGGTTACGCTTCTCGTTTAATTCGTCTCTTTCCCTGAAAGACTTTATAAACACCGGCCATTTTGGATAAATACCGTCAACGAGGTAATACCCGTATTTGTAGGTTGTGTCGTTAACAATAAACGACTGTTCGGGAGCCGTCCCATTCACAATGTCGTTGAAAAGCGGTGACTGATCCAAGACGTTTATGTCATTATTCGCTCCAGCCATCCCAAAAAATGCATGCCATATCCACAAATCAGTAGAGGCCGTAGCCTCTAACATAATGGAAGGGTGAGCGTGATCACCCCTATGGTATTGACCATGCCAAGCCACGGGACAATTTTCCCACTCCCAATGCATACAATCCAAACTGCCTAGCATACCGGGAAAATTGTGTTTTTCATCATGAACCATCGTAATCTGCTGTATGTCGCTCCAACTAGGACGGCGTAAATATCTCTTGCCGTATAAAGAAACCACACCTATTTTAGATATTATTACATTTTAAGTACAAATAAATTTTAAAGTAAACTAAGTAAAAATGTAAAGGTTAAAAATTTACCTTCGCAAAAGTAGGCAAGAGAGTCACGTGAAATTCTTTCGGACATTTTTAAATACTCGTCCCACATGTCACTACAAGTGCCAAAAGCAAGTTGTCGTATGGCGGAGGTGCATTTCTGAATCGGTGTAAACCCAGCCCTTCCTCTAGCATCTGGCCGTTGCCTAAAATACTCAAAATTGTTTTCAAAATCGTGGCATATCCTGAGAAACAGCTCCCTCCTCATTCGAAAACGACGGATAAATTGTTCGTCGTTGTAGGTGCAACCCGGAGAAAAGTAAGATTCCATTAGTAGTGTGTTAGCTGCTTCACGGTTACGTTCTATGACGGTTCTTCTTCTAGTGATTGGTCTTTCGATATGTTGTGATGCGTGCCTAACAACGGCTCTAATCGTTTCGGCTACAATTGAATTTTCATCCGAACTTGACGAACTTGACGAACTTGACATTTTATAAAACTTTGTGTATTTTTGGTATAAAATTTGAGAGAGAAAGAGAGATTGTTGTGTGGTTTTTGTGTGTGTTTATGAATGGAATTTATAGAGTTTTTTTAAAAAAAAGATCCGTTGTGTGTTTTCTTCCGTTGATCACGCCGTTGTTGCTAAAACGCCACTGCGATTTTTTGGACGACAACGCCCCCCACGGTGTGGACAAGGGCGTTGTGGGGCGTTGTCAATCCTATGTGGCGGGCGTTGTTGGATTGTTAAAGCCCCACACCGTCCAGTCTAAGTGTTTTATGGTTTAAATCAATTTTCAATATAATTTTTAATTAATGTATTTTTTAAAGTCATATTTATTAAGGAAATATATATTTTACAATTAATGATATTTCAAATAAGTTAACAAATTCAAAATTATATTTAAATAACAAATAAGAGGTAATTTAGTAATTTTATTTTTTAAAATTCAACTTCTAAGATTAATATCATATAATTGTATTAGAATTTCCACTTTAATCGATTGGCTTATCTTTATCTTTAATATATAATAAAAGAGAGGCCTTAAATGCCACATGGCGAAGTAAGGACCCTTAGATGGGTTAACTTATTTGATTTCAACCGTTAGATCAAATTGATGATGTCATCAAACACTATTTTCATTTTAGTTGTCCCACATCGCTTCAGGTATGAAACTTTTTCATACTTCTAGCCTATATATATCATATGTCTTTAGTTTTTCCTACTTTGTCCCACATCGCTTCATGTATGAAACTCTTTCAGACTTCTAGCTTATATATATCATATGCCTTTAGGTTAAAATATAGTTCGACGGTAATTTTCGGGTCAATCGGGTCAAACCCGAAACCCGACAAACTGGAACTATTCTATCCGAAACCCGACCCTATTTATGAATCGGGTGTTGCCTTAAATGCCACATGGCGAAGTAAGGACCCTTAGATGGGTTAACTTATTTGATTTCAACCGTTAGATCAAATTGATGATGTCATCAAACACTATTTTCATTTTACGCCCTTTTACAAAACATAATTACATTATCTCTTTAATTCCAATCTCTACTTAAATAAAAACAAAATTACAATTTACTTAAAAAAATTTCACTCAATTTGAACTATGATTTACATTATTTTTATTTAAAATCTCCTAATAAAAAATATTAAAACATGTGTATAAACGTAAAAGTGTTTATGTTATAATAACTATAAACAACATGTGTATAAACGTAAAGGTATATATATGTTATTATACGTATAACATTGTCTTTATATAATAACCTAAAATCTACATAAAAATAAAGTTTACAAATCAATTTTTATTTTTTTCCGCACTATTGCGGGACAATAATCTAGTTCTATATTAAAGAACTGTCGACTGGGACATTTGACTAAGAAGAAGTCAACAATCAACCAAAATATGATAATGTGATGTCACGTTCACCACTCACACTCACAAGTCTAAAGTTTTGGCGTGGAAAAAACTACTTGACCATATCATTCTATTAACATTAACAATAAACTTTTGTATGTTAATAAAAAATCAAAAAGCATCATTATATTTTTTTAAACTAAAAGATTCAATCTTTATTATTTATTTATTTACTAACATTAAAATAAAAATTCATTTTGAATTACTTTTTCTGAATTAGTTTGTCTCGCAAATCGTTAATCGTTAGACAAAACAAATTACATCATTGTGACCGTCGTGTTCTCCTCTTTAATTAGAACAATGATCATATATATTTTCGACGACTTTTATTTTTTCGATTTTTGGGTGGGTATTGAAATTGTAAAGTTAATATCACATGTGATTTTAACATAAATGGGTAAACTTCAAAAACAAAAAATATTATAAAATGTATATATTATATAAACCTATAAAAAAATCAAATTTTGATAACGTTTATTTTTTCGTTTTTAGACAAATGTTTAAACTCGTAAGATTATATCACATGTGATATTAACATAAAATGTTGATTTGAAAACCTAAAATCGTTATATGATATTTAATTTAATTAAACCTATAAAAAATTCAACGAAATCACATGTGATAGTACTAAAATCACATGTGATATTAACGTAAATCATATGTGATATTATAAAATACGTAGAACTTTAAAACAAATAAGCGAATAACATACATAATTTTAAATTTAAACGTGAAATTTAAACACAAAAATATTATAGAAGGTATAATCTATATAGACAAGGAAAAAAATTGAATTTTGAAGACTTTTGTTTTATTCGTTTTTGGTCAAATGTTGATATTCGTAAGGTAAAATCAGATGTGATATAAACAGTAAATGTGATTTTCAATACATAAATATATTATATGATGTATATTTAACTAAAATAAAAAAAAGAACAAAAAAATCATAAGTCAAACCACGAATATCACATGTGATAAAACTGTGATTTTATAATATAAATTTTTCAAAACCCATCAAAAGACTCGAATTTTTTTTCCGTCAAAAGTATATATATCAAGTGGGTGCTCTATAGAAAGAGAAAATAATGCTTGTTTTAATGGTGTAATTTATTCGCTTAATATATTTACGGTTTTTAAGATAATTAACTTTTAAACAAAAATAAATTAAAATTAGTTTTTAAAATAGAGTGTTGTGATTAGTTCATTTGGTCTCAAGTTTTAAAATAGTCTTAAATGATCCAACAACCCTTGTATGTTAAAGTTTTTTTAATTTGAACAAAGGGGTATTTATTTCGACTTATATAACGAGCTTATGAGATTATTTAAATTTTGATAATCTCAAATGCCCATTTTTTCGGCTTAATAGATCAAGTTAAGCTTATGAGCGTTAATAATTCATAAGCTCAACTTGATAAGCTTATAAGCCCGAAAATATTGGCTTATTAACGTATCAAAATTTTCATAAGTTTATAAACTCGTTATATAAGTCGAAATAAATATCCCTACATGTATGTACCGGTACATTTAATATTAAATGAACTTCTAAGCTAGTAATTTTTAAATTAAAAAAATTTGTTATTATCGTTAAGCATGGTTGGATATAGGGATATCCCAAGATATCGACTATTACATTAATTTGTTTCACCTAATAAAAAAGTTTCGAGATTTTTATATTTTTTAACTGGAATACTGATGATTTAATAATTAAATATTGGTAAATGTTTACAAATAATGACATCTAGATGAGTGTTAAGCATAGAGTGTTTCTATACCACATTCTCATTTTCAAATCCATGTTTTGGATACCGGTTATTTTGATCTTAAATCCGTCACTGTCAATAATAAATAGTAGTATTAAACCAGTAAAAGTAATGAAAACTTCGAGTTGTGTGGAATTATGTTTTGATGGAGACTATCCGATTATTACGTTTGTAAAACATATATAATCAGAAATTATTGCTTGGTAAGTCATATATTTACAAATAATGACATCTAGATGAGTTGTGTGGAAAATGTATTTTTGAAAAGACGGAAACTTTTTTTGAAAATGAAAACTCACTTCCTATTTTTTAAAACCAACACTTGTTAATTTGTTATGACGTAAAAAAGATATTTTCCAGTTTCTTAAGTGAATATGATAACTCTTCAATATGTCTTGCACCTCTAACCTCTTCGATCTATATTGCACCAATAAAGATATATCAATAAACTCATAAAACACACCCACATATGACATGTTATTTTTGGATCTTTCCAACAATAAAAGGGTATAATTTTACTTCCAAAGTAGTATTTATGTTGAATAAAAACTTATTATCTTTCAACTTTGTTTGATATATATTATTATCACTAATTCTGAGGTATAACGTCCGAATCCCACTCGGTACTAACAATTTTAAAGTAACGACAATCTCTTTTAAAAGAGTGACCTATTAAAGTTAGAGTCGATATCATATTATAACAAACAAAATACAAATATTCAAAATAGAATAAGGTCCACAAAGTTGTGTTAAAAGTGGTGGCTAATAGACTAGTACTTAAAAATGAGAAACAAATAGAAGACATTATTAATAAAAGTTATAAATACATTACTATATAAACATAAACGGCAAAACATTCTATATTTTGGCGTTTGAACAAAAATGTATGG
Source organism: Senecio squalidus (assembly GCA_910822075.1). Classification (NCBI taxonomy): domain Eukaryota; kingdom Viridiplantae; phylum Streptophyta; class Magnoliopsida; order Asterales; family Asteraceae; genus Senecio; species Senecio squalidus. The sequence continues at coordinate 8,221,289 of CAJVGC010000060.1, forward strand.
CCGACAACAAAGCTACTCTTTTTCACACATATATTTTTATTTATATAACTAGTCCTTATATATGTATATGTATACGGACAATTTCAGAATATTCATTTATAAACCTATATTATATATAAATAATAAATAATGTGTCTCGTAGTGAAGAAAATATATAATCGGGGAGAAAAGAAAAAGGAAAGTTGAATGGAATATTATGTAATTGAGAAAAAATAAAATAATAGTATTATGTAGGTAATTTACAAAAAGTTGTTATACTAAGCAATTATTATGTATTTTTTAAAATACGTTATATAAAAGGTTTAAGAAGAAGAAATAGTTAAAAAAAATTCATATTTTTTTCCCTGTTGTTAAGAAATGATCAAAAATTGAATTGACGTTGAAAGATATGATAATTTTGGTTAAAACTAAAAAAACATGGAAGCTTTGTACGTAAAAATTAAGATTATTAAGTAAGTTGTTATAAAAATAAATTAGAGATTAAAGTTATGAAGATTTTAAGTTAAATTGTGAATTAAATGATTAGTCTAATAAGTTATTAAAAATAGAGAACTAAATTTACCTAATCTTGTAAATTTATTTTTTTAATACACTATATTTTATATCTAAGTGGACATATGACTAATTTAAATTAAGTTTTTATAAGTTAAATATTAATATTTGTTATTGACATATTATATTAGATCTAAAAAATTAAACGTAAATTAGAGATGATCACTATTTGAATAAAACCATTTCAAACTTTTTCATCTTTTTTTTGTTAATATTTTTTTATTATTAATTTTAAAAACCTAATATATACATCTAAACTTATGACATCACTATTTTAAAAATAATCTTAGATAGACATCCTAAGAATGTGACACATCAGCCATATGGTGTCAGCGTAAACTCCCATTTATTAGATAAGTAGATACTTATTAAAGGAGAACAAAGTTATTATTAAAAGAGAATAACCCTTTACTATTAATTTTAGCTAAATGGTGGAAACATTTTGCTTAATGGATTAAATTGATATATAAAAGGGTTTAATTGATTTTTTACAAAAAAAAAATATAAAAATATATATAGTTAGGAGAGGGTTTTTTTTGTTAAATATGTTAAAAGAAAAGGTTGTTTGGTTAAGTTGTTTATAAATAAGGGATTAAATTGATTTTTTTTAAAAGAAATCCTATTGGTCAATTTTTAAAAAATATTTTTCTTTATATATATTAAGATAAACTATTTAAAATGAGTTAATTACATGGTTCGTCCCTATGGTTTGCACCATTTTCACCCGTCCTCCCTAATAGTTTTTTATTACACCACTGGTACCTAAGTTTGAAATTTGTTGCCTCCAGAGTCCCTAAAATGGATGTGACGTTAAAAAGGCCGTTAAGTGTCCTCACGTGTGTCACACGTGGGGGGTAATTTCGTCAATTCAACATGTTCATCCCCAAAATCCACAAAACCCTAAATTAATTTCTCCAAAATTCATACAAATCAACACAAACACACTTCACCTTTATCAAATCAACATCAAAAACCCACTAATCTTAATCCCAGTAATCTCCCAATTTCAAAACAATTTAATCAAAACAAATTGGGGTTGATTAAACAAGGAATAACGAGTTTGCAGAAGGTAAAGACTTTATCACATTACAAGCTTCAAGCTTCCATGGCAGAATACAAAGAAACAAACATGAGAGATAAAATAATAAACTCTAAACTAACTCTCTTCATACAAATGAAACATATTAATAGTGTTATTCCGATTACGCATCTCACGTGTCATGTACTTCTAAAAGGGTTTGTATCAGATCCAGATCCAGACAAGGATGAGTCCGCCGCAAAGGGGGTAATAGTGGAGATGTCGGAGAAGGGAGCTAAGGGTGGTATTATTTCTTGTTGGTGGAGAAAGACTATTCAAGTAGTTGAGGTAAAATAAAAAAAGAGGCTATCATTGAAGCTTCAGTCAGATGAGATCAAAGGTTTTTATCTCTTAAAGAAAATAAAAAACAAATACTTAAATCCCAATTTTCAAAGGATCCTGTGGGGCGGTTAGTGGGTTTGAAGATGAGAGGGTTATGAAGTAGGTTAGGGTTAAGGTTATGGTTAGGATGATGATCGGAGAATTGGCCATGGAGATTTGGATATTTTTTTCTGGAGGTGGTTATGATTATGATGATGAAATCAATGTGATTGAGGTTGGTTGTGAATTTTGGAGAAATTAATTTAGGGTTTTGTGGATTTTGGGGATGAACACCTTGAATTGACGAAATTACCCCTCATGTGTGACACACGTGAGGACACTTAACGGCCTTTTTAACGTCACGTCCATTTTAGGGACTCTGGAGGCAACGAATTTCAAACTTAGGTACCAGTGGTGTAATAAAAAACTATTAGGGAGGACGGGTGAAAATGGTGCAAACCATAGGGACGAACCATGTAATTAACTCATTTAAAATAAAAACTTTTTATTAGTTGATAGAATATTTAAATTATTTTTCTTATATATATTAAGATTGGATTGATGGCATATGATCCTTTGTATACTAGCATCACATGTTTTCTGCATGTTTCTGTTTCAATCATATATTAATTAGCTAATCTATTTAAAACTAGACAATTATAATTATTATATTGTTCATATACAACTAATAAAATTTGAATCGACCACAAAACATGTATACAAATAAACGGTCAAAATGATTGTGCCATCTGTTTAAATATAAGTGTTACGAAAATGAAATATGGGCCCTTGGTTAGTTTCATATAAATTTCATGTTTTTTTTTTTGTTGCTATATGGAGATTAGTATAATTAATGGAAACATGCCAATTTTGAATTGCGGTTTCTATGAATTTTTATTTTGAATTTAAAAGGTTTTATAAGTTACAAAAATTAACAATATAAAGATTTCGGAAAAATAAGGCCATTTTACTATTTGTTAATTAGTATGTTATGGCTTTAAGAAAACATTTTTTTTGAGTTAATTATCATTTAATTATGTTTGTTACCTCGTTTCGTATCATTAACATGAAGCTTTGATTAAGGTTGCGTTCAAGATTTGTATATTTTAAAAATGCTCGTAAAAATGGTGCGACTAAAACCAACATCAAATTATTTCCCATAAATATGTTTTCATTTTCTCCTAGTATAGCAATTGGAATGTTTGTTTTAGCTTATTTTTAGAGTTTACACTTATGTTTAATAAAGAGTTTATATATATAGCCATAAAGAGTTTATATGTATAACCTTAAGAGTCATAGAGGATGGACTTGTAAAAATTCAAAGTCTATAAGTCTAAGCTTAAAGCTAAATTAAATATTTTCTATAAGATTTTTTTTGCTAGCTTATAAGTTAAAAACTTAAAACAATCATTTGTAAAATGTTTTAAAATAAGTTGTGTTTTTTAATAAGTATTTATATTTACTGCATATTATAAAATAAATAATTTATTTATTATTTTTTAATTAATAAAAGTAAATAATAATAATAAAAATGTAAACGGTTGATCATCTATGATCATTACAAAGGAATAGTGAGAGAGGACATGAACATCTCATGACTTAAAATCTCATTACTTATAGCTACAGGTAAGGTGGGTAAATCTCGTAAGTTTTCATCCCACTCAATTGGGGTAAAAAAGTATATTTGTCGATCAATTATGAACAAGTGTCGAGTTTACACTATCCGTCGCGCTTAAACTCGATCCAAGAACATACAAAACTTGTTTCATGTATACACATTATTATAGATAATAGTTTAACAAGTAAATTACAATTTTTGTTCCTCAAAACTTTTTAATTCGTCGATTTTATGCTTAAACTATTTCTTTCGCAATTTTTGTCCATAACTTGTTATTTTCCCGTTTTTTGTCCCTACGTCAAGTTACATTTAGTTTTACCGTTAATTTTTAACTGAACTAACAGAAAGGACAAAAAATGTAATCTTAATTTTCTTTGATTTATTCATTTATTTATTTATTTTTTGTAAAAATCATATGTGATTTTTCGCATACAAAAATTATATTTAATATAACATTTAATTTTTCACATATGTATTTCGATGACCATTTGTCACCGTCGATCATCGTCGCCGTCGCCACCACCTCTTCCGTTGAAAATCAAATGTGATTTAAAAACTTAAATTTTGTGCCGCCTCCACTGAAATCATATTTGATTTTTTTTTTAAACCGTAAAATTTGTAGGTTGAAAAACCTACAAAAGTGATATTTTTAAATCACATATGATTTTCAACAGAGGTGGTGTGATGACGACGACGATGATTGACGATGACGGATGGTAGTCGGAAACATATGTGAAAATTAAATGTTATTTAAATACAATTTTTGAATGCGAAAAAACACATATTATTTTTATAAAAAAAAAGTAAAAAAAAAAAAAATTAATTAATTTATTAAAATAAATAAAAGAAAACTAGAATTACATTTTTGGTCATTCGGTTAGTTCGGTTAACATTTAACGGTAAAAACTAACTGTAACTTGACGTAGGGACAAAAAAACGAAAAAATAACAAGTTATAGACAAAAATTGCGAAAAAATGTTAATATACCAAAATCGACGAATTGAAAAGTCTCGAGAGACAAAATTACAATTTACTCTAGTTTGATATATTATAAAAAAAAAAACTTATGACACATAAATAGTATTCAAATATATGGTTAGTACGTATAGACTAAAGAAAATTTTTTTACTAAATCATAAGTTTTGATGTTTGTAAGTTTGTAAGTTTCAATATTGAAAAACATACCATCCACATATACCGACGATTTCATGGGTAGAAAAAGTTCACAAGCACAATCGGTGGGTAAATGAATTCGCACTAGCGATCTATGACATCTTTATGATAGCGGTTGAGATGATATCTGAGATGAATAATAATGAAATCATATCATATATTTTCTCCATTCTAAAAAAATCTATCCACATTTCTATTTACGATTGTCCAAAAATTATTTTCTTATTTTAAATATGAATGACTAAAATGTAATAACCTCTCATTTTTCCCTTAAAAAGTTAAAACCTTTTAAACTAAAAAAATAACCAATGTTTTTAATATATGGACAAAATGGATAATCTAATACAAAATCATTTTATTAACTGCATCTATCTCATTTCGATCGTTTTTACTTTTGATACAATTTTTTTTGTGAGACGAAGGGAGTATGTTATAATATCCCATAACAAAAGATAATTAATATTAGGATAGAGATTCAATACAAAGTATAAACGTCTAAAACTTTTTATCTACAAGATTTTAATACAATAAGTACATAATTAATATCACTTTATTAAAAAAAAAATGAGTGGGGTATGGAGGGTGGGAGTTGGGGGTTATATATAAAAACAGAGGAAGACGAGAAACCGGCAATCCCGGGCAGTCTACTTCATTTTCTCATGATCCATTTCCTCAATTTCTCTCTCTCTAACAAAATTTCTTCATTTCTTTCTTCATAATTTCTCCTTTCATTTCCCCCTAAATACATGCAAGCTTAACAATTCCACCAAATCTTCCAATCCTTTTTCTCCCTCTCTCTTTCTTTCTCTTTCTCTCTCTACATTTCTTCTATATGGCGGATGATAAGAGAAAGAAAAAGAGAGGGAGAAAAACTAAATTAAATCTCCGTTCTTGTTTTCAGTCTTTTCCTAACGAAACTAATTCTAACAAATCCAATGTTCGAGATCATTTCAGCCAACCAGGAAAAACTATCATAGTTTCTTCTCGTTGTAATGATGATGATGCTTATCTAAACAATCATCGTGATCGTGATCGTTCTTCTCATAGGAGAAGGCTTTCGCGTTTGTTTAAGGCGCTTTTCTTCGACTCGTTTATGGTTAGTTTTTTCTTAACCGCTTTCGTTTCATTCTTAATTTTTATTTCTTTTGAAAGATTATCAACTTTCGGGAGCAATTTTTTGTTTAAAATTTGTTATTAAGAATATGTTTATGTAGTAATTTTTTGAAATTTTACGTTAAAATATTTTGATATTGTACATATGTAGTTTTTTAGTCGAATTATGTATATTTCTTCGAACAATGTTTCTCTAATTTTATTAATTTGATAACATTATTCGAAGAAATATATTCAAAATTCATATATTAGTTGTACTTATGAATTGATATGAATTGATGATTTTTATTTCAAATTGAATTAATTTTTTCGAAATAGTTTCAGTTTTTATCTTTTACATCATCTGATTTATTACATAGATTCGTGAAATATTTTTGCCAAATTTTTGATGAATAATGTTACAACAGGCGAAAAAGAAGATTGATAGGACTACATCCAAATCATCAGTTACATCCGATACAAGCGAATCAGCATCATCATTAACAAGCGAAAAATCCATGAAATCGTTGAATAATAATACCGCTATTCGTGTTAGAGAATCTACGGATTTGGATTCAAGTTTAGTAGCATCATGTTCACGAACCACTTCTTCGTCAAATTTAAGCTTGTCATGTTGTTCGTCTAGTAACTCGAATTCTCAATGGTCATCTGAACAAAAAACAACTTCATCTCGAATAGAATTAGTCGATTTTAAACCTAATCCTAATCCTAATCCTAATCAAATCAGTTCCACTTGTCGATCAGACTCACTACCAAAACCTAACAAACCCATCTCGTCGAAAACCTTAGTTTCATCAAATTCGCTCCCATTACCAAAACCAAACAATAATCCTAATCAAAATAAAATAAAATGTATCGGGACCAATCTAAACAATGTGCTTTGGTGTTTATTTCTTTTGTTAAGCCTTGTTGTGTTAGTGGTCTATGGAAGGATTTACTCTATATTATGTACATCAACTTGGTTCTACTTTGTCCCGTGTCGAAAGATGAAACGAGTCAATTCGGCGAGTAACGTCTCGGTTAAGGTTGTCGATACTGACTCTGAACAATACAAGAAAAGAGTGATCATGGCTGGACTGCTTGATAGGACACGTAATCCTCTCAGGTAGCACTGAATGGACTGAATCAACTTAATCAGTCAAATGTATGTATCACTTTGTATAAACTGATTAAAAATATTTATGAAAATGGATAAATTATTATTATTTATACATTTTGTATTGTTTGTTTGAATGACGTGGCATTTTTCTTGAATGTTGAGTTTTTGATAACTTTTATGATTTTTGAAGTAATTGTGATAAGTATTAACTATGAAGGCAAACTCAAATAAATGTATATATGTTTTTGGAATTATATGTTTGTTTTCTGAGTTTGACTCTGATTCTAATAAAAAAAAAATTAATAGTTAAACTAATGGTGCATTGTCGACGGTTTCATGTTAGTGTGCTTTTGATTAGTGTTCACTTAAAATAACGTTGACGGTGTAGTCTCACAAGATCAGTCGTGGTTGTTGATATATAAGTCGAGATTAAGTCTAAAATACGTGTTTATATTACTGGTTTGTCTGCATAATAAATGTTCGTATTTCTAATTTCTTAAATTTAGTGTATTATGTGATTTTTGTATAACGGATATTTATCGAATCAATAAGGTAGTATTCAAATTTTGGAATTTTAGAAGAAAAAAAATCTATTTTGTTTTGTATGAGTTATAATAAACATTTAATTTCTTTTTATCATTAATAATATGAATTGAGCTAATTATTGGTGTTGTTAGCTACACATAAGTTGTGTGTAGCAAATGCAAAAATAAATCAACCGTGGATAAATAATTTATACATATATAAAATAAATACGTTAACAAAAGCTTTGGACGTGTTTAGCAAAATCCTTATAAATTTTTTTATTTTTTATTTTTAACTTATTAAAGTACATATAATTATTACCAAACAATTTTTGAAAGACATATTTTCCAGGAAAACAAGAATAACATGGTTATATGAGTGGTAAATATGCTACTAGTTTACTACTACTATTAGTACAAAATATGTTGTTTAACATAACTATTCTTTTTAATGATTAAATTTTAAGTATGTGTTGATCCTTCTATTTACTAACTTTTTTTTAAAGTAATAACCAAGGTTACAGATAACGTAAGGCGTGGCGTGGAAGCATGAGTAAGCCTCAAGCTTTGCAAGAAAAGGCGAGACATGGCGTTTTTCAAAGCGTGACAAGGCGGCAAAAATTTTTAATATATTTTATAATTTTATGTATACTTATATATATATTTACTATTATTAAGTTATATAAATATTAATAAATTATCAAAAAGTCTGTTTTAACATTTAAGTATATATATATTCTAAGATATAGTCACAAATTTACAATCAAATGATTTTTTATAGCCATTTTTAACTATTTTTAAACTTTTTTTTTTAAATTTTCATAACGCGTTACAAAAAACTCGCATTAAGGCGCGCCATGGGACGCCATGACCACGTTTTTTTGCCGCCACGCCTAACAAAGACGCATTGCATGTTTTCGTAATATCTCGCCGCGCCTCGCCGCCATGGCGCGCCTTGGCGCCGCCATGGCGCGTTATTTAGAACCTTTAATAACCATACACCAACAATACACCAACAGACCTTAGGTAATATCATATTCCATTAACTTATAAGTTGTAGGTTAAGTTACCGTCTAAAACATATTTTTTGCCGAGAACTCGTAAGTGTGGATGAGTCTTTGCCTTAATAGAATATAAACATACATATTATTTGGAGCTATAAGTTTGTTTTGTAGTTTGATTTTGATTCCAAACAAATATACATTTATATTGCAACGTGTCAATATAATTACCTATAAATTTTATGATTTCAAAAAAAGTGTGACAAAAATGATGATGTAGGTGGTAAAACAGGTTGGCTACTTTTTAAGAATTTGCCTTTTACTTACTTTGCTTCTTGCTTAATCCTTGATGTCACATGTTTGATTTTGTTTTTATCTTTTCATGACTATTATAATAATGACATCTTCTTCCTCACTCCATTCTCTTCATGTTTCTAGACATGCTAAAAACTTGTAATAATAATGTTTGATACTCCAAAAGTTTTATCCATTTGAGTTTCTTCTTTGCATAGAATTAATGTTTATTTTTCTTTGATTTTAGAATCAATTTCTTTTTTCTTTTTAAGATTGTTGGGTATTCCGTTTTTTGGGAGAGAAGGGCATCAACAAGTTTCGTTGTCACTAAAAAGTTTAAACATGTAACAAAATAATAAAATAAAAAGTAAATAAACATATATATATATATATATATATATAGGGTGAGGTTCAAAAGGGATCTCCAATTCTCTAGAGATCCAGGGATCCACTTTCTAGCCATACATTTTTCCCTTAATATATATATATTTTTTTTTTCATTTTTTTTTTCGTTTTTTTAATTTGGTTATTTTTTTTTTTCTATGTTTTACTTAACTTTTTTTTTTCTTTCAAAATCACATGTGATTTTTTTTGTAAAAAATTGAAATCACATGTGATTTTCAAAAACCAAAATTTATAAATTTTAAAATCACACGTGCATTTTTTTTTTTGTCGAAAATCACATGTAATTTTCAAAAACCAAAATTTATAAATTTTAAAGTCACTTGAAAAATTTGTTTCTCGAAAATAACATGTGATTTTATAAGCAAAATAGTTTGTAGGTTTTCACATGTGATTTTGGTAAAAATATCAATAATTTTTTAAAATCAAACGTGATTTTACCTATAAAAGATTTGTGGATTGAAAATCACATGTGATTTTTAAAAGTAAGGTTGAAAATCAAATGTGATTTTCGGAAGAAAAAAAAATAAAAAAAATAAAAGGGTAAAAGAAAAAAGTAAAAAAAAAATTTAGAAAAAAAGTAAAAAAAAAAGAACAAAGATTTAAGGAAAAATGGATGGTTAGGAAGGGATCCCTGAATCTCTAGAGAATTAGGGATCCCTTTTGAACCCCAATCTATATATATATATATATATATATATATATATATATATATATATATATATATATATATATATATATATATATATATATATATATATATATATGAAAAGTGAATATGGGGCTTTTACGCATTTAAGCTTACATGCGAAACCAATAAAAATCACGTCGTTTTGTTACAAAATTTTCAAATCTATAAAAATTTTATCATATTTATTAAAAGAACTTTACTAATTTTTATCTATTTACAACTTGTTCTTGTTTAATCGCGTCTTTTTACTCTATAGGTTTTTTTTACTGTCAGTGGACAACTATCAAAGAGATTTTTGATAATTTCTTTACAACAAACATTGACCCCCTGCATTTTAGGGATCATCTTTTACTTGACGAATATATGACAAATCAAACGTTTAATAACATATAAACCACAAAACGACATAGTTTTTGATGAGTTTCGCATAGAAGCTTACATGTGTAACAACCTCATATTCACTTCCCCACATATATATATATTCTCTCCGTGATTGTAGGGCGATTGTAGGGCGATTCAACGGCGATTCAAATCGCCGGCACACTGCCGGCATCGTGGTTCAGTTTCTAGCAGTTTATGGTAGGTGAATTACGGAGTAATCGTAAACCTTATACTAAAAAACAATACGAATCGGTATCTAGGGTTTTACGAGGGAGGGTTGTTACAGCGGGTCGATCTAATATGGGGAAAAAGAAAAAAGGAAAAGGTAGCGGGGGAGGTAAATCTCCTCAAAAGGAAGGCACGTCTTCTGAGTCCGACACGGGTCAGTACGGGGGTTCTGTGATTTCTTCTCAGGTGGCGGATACACATGTTCCTTCTACTAATATATTGAGTACGCCAGTGCATGGTGATCAGGTGCATGGTACGCCGGTGACAGAATCTCAGGTGGCGGATACACATGTTCCTTCTACTAATATTTTGCGTACGCCAGTGCATGGTGATCAGGTGCATGGTACGCCGGTGCAGGGAAATAAGGTGCTTGGTAATCAGGTACATAGTAATCAGGTAGAAACAAGGAATAAAGATGGGTTGTTTGATCAGGGCTTGCATGGGAGTACCGACGTCGGTTTCGGATATACCACTGGGGGTTTGCATGGGGTACATGTGGAACTGGATATGAATTCAGATAATAGTCATCATCAGGGGTCTAGGATTAACGGGCAATCTACGTATCTTTCTAGTTTGAAGGGGTTTAATGAGGATGACTTTGTTATTCAGTCACCAAGTGCAACTGTAAATTTGGATGAGGAATATGAATTAAATGTTATTCCTGGAGAATCGATGGATGAGTTTATGTGTCGTTGGAAGCATAGACCAAAGGATGATACTGATCCTAAACTTCAGGATACTGGGACTAAAATTCCGTTTGTGGCAGTAACAGAGGCGAAGAATCAGGCTAGACGGGTGAACTTTCGGTTTTTTCCTACGAATACTGGAATGAATGGTGTCGATTTAGAAATTCCTCGGGAAGCAGTTAAAATTGCCAGTAAGCGTTATGAACATACTATTTATGGGTATTTTATAGGGAAACGTTTACCTTTTCCAGTAGTTGACCGATATGTATGGAATGTTTGGCGGAAGTTTGGGTTGGAAAAAACAATGATGACCGCGAAGGGTTTTTTCTATTTCAAATTTACGAATGCCAAGGGAGTGGTTGATGTATTAGAAGGGGGACCCTGGTTGATACGGAACATGCCTATTATCTTGAATAAATGGTCTCCGAATATAAATGTGGTGAAAGAAGATATTACTTCTATTCCGGTCTGGATTAAAATGCATGATGTCCCGTTTGTGGGGTATACGGAGGATGGTTTGAGTGCTATGGCTACTAAGATTGGAAAACCTGTGATGTTGGATTCTTACACGAGCTCTATGTGTATAGATTCATGGGGGGCGACCAAGCTATGCGCGGGCAATGGTGGAGGTTTCTGCAGACGTGAAACTAAAGGAAAAGCTCGTTATTGCTACGCCAAGATTGGATGCACTGGGGAGTACCACACATGAGGTGAGGATTGAATATGAATGGAAGCCGCCCCAATGTCTTGGGTGTGGCGTTTTTGGTCACTCGGAGGGTTCTTGTAATAAAAAAGTGGTCGACACTAAAAAGCCAACTATCATAGACTCGGAGGGTTTTCAAGAAGTAAAAAAGAAGAAGGGTAAAGGTTTTAATGTTGGTTTTCCAAAGGCACCAGTTTATGAGTTTAGGCAAAAAGTTACTAATAAAATCCCGCTTCCTTTGAGTTCGGGTGCAAAGGTTGGGGGCGATATAACTCTAGAGGGTATTGGTCATTTGGGGGAAATGAGTAAGGTAGTGGATGCAGCAGCGGAAAAGGTGGATAATGTGGGTACGTTAGCTAAACAGATAGTTGATTCGGTGGTGGGTTCTGCAAAGGAGAAGCATAAAACTCATGCATCTCAACCTGGTTACAGTAGTACGGGAGCTGACCTGGAGAGCAGTGTGCCAGACTCCCAATTCGAAACGCAGGCAGCAGCTATGGTGAGGAATATTACTGGCGGATCAGCGGCGGATGTGGGTGGTTCGGGTATGTCAAAATCTGAAGGGGCAAGCACTCCTGGTCCACAAGGTTTAGATGTTTAGTAATATACGGGGACTGAACCTTTCCCTTAAGCAAACAGAGGTTCAGGAGGTTGTGAATGAAAATCGGTTAAAAGTGTGTGCAATTTTGGAAACTCATGTGGGTAGTCAGAACTTGCAACATATTAGCAACACTGTTTTTAAGAATTGGAGTTGGGTGTCAAATGCTCAAGCTTGTAACGGGGGTACGCGGATAATTGTGGGGTGGGATTCTTCTTTTGTTGATTTAATGGTTTTAAATTTTTCTGATCAGGTAGTTCACTGTCAGATCAGGTTGCTTGATGACGGGAAACAATTTTATTGTTCTTTTATTTATGCTGGTAATCACTACTTGCATCGTAGAGAGTTGTGGAAAAGTATTTTGCTTCATCAGGGCTTTGTTGCGGGAAATCCTTGGGTGTTAATGGGGGATTTTAACGTGATACTTAATACAAATGAAACTACTCGGGGAAGCTCAAATGTGTCTATTGGCATGCTGGAGTTTAAAGAATGTATTGAGACAATAATCAATCGGGGGCTGTTTTACACATGGAACCAAAGACCAAACTCGAATGATGGTATCTAAAAAAGCTTGACCGAGTGATGTGTAATGGTGCTTTCTTGCATTATTTTAACACTGCTCATGCTGTTTTTAAGCCATATAGGATGTCGGATCATTGCCCTATTCTTCTTAATATTCCGGTGGATTTGAGGAAAAAACCAAGGCCTTTTAAATTTTCGAATTTCATTGTTAATAAACCGGAGTTTTTGGACCTAGTGAGGTCGTCTTGGACAAGGGGGGCGGAGGGTTTTCATCTATATAGAGTTGTTACTAAATTGAAGCGGTTAAAACCTATCATGCGGAAACTTACATGGAAAGAGGGCAACATTCATAAAAGGGTTGCACGTCTTAGAAAAGAATTAGATATAATTCAGTCCGCTTTAGACAAAGAGCCAGATTCAAATGACTTACGGTTTGAACATAGTGCTTATCTAAACTCTTTTAATAATGCAAAGCTGGAGGAGGAAGCATTTTTAAAACAACGAGCGAAGGTGAGGTTGTTAAATGCTGGTGATGGGAACACAGGATACTTTCACAAGGTCGTTAAGGGTAGGCGTCATAGGAGCTCGATACATACTATTCAGGACTCGGCTGGGGTAATGTACAATGGTGATGATGTCGCTGATGCTTTTGTTCGGCACTTTGAGACTTTTCTGGGGACATCCGAAAGTATTGAGGGAGATCTGGGTATGGCGGGTTTGTTCACAAAGGTTATTCCAATGGCTAAATCGTGTAGTATGACTCGTGAGGTGGTTAACTCGGAAATAAAGGATGCTATGTTTGCTATAGGGGAGGATAAAGCGCCTGGTCCGGATGGTTTTACATCGGCATTTTTTTAAGAAGGCTTGGACTTTGGTTGGCGATGATGTATGCTTGGCAGTAAAGGAATTTTTTCGGAATGGCAAAATGTTAAAGGAACTTAATAGTACTATTATTGCCTTAATTCCAAAAGTTGCTTCTCCTGTTAAAGTCACAGATTTTAGACCCAATTTCGTGTTGTAATGTTTTGTATAAATGCATTAGTCGCATTATTACAAATCGTTTAAAGGAGGGGTTGGAAGACATAATTAGTGAAAATCAATCGGCATTTGTTCCGGGTCGTAGTATTGCTGATAACATTCTTTTATCGCAGGAGCTTGTTAAAAATTACCATATTAAGAGGGGAACCCCGAGATGTGCGTTTAAAATTGATATTCAGAAAGCATATGATACGGTGAACTGGGTTTTCTTGGAATCGATTTTGTTTGGCTTTGGAGTTCCTCGATTAATGATAAAGTGGATTATGGAGTGTGTTACGTCTACGTCTTTTTCTATAAGTGTAAATGGTAATCTCATGGTTTCTTCGAGGAAAAGGGGTTTAAGACAGGGGGATCCTCTATCTCCGTATTGTTTACAATGGTTATGGAGGTGCTTACTCTATTTTGAAAAGACGGTTTTCGGGATGCAGCGTCTTTCAAATATCACCCTAAATGTGAACTAAAATTAATAAACTTATGTTTTGCGGATGATTTGATTATGTTTTCGCAATGGGGATCGCCAATCTGCTTTGGTTCTTGTGGAAGCGTTA
>CAJVGC010000060.1:8235958-8294642 GCA_910822075.1 Senecio squalidus
ATGGAATATGAACCGAATTAAAACTATAGTAAAGTCTAGTTGATTGCCTAACCAACCTTGTTTAATTGAAATACTTGTTGTTTGAACCGGGCTAAAGTGAAAGCTAATAAATGTTGGTCGAATGGAAACCATAGGAAGACCGATAATTTTTAAACCAACAAATTTATAACTCACCTCAATCCGTATATATATATATATATATATATATATATATATATATATATATATATATATATATATATATATATATATATATATATATATATATATATATATATATATATATATATATATATATATATATATATATATATCAGCAATGTTATTAAATCCAAGCCCGTCTGGTGCGTCTTTAAAGAAAAACAGTCGGATTTTATCCGGATGATCCACTAAGGGCTTACCAGGTTGAATAATCCGGATCAACGGTTAATCCGATGGTTCAAATGGGTTAATCGGTTCAGAAAAATAAGGAAGCGAAAATATCTTGTTCATGCCAAGGCTCGAACTAAAGGTCTCCAAGTCCATTCAATTATTATTTAATATATTAAAAAGTTACAAGTATGAAACCTGCGCGATGCAGCGAGAAAGAACAATTATATTCGGAAAAACTATGGTAACGGTTTATGGTAGTTTCTCATTCGTCTCAACATAAATAATAGTTATGGTTCGAGCCGTTCGGGCACTCGGAACATAAAAATAATTATGTGGTAAGAGTTTCTTATTCGGTTTTTCGAACCAAAAAATGAATTATGTGGTAACCGTTTATGGTGGTGCGCCCCTTCGGGCCATCATTTTATTTATTTATAAGCGATAATGATTTTCGTTAGTGTGTTGTTTCACGATTAATATTTTGAGTGTAATAGTTTATGATGTGGTTCATCGATCTTCAAACTCATTCTCTCCATATATTTCACATACATAATTTTCTCGTTCGATCGTTCGAACTATAAAATATTAGTTATATGTTGTACCTAATAGTTTCTAGTTTTAACTGTGTTCTATTAAAGAAAACATTGATTTCGGTCCAAACTCGAACTTCCCGTTAAAAATGAGTGGTAATATATAGCTGAATGACCATAATCATATTGTATTTAATAGTTTCCTACTCTAATGTTGCGACTATATTTTAAGTGTAATAGTTATTTAGTGGCATTTTGACTCATATATCATCTGCGCAGTAAAAGCTTTAGGTCACCTATCCTCTTCGGACTATAAAACAATTATTCGCTGCGATTGCAAATTCAGATCTTTGAACATAACAAGTTATTATATGCAAAGCTTAATAACTAAAATTTAATTCACACTTTAGATATGGCAGTGAAGTAAGAAATTTTTTGTATTGAAATCTTTTGTAAAAAATATTAGTTAAATTAATTGTAATTTAATTTAATAGATGGCAAATAATAAAAAGTAAAAAAATTGAATTGAAAAGAAAGGAAAATGAGTTGAAAAATTAAATTGTACTTAAATGGTAAATAAGGGGCATTTTAATTTTTTTCTCCTTAAATTTTTACTTCAAAAATTTAGGTTTTATAGATAGTATAGATACAAACTTTTACTTATTTCCAAATAGATAAAAATTTATTTGCTAAGAATTGGACTTGGTATTTAAAAGTAAAAATTACATATCAACTACACTACTAAACGTTCATGCTAAATTTTGTTATTCACTTGGTTGCATTCTAAATTTATAAACAGTATAATTTTTGTTTTACGACTTTTCCGGTTCAATCGATGCAACCGGAATAAAGGAACTGATATGCAAAACGATTTTAAAAACATTGACCGCATGTGATACTTGAACGGTTGAACCTTAGTCGGGGCCGTTGAAGACCAAGTCTAGGCTGCACATATGCACAGGGCACCAAAATTGTGAAGGCCCCAAATTGGTAAGGTGTATTTTTTAAGTATGTATTTTATAGGGCAATTATTCCAATATATAGTAGTAAACAGCCCAATTTCTAAGCCCTTCCAAATATATGTTTTTATTGAGGCCTCATAAATTACTCATTAATTTATATCTCGTACTTTATATATGATTTTCAATGTCCATATTATCTGAGATCTTTAACTTGTTACAATATATTGTGTTAAATACATAGCTATCGAACATGTTCATTTCACAGGGCTATATATGAGTGGAACGCGTGTAATATAGTTATATAATATAGCCGTCTTTGGATAAAGAATTTTGATTTCGAGGGCCTATTTTGTAATATGGGAGAGGGCCTTGAAAATCCATGGGACGACCCTGACCTTAGGCATCTCTTATGTATAAGAGTATAACGCTCGACAAAAAGTCATTCAATAAGAAAATTTATCTGTAACTGTCAGCGACGGAGCCAGTGGGGGGGCTGGAGGGTGCTCGGCCCCCCCTAACAGTGGTTCACATACATGGCCGGTACCGGAGCTGTCATCATCGTCACCATCGTCACTATTAGTTGAGTTAGTAGTATCACCAACTTTCAATATATCAAAGTTAAAACATGAGATGGTCTCGTCGGCGCCGGTACCGGAGCTGTCATCATCGTCACCATCTCCGGCATTACTTGATGGAACACCTTCTGCATTTAGTAACGAGGAGTTCGATGTTGCGGATTCTTCGACATCACGAAAGGTTGTCGTTTCTTCTTGGAAGTTTAAGTTAAGATCTGTGACATTCGCGAATTTCGAAGTATAATTCTATCGTCACGTATTCGTTTTATTTATTATGTTTATGTATGATCCTATTGTATTCCTTCTTATGTTTTATCGCATTCGTATTTTATGAGTATTGTATTCGTATTTCTCGTATTTTATGGGTATCGTATTTGTATTTTATGCGTATTTGTGTTTATC
Source organism: Senecio squalidus (assembly GCA_910822075.1). Taxonomy (NCBI): domain Eukaryota; kingdom Viridiplantae; phylum Streptophyta; class Magnoliopsida; order Asterales; family Asteraceae; genus Senecio; species Senecio squalidus. The sequence continues at coordinate 8,238,797 of CAJVGC010000060.1, forward strand.
GGGTATATAGTATGTGATTCGAATCTTTATGTCGGGAACGGATAGTCTAAAGTGCCTTTAGTATAAGTCTAGTATGCTCTTATGATAAGTTTAGGGGAATTATGCCTTAATTATATGATTAAGATTAACGTTTAAAAATATTTCATTTTTAGTCCTTTCGGAAATTTTATTACAAAACTAGTCCTACGCGAGAAATTCTATTACAATTTTAGTCCTTTTCAGATTTTTATTACAAAATTCGTCCCTACCGAACTTTTGTCCTTATCTATATCTGAAAAATTTGTCTTTTTCCTCACTTTTCACCTACACCACTCTCTCTCTACTTTCTCTCTCAAGAACCACCATAAACCACCACCTTCTCTCTAGCATTTCCGACGATCCAACCGTCCGATTTTAGATCCGAGACCGGATTATTGATCACCATCACCACCTCTATCTATCCTCCGAAATTCGTTACGATCAAGTAAGTATTTCTCCGATTTGATTTTAAACTTTAATCTATTTTTATCAAATCACGTAACTATCACATTTCACCATCAAAACCGAGATTTTATGAAAAATTATTGTTCCTATTACTATCCTGGACGTAGGTTTTAATTTAGGGATCAATTGGACACTTAGAACACTCCAAAATCGATTTCCAAATGTTATTTTTCGTGAAAATCCCGTTCATGCACGTAACTCATGTTTGGCTCACGTAATACATAAATTTCGTTCACGAAATTCATCCTTGATCACGTAATAACATGATACGTTCACGTAATAACTCTTACGTGCACGAAATTTACAATATCGTTCACGAAATTTCCTTGCATGTCACGTAATAGTCTTGCTGCACGTAACTTCCTTATTTCGCTCGCGTAACTTAACCTAAGGATCACGTAATTCCTTAGCATGCACGTAATTTCCACTTCCGTTCACGTAAGTTTGATTGTTTGCCACGTAATTCAGATTATGGTCACGTAAATCCTTCCATGCTCACGTAATTATCTTATATTCACGTAATTATGGACACTTGTTCACGTAAGCATGCAATATACCGCGTAATAGTCTTGTTGATCACGTAACATGCTTACTCTTCATGTAATAGCATGTAAGTCACGTAATTATGGCCCTTTATCGCGCAATTCTTGTGTTGTTCACGTAACTTCTTTGTTTGTCAAGTTACTATATCCGTAGCTTTTATACGACACGTAACTGGATACTTACGTGACTTATAGTGCACGTAAGTATAAGGTTCACGTATCTAGACGGTCGACTTTCCGAAAACGTTTGTATTCCGTTATATTGATATTCCTTTCGGTTATTTTAAAACCCGTATAAAACGTTAATCATTAAGGCATAACCCTACTAGACTTAGAGATACTTAGACATGTTTTATTTACGTGATGTATAGGGCACTTAGACGTGGGATCTTGACGGTATTATAGTATTTCCCGACATATCGAGATTTGGATTGCTTTGCTATCAGTGAGTTATTCGTTGCCCTTTTTACTTCTTTTACATTTTTGGGCATGATTAGCGTTAAACAAATATATTTTTATGGTATGTATGTATTATGTCTATGTATTATGGTATGTATTTTGGATATGGATGCCTTAGGTTAGCATTACCCAACTCGTTCCGCCTTTGTGGTAGAACGAGGCCCCGTATACACACCTGTTAGCTTTTGCCGTGTCGGAAGTATATATAGCGCTGTATGGGTCTGACAAAACCCTCATCCTAACACGTTATTATGATAAGGGAGGAGCCCTGTCCGTGTTAGTGATGTTATGACCGAGTATTATTATCGAGGACACCTAGCGTAATGCACTAGGTGGGGTTAGTTGCCTTTATTATTGTTGAGGATCAGGTGTATCTTATTTACCGAAGGCTATTATTATCCTATCCAGTATGGTATTATTTATGAACGGAGTATGGTATCATTTCCGAACTGAGTATGGTATTATTTTATGAACTGAGTCTGGTATTATTTTATGAACTGAGTCTGGTATCATTTTATGAACCGAGTCTGGCATTATTTATTGAACTGAGTATGGTTTTATTTTATGAACTAAGTATGGTATTTTTATGAAATGATTATGGTATTTTATGTACAAGTATGAATATCTTATCTAAAGGTTTTGCATTCTTCACGCACCTTTCAAAACATCATTTTCAAATGACTTATCTTCAAACCGTATCACTTTTGGGTCAAAAGCTATTGAAAACCTTTTACTAATATGTTTTCAACTACTATTGCGAATAATTCACCAACTTTATGTTGACGTCGTATTTTAACGTTTTTCAGGGATTTGAGGTTACACCTTTTTGTTGCTATGCTTTTGGCTACGTGGATCTTTTGCGTGGATTTATATTGCTGTATTTAATTCCTTAGTATCCCAACGCTGTAGCCGTATTTTGATATTATTCGGATGATTGTAATAAGTATTCTCTTTCAACTCTTTTATCTATGTTGATGATGTACTGTTTACTTATGTTATGTAACCTTGAATCTCTGATACCGTATACACTGCGCACCTCGGTTCCGCCATTTCTATGCGGGGTGTGACAGAAGTTGGTATCAGAGCCAATGGTTATAGAGAACTAAGTGACCTTACTGAATCACTTAGACTATGACCTAGGCTTTTGGACCTATCTGATTTACTCTATGTGCGCATTTCCTTCTTTTGTGGGCCTGTATGTGATTTGTATGCTATGTGTGCTGTTATTTTGCTTTTTATGTTTTGAGGCCTGCTCGTTTTAGTCGCACATCCAGTTATCGTTCTTATTTACTCCGTTTGATATTCGTAGAAGATGCCGCCTAAGAGAACTTCTACTAGGTCTACCCATGCCGTCACTGCTAGGAGATGGTCGGCAAGACGAGTTCGCGCCAGTGTGAGAGCGAGTGCTACGCCACGGAACACCACTGCTGTCCCCAATGCTAACACCGTTACTCCTAACATCAGTCAGATGATTGCGGAGCAGATAGCAGCAGCTATACCAGTGATTGTGGCACAGCTTAAGGAGACACCGGTGCGGAATGTCGACTTAGGGTTGGAAGAACCTGAGATGCACGGTATTGAACCAGAAGGTATGGCGTCTGGGCGCGATGGTTCTGATAAAGGAAGAGCAGTGCACATGGGAGTAGGTAGACCGAGTTTTATTATTGAAGATCCACCCCGAGGTTGTTCGTATGAGACCTTTCTGGGCTGCAAACCTACTGAGTTCAACGGTACTGAAGATGCGGTTGCTACTCTGCAGTGGTTTGAAAAGATGGAGTCTGTGTTTGCTGTCTCGAGATGTGCTGAGGAGAGCAAAGTTAAGTATGATACATTCTTATTCCAAGGTAAAGCACTCACTTGGTGGAACTCGGTAAGACAAGTTCGGGGCCGAGCTACTGTTGCCTTGATGACTTGGGAAAGTTTGAAGGTTATTATGAAAGAGGAGTATGTGCCGTCACCTGAGACGCAGAGGTTGGAGAACGAGTTATGGAACTTAACTATGCAAGGTGCTGACTTTCGCGGGTATGTGAACCGATTTTATGACTTGTGCGTCTTGGCTCCTCGGTTGGTCCGCACGGAGACTGAAAGAATCGAACGTTTCACTCATGGGTTGCCCCAGGCTATGAGGGACCACATTATTTCTCACTTTCCGGGTACTCTTCAGGGTGTGGTTAATATTGCGGGTCGACTGACCGCAAATGCGATTCGAGGTGGTACTCTCCAGCCAGTTGCGAACCGAAGAGATGCTGATAGACATGAAAGGAGAGATATGGGTAATTCGAGGAAGAGAAGCCGTAATCATTATCAGAGACCTAAAGCTTCTCAAGTATATGCGTTGACGAGTCCTGGAGCTGGTTATCAGGGCGTGCGCCCTAAGTGTGACACTTGTGGTAGTGCTCATGCGGCGAATGTAGCGTGTTGGGTTTGTAAACGCTGCAAGAAGTTAGGCCACACTGAGCAATTTTGCAAAAGAACTGCTGGAGCTTGCTACGAATGTGGAGAAGTGGGTCATCGCCGTCAGCAGTGTCCCAAGCTTGCATCATCTACTCTCCTTCTTACTCCTGGTACATTTCTTGTCTATGATTATTCTGCTTTTATTCTATTTTGATTCGGTTGCCGATAGAAGCTTTATTTCTAGTGACCTTCGTCCCTTAGTAAACCGTGCCTCTAGTCTTTTAGAGCCTGCGTATGATGTAGAAATAGCCGATGGTAGATGTGCCTGTGTTAGAGAAGTTATTCGTGATATTCCCCTCGTTTTAGCCGATATTTCTTTTTCCTTCGACCTTATTCCTATGAAACTCGGTAGTTTAGACGTCGTAGTCGGTATGGATTGGTTAGCGAAGCATAAAGGAGAGATAGTATGTTATGAGAAGCTTATTCGTATTCAGAAGCCGGATGGAGATCAGCTGATTGTACACGGAGACAAGGCCGGGAAACGCCTTAAAGTCATTTCTTGTATGAAGGTTCGTGAGTACGTCCGTCAGGGTTGTTCTTTATATCTCGCTCACTTGGTGAAGAAAGATTCTGCGATAAAGATTGATGGTGTACCGATCGTTCGCGAATATTCCGACGTATTTCCCGACGACTTACCTGGAGTCCCTCCCCAGAGACAAACCGATTTTCGTATCGATCTTATTCCTGGAGCAGCGCCTGTTGCTAAAGCTCCGTATCGTTTGGCTCCTTCCGAGATGCTCGAGTTGACGAGACAAATTCAGGAATTGGTAGATAAAGGTTTTATTCGTCCTAGTTTCTCCCCGTGGGGTGCTCCTGTCTTCTTTATTAAGAAGAAGGATGGCTCCATGCGTTTATGTATTGATTATCGGGAGTTAAACAAGTTGACTGTGAAGAACCGTTACCCCCTTCCTCGTATTGATGACTTATTTGATCAACTTCAGGGTTCTTGCTATTTCTCTAAGATCGATCTTCGCTCTGGTTATCGTCAATTGAGAGTTCAAGAAGATGATATACCTAAAACCGCTTTTGTACTCGATATGGTCATTATGAGTTCATGGTGATGCCGTTTGGTCTAACAAACGCCCCTGCAACATTCATGGATCTAATGAACCGTATTTGTCGTCCGAATCTTGACTAATTCGTTATCGTATTCATCGACGACATTCTTATCTATTCCCGAAGTCGCAAGGAACATGAAGAGCATTTGCGTCTTGTTCTAGAAGTGCTTCGAAAGAAAAAGTTGTATGCGAAATTCTCTAAGTGCGAGTTCTGGTTATCCGAAGTTCAATTTCTTGGCCACGCGGTTAGCGCGAAGGGTATTCACGTTGATCCTGCTAAGATTGAAGCTGTTAAAGGTTGAGTTGCACCGAAGTCACCGACCGAAATCTGTTCATTTTTGGGTCTTGCTGGGTATTATCGCCGATTCATCGAGAACTTCTCCAAGATCGCTTCACCTATGACAGAGTTGACACAGAAGAGTGAACCATTCGTTCCGATCAGAAGAAAGCCTTTCAGATACTGAAGCAGCAGTTGTGCGACGCTCCTATTCTTAGTCTGCCAGTTGGTTCCGAGAATTTTGTGGTTTATTGCGACGCTTCGCACAAAGGTCTGGGTTGTGTGCTTATGCAGAATGGTAAAGTTATAGCTTACGCTTCGCGTCGGTTGAAAATCCATGAGCAGAATTGCACGACACATGATCTAGAGTTGGGAGCTGTCGTCTTGCGTTGAAGATTTGGAGACATTATCTGTATGGGACCAAGTGTACTGTATTTACCGACCACAAGATGTCTTCAACACATTTTCGATCAGAAGATGCTGAACATGAGACAACTGCGCTGGGTTGAGTTATTTAAACGACTATGATTGCGACATTCGCTACCACCCTGGTAAGGCGAACGTTGTTGCTGATGCACTAAGTCGTAAGGAAACGGTCAAACCTGTCCGTATTCGTTCTATGGTGATATCTATTCAGACGAGCTTGAAGGCTCGGATTATTCAAGCACCAGAGGGTATTATGACAGCGGACCGTGTTAAAGATGAAAGATTGTATAAGTTAGCGTTGGAGTTAGAACCGAAGGAGGATGGAGTTCTGTATCTCCTCGAGCATATTTGGGTTCCGGTTAGTATCCGTCAGTTGATTCTGGACGAAGCCCATAAGTCTAATTATTCCATTCATCCGGGTTCCGACAAGATGTATCATGACTTGAAGGATTTTTATTGGTGGCCGGGTATGAAGCGTGAAATCGCCGAATATGTTAGCCGACGTTTGACTTGTTCTAAAGTGAAGATTGAGTATCAGAAACCGTCTGGGCTACTCCAACAACCGAAGATTTCCGATTGGAAATGGGAGCGTATTGCTATGGATTTTGTTACGAAGCTTCCGAGATCTTCGAGTGGTTATGACAGTATATGGGTTATCGTTGATCGTTTGGCGAAGTCTGCTCATTTCCTACCGATTCGGGGGAATTATCCGATAGAGAGATTCGTACGTTCGCACTAGATTTGCCGGCAGAACTGAGCAGCATACATTATGTATTTCATGTATCTCAGTTGAAGAAATGCCTGGCTGACGAGACGTTATTAGTTCCGCTTGAGAAACTCCAGTTTGTTGATAAGCTTCATTTCATTGAGGAACCGATCGAGATCGTTGCTTGTGATGTTAAGCATCTGTGACGAAGTGAGATTCCGATTGTCAAGGTTCGTTGGTATTCCCGTTTGGAGCTGAGTTCACGTGAGAACGCGAAGATGAAATTCTGCGGCAGTATCCTCACCTCTCTCCCGGAAGTAGTACCAGGTGATAATTTCGAGGACGAAATTCTTTTTACTTGGGGAGACTGTGACATTCGCGAATTTCGAAGTATAATTCTATCGTCACGTATTCGTTTTATTTATTATGTTTATGTATGATCCTATTGTATTCCTTCTTATGTTTTATCGCATTCGTATTTTATGAGTATTGTATTCGTATTTCTCGTATTTTATGGGTATCGTATTTGTATTTTATGCGTATTTGTGTTTATCGGGTATATAGTATGTGATTCGAATCTTTATGTCGGGAACGGATAGTCTAAAGTGCCTTTAGTATAAGTCTAGTATGCTCTTATGATAAGTTTAGGGGAATTATGCCTTAATTATATGATTAAGATTAACGTTTAAAAATATTTCATTTTTAGTCCTTTCGGAAATTTTATTACAAAACTAGTCCTACGCGAGAAATTCTATTACAATTTTAGTCCTTTTCAGATTTTTATTACAAAATTCGTCCCTACCGAACTTTTGTCCTTATCTATATCTGAAAAATTTGTCTTTTTCCTCACTTTTCACCTACACCACTCTCTCTCTACTTTCTCTCTCAAGAACCACCATAAACCACCACCTTCTCTCTAGCATTTCCGACGATCCAACCGTCCGATTTTAGATCCGAGACCGGATTATTGATCACCATCACCACCTCTATCTATCCTCCGAAATTCGTTACGATCAAGTAAGTATTTCTCCGATTTGATTTTAAACTTTAATCTATTTTTATCAAATCACGTAACTATCACATTTCACCATCAAAACCGAGATTTTATGAAAAATTATTGTTCCTATTACTATCCTGGACGTAGGTTTTAATTTAGGGATCAATTGGACACTTAGAACACTCCAAAATCGATTTCCAAATGTTATTTTTCGTGAAAATCCCGTTCATGCACGTAACTCATGTTTGGCTCACGTAATACATAAATTTCGTTCACGAAATTCATCCTTGATCACGTAATAACATGATACGTTCACGTAATAACTCTTACGTGCACGAAATTTACAATATCGTTCACGAAATTTCCTTGCATGTCACGTAATAGTCTTGCTGCACGTAACTTCCTTATTTCGCTCGCGTAACTTAACCTAAGGATCACGTAATTCCTTAGCATGCACGTAATTTCCACTTCCGTTCACGTAAGTTTGATTGTTTGCCACGTAATTCAGATTATGGTCACGTAAATCCTTCCATGCTCACGTAATTATCTTATATTCACGTAATTATGGACACTTGTTCACGTAAGCATGCAATATACCGCGTAATAGTCTTGTTGATCACGTAACATGCTTACTCTTCATGTAATAGCATGTAAGTCACGTAATTATGGCCCTTTATCGCGCAATTCTTGTGTTGTTCACGTAACTTCTTTGTTTGTCAAGTTACTATATCCGTAGCTTTTATACGACACGTAACTGGATACTTACGTGACTTATAGTGCACGTAAGTATAAGGTTCACGTATCTAGACGGTCGACTTTCCGAAAACGTTTGTATTCCGTTATATTGATATTCCTTTCGGTTATTTTAAAACCCGTATAAAACGTTAATCATTAAGGCATAACCCTACTAGACTTAGAGATACTTAGACATGTTTTATTTACGTGATGTATAGGGCACTTAGACGTGGGATCTTGACGGTATTATAGTATTTCCCGACATATCGAGATTTGGATTGCTTTGCTATCAGTGAGTTATTCGTTGCCCTTTTTACTTCTTTTACATTTTTGGGCATGATTAGCGTTAAACAAATATATTTTTATGGTATGTATGTATTATGTCTATGTATTATGGTATGTATTTTGGATATGGATGCCTTAGGTTAGCATTACCCAACTCGTTCCGCCTTTGTGGTAGAACGAGGCCCCGTATACACACCTGTTAGCTTTTGCCGTGTCGGAAGTATATATAGCGCTGTATGGGTCTGACAAACCCTCATCCTAACACGTTATTATGATAAGGGAGGAGCCCTGTCCGTGTTAGTGATGTTATGACCGAGTATTATTATCGAGGACAACCTAGCGTAATGCACTAGGTGGGGTTAGTTGCCTTTATTATTGTTGAGGATCAGGTGTATCTTATTTACCGAAGGCTATTATTATCCTATCCAGTATGGTATTATTTATGAACGGAGTATGGTATCATTTCCGAACTGAGTATGGTATTATTTTATGAACTGAGTCTGGTATTATTTTATGAACTGAGTCTGGTATCATTTTATGAACCGAGTCTGGCATTATTTATTGAACTGAGTATGGTTTTATTTTATGAACTAAGTATGGTATTTTTATGAAATGATTATGGTATTTTATGTACAAGTATGAATATCTTATCTAAAGGTTTTGCATTCTTCACGCACCTTTCAAAACATCATTTTCAAATGACTTATCTTCAAACCGTATCACTTTTGGGTCAAAAGCTATTGAAAACCTTTTTACTAATATGTTTTCAACTACTATTGCGAATAATTCACCAACTTTATGTTGACGTCGTATTTTAACGTTTTTCAGGGATTTGAGGTTACACCTTTTTGTTGCTATGCTTTTGGCTACGTGGATCTTTTGCGTGGATTTATATTGCTGTATTTAATTCCTTAGTATCCCAACGCTGTAGCCGTATTTTGATATTATTCGGATGATTGTAATAAGTATTCTCTTTCAACTCTTTTATCTATGTTGATGATGTACTGTTTACTTATGTTATGTAACCTTGAATCTCTGATACCGTATACACTGCGCACCTCGGTTCCGCCATTTCTATGCGGGGTGTGACAAGATCTAACATATTTTTACAGAAATCTGTATGTATAGATTATATATATATAGTTAATGATCGGAGAGTCGGTGATCGGAGAAAATGGAAAATATCTTAGAGAGAGAGAATCATGGGAAAGAAAGTGATTCCATTGGAGAGAGAGAGTCAGGTCTATTTTAAGAGTGAACAATTGTTATATAATTGAGATCATTTCGGCCCCCCCTAATACTGATTTCTGGCTCCGTCTCTGGTAACTGTTATGCTTATAAAAATGTGTTTTTTATTAATAAAGATGTGAGTATAAAGTTTATATATGAAGAATGATAGAACCCCTTATCTTATTCCATATTATTGATCATCATTTATAGAATTATATGGGTGTTAACCCATAAACCTAACGGACCAAAACTCAAATATCAGATTTGGGTTTATTATCTAATAATATATTCTTGAGAAAAGGCTGGTTAGTCAGTCGTCATGTACGTGTGTTTGTGTATCTCATGGTAAGGTTATATTTATATGCTCTTCAACAATCATACTGAAAAACTTTTGTTACATTGTCATGTTAATATAACACCTAATATCAATGATACTAAAAATGTTTTTCAATAACACACTTAAATTTTGACTCATTTATTTAATAATATCTTATTGAATCGACCTAACAAAACTCATAGTCATCGTCATTCTAATGAATTTCCTTCTTAGTCGAAAGAGTTGAGAAATGCGGTACTACTTAGTATAGTTTAAACATATATACCACATAAAGTTTTTAGAGCAAACCCAAACAAAGTTTGACAAAATGCAAAATGTTCTATTTCCTTCTTGATACTAACTTTCAAAATGAACTTGTACAAAGAAAACTAAAATGCAGTAAAATTATGCCTTTACACCCTCGTCATTAATCTCATGACCTGCTGATCCTCTAAACAACAAAATCGCAAGACTCCCAATCGAAAAATGAATGAAAGACCCATAAAAATGAGTTACAAATGAACCGAAATCAGTCCCTACAATACACTGCCATCCACCTCCATACACCCTATCGAACTCCTGCAATCAAACATTTAATCTTTCAATCATTTATAAACCCAAAATTTAAGTAAAATAAACCCGACATTTGAGTTGATGTCATACCTGTTTTAGGACTCGTGCTATTTCAGTAGCTTCAGTTACATCAAAGAAATCAAGTGCTTTAGCTGCTAATTGAAGTGCATCATCTTGCATGGTTTGACGCATATCAGTCTCCCCGATCACAGCTTTGCCTTCTAACATGATTATATTGAAATTTACTTCGATAAGAAACGTTCAAAAAGTGTTGTAAACAAGATGAACCCGAATGTGAATTATATAACCGTAGAGGGTGGATATATGGGGCCTTCGAGACACGTTGGTATACAAATTAATTCCGAGTTTATGTGGTTATCAAAATCACGACCTATAGTGAAAAAAGACGAGTTGGATGAAGCTTTGCCACAAATTAAATGTAGTGGCACAAAACAACAAAGTCCATAAAAGGCCATATATGAGCTGGAATGGTGACAAAGCTAGTCGGGAGCTAACATTTTAGTTAGTTTTTTTTTTTTAACATTAGATCACCACGAATTGTATCCGACGGGAATAGCAAGTTAGTCGAATACATAAATATATCTTTGGCAATAATACAAACAATAAGAATCGAACCTTAGACCACTCACCTACAAACAAAAATGTTCCAATTTGAAAATATCAACCTTTTATAAATATCGTACAAAGATCTTCTTAGACCCTTGTCGTGTTTTCTTGATTTTTTAGGCGGTAGGGTCTCGTATTTTTGGTCATTTTCTGCTAATGTAGTTTTCTTCTCGTCGGTAACCAATTAAAAGAAGACTCATTAGCCTTACATGTTAACGGGGAATCCTTAAATATATTTTTACACTTATGTTTAAATATTACTTTTTTATTTATCTATTCTCAAAATGAAAAACAGTAATTTTAGAATTAAAAAAAAAAACGTACATGTGACTGTTAAGACTCATATTTAAAATATTACATTTCTTTAGCCAGTAACCATATATATATATATATATAAAGTGACAATTAATAGAGATGATATTTATTTTATGTAACATGTACCTTATGTTAGATGCAAGCGATAGAGTTGTACTCAAGGGAAAAATCACATGCACTTTTAGTTGATTTTAAGCTACATGGAGTTGTACATCTACTTGTGGTTTCTTTAAGACCATACATATAGGTTCCGAATACGAGTCGTATTAGTAACAAGAATATACCCTTGTGGCTATAAAAGTTCATCCGGCGACGACTATTGGTTGCCCGCAAAACTAATGGTTATTTTGAAATTAGTCATCTCGCAAAGCAAGTTAGATATCTAGATTAACCAAGATAAATAATTAAAGAGTTAATTACATAATTGGTCCCTGTGTTTGTCGCAAAACAACGGGTCCAGTCCCTGGGTCGCAATTCCTTCGGACCCAGTCCCTGGACCCTATCTTTGGTTGCACGTTTGGTCCCTCTTCCTAACGTTCGTTTGTTTTGGTCGTTAAGTGAGTCATGTGCTTCTCACGTGAGGGGTATTAGAGACATTCTTTCTTTTACAGGGACCAGTTATGTAACTTAAAAATATCATATTTTAATTTGTTATTTTTTTTTTCTAAATTCATAAACAACAAACCACAATTTCAGATTTCATCTCTCTCATTGTAGGGTTACCTCTCTTTCACAAACCCTAATCACCCCTGATCTCGCAATCGCATTCAACATCGGTTCCGGATCATCTCAAACCCCAAATCACCATAAGCACAATCAGCAACCGCCGGCGATTTCAACGCCGTCGTCTCAGCATAATTCCGGCGATTTCAATCCCAATTTTCCCAGAAAGTAGTGTAACATTCAAAACATTCACAATCAAAAACAGGAGATTTGTGGTTGTTGTTGTTGTTTAAGGTTTTTTTCTTGGTAACAACATTAGTGGATTTTATAGACCTTGTTAGCATATAAGCTAAAACTTCACGGTCTTCAAGTGATAGAACAATGGTTAAGGTAAGAATGGCTGCCATAAACGCCAATTTAGCAACCCTATCACATCCGGCAACACCTTTCTAGTCAACCCTTTATGTTGACTCCCACCCACCACCTCCGCAGCCGTCATCATCTCCGGCAACTCCTCCACCACCACAACCACCGTATCCCCACCCTCATTTCCGGCAAATCCATCATCTGGGTCATCACCATTTTCTTTATCTTTCACTTCCACCACCGCCACGTCATCTTCCGGCGAGTTCTCAAAGCTTTTTTCGGCTAACCGGCGACTTCCCATTTTCACTTTCCTCTTATTTTTCTTCTTAAACATTTCACCATTGGTTAAAGTTTCTTCAAAAGCTTCAATAGCTTGATGAATAAGCTCCCTATTAGGTCTTCAAGTGATAGAACAATGGTTAAGGTAAGAATGGCTGCCGGTAAAAGGTTTAAAACGGAAAGTGTGTCTCAGGTGGCCGGAGATGATGATGATGATGATGGGTGTACTTTACCTTTGTTTCTCATTTTCATGATGATGATGATGTGGGTATTACTTTTGTTTGGAGTGAAAGAACAAGAGAGAGAAATGAAATTAGATGTTTTTGTGTAATGTCTATGAATTTACAAAGAATAAAAAACAAATTAAAATATAAAATTCCTAATGTACATAACTGGTCCCTGTAAAAGAAAGAATGTCTCTAATACCCCTCACGTGAGAAGCACATGACTCACTTAACGACCAAAACAAACGAACGTTAGGAAGAGGGACCAAACGTGTAAACAAAGATAGGGTCCAGGGACTGGGTCCGAAGGAATTGCGACCCAGGGACTGGACCCGTTGTTTTGCGACAAACACAGGGACCAATTATGTAATTAACTCATAATTAAATAAATTCTTTAAGGTTATTTTGAGATCAAATTAATTATGAATAAAAACTTGTAACTTGTAACATTTATCCTTCAATGTTATTTTAAATTCAATTTACATATTCATTGCCATTTATCATTAGTTTACAGGTTCATTGCTAATTACTATAATTTACGAGTAAACCCGTGGGGGTTGAGTTTGCCCGCTATGCGGAGCTCGAACCTGATGTGCTCGTTGGAATATTACGAGTAGGCTCCGATGTACAAACATTTGCCGTTTCCAAAAAAAAATTACTATAATTTACCTTTTAGTTTGAATAGCTATCGATGTATTTAAACATATCCCAATCTTTCACTCTTTTTAAGGAAGGTAAGGAATGCTTCGAAGTCGTGGTCAATATCGGTGTTTGGGTTCTTTGGAAATATCGAAATAACTTCATCTTCAACTCTAAAAAGTCGCGTAAGACAAACTTAGTGATGACATCGTGCTTCTATCATTTTTTTGGATTTCAAATCGATGTAAAAAGTATACCTTAACTTGGAAAGATTGGATGTTTACGCCATATTCATCTTTACTAGACTCTATGTAATTTTTCCCTAGCTTATCGCTAGCTTAATTTAATTTAATCGTCGTTCAAAAAAAATTAAGGTAACTATTTGTAAGTAAAACACTAATATAGTAATATACATCTCTTAATACTTTAAACATAGACTTTATGTCACACCCCGCTAAAGCGGAAACACGGGATGTGAAGAGCGAGAGTATTCGAATCACAAGTTTATAAAGTAAACACCAAGTTATATTAAATAAAACATAACTTAAAAGTTTACAAGTGTTTTAAAAACCATTGTTTACATATCCGATTACATAACAAAAGTTTACAATACAAATTCCCAAACCAAATTCCCTTCTTGAAGTCGTCGACCCAAGCATACAAGCATCGTCTCAAAGCTTACTCGTTTCCTGAAAATACGAGTCAAGTGTTAACTACGGGAGACGTAGTTAGTGAGCTACAAAGTTTATGTTTAAGCATTCAAAGTGTTGACCCATAACAATGCGTAAAGTATAGTATTCAAAGTGTTGACGCATACAGGGGCGGATCTAATATGGCAATAGGGTATGCACATGCATACCCTATAAAAAATTTTAGTAGTGCTAAATTTTGTGAAAATAGGTTTTTATAAGGCAAAAAACATAGTGTGCATACCCTCTCAAAGAAATTTTTTTGCAGTGCATACCCTATTTGAAAATTCTATATCCGCCACTGGACGCATAACAATGCGTAAAATATAGTATTCAAAGTGTTGACGCATAACAATCCGTAAAATATAAGCAATCAAGTGTTGACGCATAGCAATGCGTAAAGTATAAGTATTCAAGTGTTGACGCATAGCAATGCATAAAGTATAAGTATTCATGTTTTGACGCATACCAATGCGTAAAGTATAAGTATTCATGTTTGTAGGCATTGACCACATAGTGTACGGCTATGTGACAATCCTAAGTATTTCCCAATGAGCGTTGCTAAGCCTATAGCCTACCCACGTAATAATTATGCACCATCTGTTGTTGTTGTGGTGAGGGTCTCTCTACCATAATAGCGCTATCCATAACTACTAACGGTCCTCTCCAAAGGGATTAATAGCAACTGTAGTGTTGGAGTGTATGGGAATTTTAGTGGTATCTCACGTCCATGTTGTACAACGTCCGCAACATGACGATCCGATGTTATGTCATTGGCAAAAATAGGGTTTGTATCCTCAACATTATTGGCAAAACCATCAACAATGCTGGCAAAATAGTTTTTGTAATAGTATTCAAGTATCAAAGCGTTTTATTAAGCATTCAAAGCATGTTTCAGCTTAAATATAATGTTTAAGCCTAAGACTCGCATTTCACCCCAAAATGTATTTAAAAGCATTTAAAAGAAGGGGTTTGTAACTCACTAGTTGCGAAGAATCTAGCGTGCTCGGAAAAGCTCGGATGGTGCTCGGAATCACCGAAATCCTAATATATATATCATGTTTTCGTGTAAGTACCATTACTTATTAATTATTATACTCGTTAGTCAACGAGATGCTTGTTTTTACAGTGTCATAGATATGTCTAACTAATAAGTTCAAAGTTACAAATTTTATAACGGATAAAATATGTGTTCCCAACCTGGTTACAGTTACGCAGCGTAAATGTATGTCTATTTACAGTTACGCCAGCGTAACTGGTCTAGTTAAGCTTCCAATAGTTACGTCAGCGTAACTGTATAGTTACGCGGCGTAACTGATAACAGTTTCTTTTAGTTGTCAAAAATCGTTTTTGGTGTTGGAAATTCCTCTTTTGATGGTGTATTTTCGACATGCAAGTGGTATAATCATCAAAGTACATCTTTATAATATTTTTATGTAAGCTTTTTAACCATTTAACAAAGATATTTGTATATGTTTATAAAACTCGTTTTCTAACGTTTTTAACCGTAAAACTTCATGAAAATATATTTTCAAGTGGTAGATTACACATACAAAGTAATATATAGAGTAAATTACATAGATCGTCCCTAAGGTTTATATGAAATTACGGTTATTGTCCCTAAGTTTAAAAAGTTGCATGGTATGTCCCAAAGTTTAGAGTAATTACGGATTTCGTCCCTATTTTAGACGTCCGTCTAATTTCACCGTTAGGGTTCCCTCACGTGTTAAACACGTGAGGGTATTTTAGTCATTTTGCCCCCAAAAGTCAAAAGTCAAAAGTCAAAAGTCAATTTATATTTCCTTGAAAAACCAGAAACCCCAATCCAATCCAATCCATCCAACCAAAATCAAGAATGGCAGCAGGAATCAACTGTCACTACCTTTCTGTAACTTGTACATCCACACCCATTAATCAAGACTCATTATCTTGCCCAACAAAAAGCCTCAAAAATGGTCCACCGGCGTTGCTCCCGGAGATTACGCCGGACCACCCACCACCACCAAGCTCAGAAAGTACTGGGGTGGTGAAAAAGAAGACCCTCTCACATCTGATGAATTCAATTCCCCCAAAAGAAGACAAACTCAAATTCAAATCAATCCTAATTTCAATTCAATTCCCCCAAATCAATTCCCGTTTTCATTTTCATTTCATTTCAATTTCAATTCAATTCCCCCATTTGAATTGTAATCCCATTTTCATTTCAATTCCCCCAAATCAATTCCCGTAATCCGTAATCCCATTTTCATTTCAATTCCCCCAAATCAATTCCCGTAATCCGTAGATTCGAGTTTGAGTGGTTTCGAGGCTTTCAGAGCTCGTTTGTGTCGATTTAGTGGGGTTGAGTTTGCGTGTAAGACGTTGGTGAAAGGGGAAGAGACGGTTCATAGGGAGGTTGAGATAATGCAGCATTTGTCTGGGCATCCTGGGGTTGTGACTTTGAAAGCGGTCTATGAGGATTTGGAGTCGTTTCATTTGGTAATGGAGTTGTGTTCGGGTGGAAGGTTGATTGATCAGATGACGAAGGAAGGTCGATATTCTGAGCAACGAGCTGCTAATATATTCAATATTTTCTGCACTTGAAGCATAAGTTGTTGTAGTTTGATTTGATGGGGGTATTTCTGGAAGATTGATTGTGTTTAATGTAGTAAGGAAAGGGGTTGCGGTGTGTGTGTGTGTGTGTGTGTGTGTGTGTGTGTGTGTGTGTGTGTGTGTGTGAAGGGGTGTTTGTGTAAGCTTATTTTCTTAGGGTTTATTTTATTTTGGGGAAGAAGACTGCGAAATGACGAAAATACCCTCACGTGTTTAACACGTGAGGGAAGGCTAACGGTGGAAATTAACGGACATCCAAATTAGGGACGAAATCCGTAATTACTCTAAACTTTGGGACATACCATGCAACTTTTTAAACTTAGGGACAATAATCGTAATTTCATATAAACCTTAGGGACGATCTATGTAATTTACTCTAATATATATGTATAAACACGGGAGAAATGATTATACTAAAAGAAAATGTAGAGTAGATGATCTAGAGTGACTTGACGGTGATTTTCGACTCCGAAGCTTAAGAAATGACGTATGTGATTAAAGTGCTTGAAACCCCTTGTTATTCTTAATGACACCAACGTTTTTATGTGATGTTTTTGATGATTTTTTTCCACAATTATGGATGTAAATGAAAGGGAGGGAAAGAGTTTCTTGATTGTGTATGTGTTTGTTAATGTGTGTATTTGTGTTCCTTTTTGCCAAAAGTGAGAGAGTATGATGAAATTTGTGGGTGTGATTGTAAAAATGAAGTTGGAGACTTGAATAATGGTTTAGGGGTTGTTTTTTTCTGGATTGCTAGAGGTCTTGACACCTGTAGGACAGGTGTTGAAGTGTTTGTACCCGTTTTTGGTGACTCATCCAACAACCACCCAATGTTGCCTGCTAGTTACGCTAGCGTAACTATGTAGTTACGCTAACGTAACTATTCTAGATAGTTACGCTAGCGTAAATGTATAGTTACGTAGCGTAACTATTCCAGATAGTTACGCCTGCGTTACTATTTGGTTTCTGGAAATTTTTCGTTCACGTAATCGTTAAGCGTTTGCGTTTGTTTGGAGTTTACGGTTTTTTGCTATGAACTTAGACAACTTCAATTTGTGATTTCTTGGTATTAGGATTCATTTTAAGGTTTGATTTCCGATTTCTGATTCCGATTCCGATTCCGAGACGCACATGTTTAGTGTTTGAGTAACGTAAACCTACGTTAAAAGTTTTGTATGAGTTACATCGAGCTTAGCTTAAAAAGTTATGTTTACGTAGCCACGTAACACATAAAATAAGTTATAGCAAGTATCAATTAAGTATCGAGGTTATCAGTTAGTACACTCGACCTGAGTTTTTGACGGTTGTCACAGTTTAGCGCTATGTTTAACCAAAAATTTATAAAATTATTCAATATTAGAACAAAATTATTTAGTATATTCGTATATTGTAGACAATAATACCGTAAGTTTAAAATTATGAGTTTAAGCAACCGAAGAAATTCAACTATTTATAAGTTTTGTATTTATGTCATGAATGCAAACTCGAGTTCAATAAAGCTCAACCTAATCGAACTCGGATTACTCGATCAATCAGAAAATATCTTGGATATGATTTTCTAAGTCATTTTTTAATTCAATCCATTGAATCAAAGAGAACAATTTCCCATTTCTTAAGGTAAAAGCTATAAGCTTTCACAAGTTATAACGTTGACATAAACAAGTGAATGAACACCTCCTTTCATACTTTACAAGTTATATACGAAAACTAGCCTATAAATAGACCATTGTAACACCTTTTTCTATAACAGATCAAACCAAAAACAATAAAATGGCAAGCAAAAAGAGTTCGATTTTGATCGGTTTGGCAACAATTGCAGTTATTGGCGCACTTACAGAAGTGGAAGCTTATTCAAGCTCTTATTGTGGCCCTTTGTCTCGTTGCGATGGGAAAACCCTTTACTGCCCTTCGGAATGCCCCTCCAGCGAGTCTAGTGACCCCAAGGCCAAAGTTTGTCGCATCGACTGCTATTCCCCTAAATGCAAAGCCGAATGCAAACGTAACATTACTTTTCCATTACTCTTAATTTTCATATTCACCTTTTTTTACATAAAAGGCAAATTCCATATTTGTTTCGGGACATTTTCTATTATATGTATAACTTTTAAAAATAATAACTTTTAAGTCTCTTTATTATACGTTTATAATCAAATAAAGTATCTAATTATAAGTATACGCTTAACCCAAGTTTTTTGGATTGTGTTATTTAGACCGTAAACCAAACTGCAACAGCCCGGGATCAGCATGCTACGACCCAAGGTTCATCGGTGCCGACGGCATTGTATTCTACTTTCACGGAAAGGTTAACGAGCATTTCAGCTTAATCTCCGACACTAACCTCCAAATCAACGGCCGATTCATCGGTCACCGCCCCGAAGGCCGATCCAGGGACTTCACCTGGATCCAAGCCTTAGGTCTCCTATTCAACTCCCACAGTTTCTCACTAGAAGCCACAAAAACCGCCACATGGGACGCCACAATCGACCACCTTAAATTCTCCTACAACGGAGAACAAATCTCCTTACCTCTCGGCGGTCTTTCCACATGGACATCCCCCGAGGACGATATTAAAGTCGAGAGAACTTCAATGGTCAACAGCGTAATGGTAACAATACCCGGAGTGGTCGAAATTTTAGCAAATGTAGTTCCCATTACCGCAGAAGATGACCGAATCCATAGCTACAAAGTTCCATCCAACGATTGTTTTGCTCATTTGGAAGTACAGTTTAGGTTTGCTGGACTTTCGGACAATGTAGAAGGGGTGTTGGGGAGAACATATCAGCCCGATTTCAAGAACCCGGCCAAGCCAGGAGTTGCAATGGCGGTTGTGGGAGGCGAAGAGAAGTATAGAACCAGTTCTTTGGTATCGGCTGATTGCGCAAGCTGCATTTTCGACTCGAGTAATGTTGTGGACAAAGAGAAGGAGATTCATGAATATGGAGCATTGGATTGTGTTGGTAAAGGATTGTACCATGGAAATGGGATTGTTTGCAAGAAATGAGGGGTGAAAGAATGAAAAGGTTTAAAGTATGATGGTTTAATTATGAAATAAAATCATTATAAATGATTAATAAAACCTTGGATCGTTGTTTAAACTCTCTATGTTAAAGAGTTTGGTGAATTTCTTTGTAATTTTTCAATATCTAAATGCAATGTGTAATGTGGCTTTTCATGTTATTTTCCAATCTAAAGTTAAACTACTACAGAAATTGGTCATAGAGACCGGTTTTAAAGGTCATAAAGACCGGTTTTTTAAAAGGTCTTGTTACTGCAGGTCTTCATAAAGAGACCGATTTAAAAACAGGTCTCTATAAGGATATTATAGAGACAGGTTGTTATAATAGAAACATGTTTCTATACCTTTTTAAAAAATAAAAAAAAATTCAAAAATCTTTCTCTTTTCTTTAGATTCATTACATAATCAAATAACATAAGAGTAGAGATCTACACAATTAGAAGACATTAATGATGAATAAATAATTAACAAAACTACTTATTTAAAAATTTAAGAAGTTTTAAATGAACATACCATAAACACACTCTAAGTCTAAAAAAAAAAAACTTCAAAAGTCTTGAACTATTCATCCATTTGTTAAGAATCTGAAAAGAAACAAAAGAAATTAATATATAACTTTAAGCCAAAAAAATCAAAATCATGTTTCCACATTCTATAAATAGGATATATACAAAATCCATAAGCTAAAAAATACAACAATTGTTTAACAAAATCTATCAAAATCAACTAAATACATATTTAAAATCAACTAACCCAATATAAAATTAATCATAAATGACATAAAATTAACACTAAATACATGAAATAATTCCCATATTGTGAGCTACAGAGGTGGGAAAAGTGGAAACTGTAGTCGAAGATGGTGGCAGCGGTGGTCACGAGGGTTGTGACTTGTGGGTTGTAGCAGCGACAGGTGGTACCTCAGAGAAGAAGAAGCGGTGAGTGGTGGACACGGCCGACAGTGTTAAATTAATTCACTTGGGTTTTTTTCTCGGTCAAAGAGGGGGAATGGAAGTGGTGAAAGAAGTTAAGTGAGATGAGGGGGGAATTTGGTGAAAAAAGTTAAAGTAAGAAGAGGGGGAAATTGGCAGCCAAAAATTTTCATTACAAAGAGGCACGTTCCTTTGTAAAAAACAGGTTTCTATAAGTTTAACCTTTTGAAACCGGTGTTTTACGTATAAACCGTTTTCTATATGTATTTTGTGGGCCCTTTCAATGGTGTATTGACATAGAGAACTGTTATAATAAAAACAGGTCTTTATATGTGGTCTCCTTACTATTTTTTGTAGTATAATATTGTAGTATTTATTTTATGAATACTATAATCACAAACACAAATACCTCTTATCTATATTATATATAAAATATTTGAAGTGTTTTCTATAATGTTAAAAATTAAGAATGAAATTACTAAATTATTCTTAATTTTCTTTTTATTACTAATATGTCAACCCATCTTTCCATATCTACTATTAAACTTACCAAAATACACTAGTTCATATTTATTTTTTATATATATTTAAATACAAATTAATTTAAAATTATATCTAGAGTTATTTTCTATTTATTAATCTCATGTCCAAACCGACATAATATAATTTAATATAATTTTATCGTTTATAAACTTTTTTGTCCCGCTACAACACGCGGGTTTACAGCTAGTTATAGAAAATGAAAGGAAATTATATATTATGCAAAATTACTAAATTATCCCTTAATTTTCTTTTTATTACTAATATGTCAACCCATCTTTCCATATCTACTATTAAACTTACCAAAATACACTAATTTATATTTATTTTCTACATATATTTAAATACAATTTAATTTAAAATTAAATATAGAGTTATTTTCTATTTATTAATCTCATGTCCAAACCGACATAATATAATTTAATATAATATTATCATTTATAAACTTTTTTGTGCCGCTGCAACACGCATGTGTACTGCTAGTTATAGAAAAGGAAAGGAAAGTATATATCATGCAAAATTAATCTCATTTAGATTGTCGCATTAACTTTTACGATGTTTCTACCCAATTTCAAATAAGATTTTAATTGTGACAGTCGTTATAAGAGTTGTCACAAAAAGTTTATTATATCTTTGCTTTTATTGTATATTACTTCATCCGTCACATAATAGTTGTCCACTATCAGTTTTTGAAATCTTTCCTTTTTAACTTTGATCTTAAATATATTTGTTTGTGTTATATAATAAATGATGATATTATAACAACTTTAAGAATTTAAAAACCAAATGATTTATAGATAGTATAGAAAATGATAAAAAATTATAACAATGAAAAATACATTTAAAACTCAGGGGGTGCTTGGGAAGGTGTAATGGGGGTAATGATAATGATTGATAGAGGTTGGTTTGTTATATTGTAATTAATCATTGCACAATAATAGGTAATAATACTCCATTATACTCTAAATTGGGGATATTTATTAACCACTCATTGCATTCCATAGTATTCCTTTTCTCATTCTTTTTCCCTTTCCTCAGTTTGAACCAAGCACGCCCTCAATCCATTCATATATTTTACATCATATATTATATAGCACATAAATATATAATGAAAACCAAAGTTGTGAAAAAGACCTCAAAATTTGATCGTGGACACTTAATATGAGAAGGAGGTAGTATTAAATTAAAAATTGTTTTTTGCATTTTCGAAATAACCATTACTTAATAACATACTAGTGAATTATGTATGTAATAAATTCTCCATTAAATCGCATCAAAACCATTCAAAAACCACTCTTCATCTCTGCTTTAGATTTTTACACATGTATGGATCTTCAATTAATTTCATTGTGTCGATATTTTAGATATATTGTTTGTTTTTTTATAATCTATATACATTATAAAGCATCTTTAATATATAATAAAAGAGGGTCCTTAAATGCCACATGGCGAAGTAAGGTCCCTTGGATGAGTTAGATACTTTGATTTCAACCGTTAGATGAAATTGATGATGTCATCAAATATTTTTTCATTTGACACCCTCTTACAATCCATAATTGCATTCTCTCTTCAGTTTCACCATTATTACAATAAAAAACATACGTCTCTTATTGGACTATGATTTACATTATTATTATTATTCTAAAATCCTTTAATACAAAATATTAATATATGTGTGATAAATGTATATATGTTATTATAATTATAAACAACATGTGTATAAACATAAATGTATATTTGTTATTATACGTGTAATATTGTATTTCTCATTAAAATTTAAAAGAACGTGTTCATAAATATAAAGTTTACGATTTAATTTTTATTTATATTTACCGCGCTATCGCGGGGCAATAATCTAGTTTGGATATAAAGTGTTGAAATTTAAGAATGGTAAAATTACTAATTTACCCTTTTAATTAATCAACTATTAAATAATTAAAATTACAACTCTATAACACACTTATCATATATACTTAAAAAATTTGAATAATTGAGTTTTTTTTTTTTTTATATAAATTTTAAACAATCAATTTTATTATGTAAAATTTCAAATAAGTGGAGTTAATCTTTAAAATTTTAAAACTAATTAAATGTTTAGAAACCGAAAATTTTGATCGTTCGTAAAATTATTTGTAATAAAATATGTACCACAAAAAAAATTATTCACCGAAAATTCAAACAATTTATTATCACCGCAACATCGCGCGGGTATATTACTAGTTAATATAAAAAGTGTTGATAAAAACAGTTTTATAGATTGTGGTTAGAAAACTAAAACATGCATCTATTATTCGTACAATTTTAATAATAATCCCCCTACATTTAGGGAATCACCTCCTACTTTTATGAAAAACATTGTACAAAACTTTAATTCATGTCTTAACTTCTAAACCACAACTCTTAAGGTTGTGGTAATAAAACAATGAATTTACTAAACATAATTTTTAGGACTATGTTTAACAAATACACACTAGGGGTGAGTATGGTTCGGTTTGGTTCGGTTATGACCATAAACCGAACCATAACCACATATTTGGTTATTTGATAAATATAACCAATCAGTTATTGGGTATTAACGGATCGGTTATTTGTTATTAGTGGATCGGTTTGGTTAATCAATTGGTTAAATTGGTCAATAACCAAACTTTTTCATTTACTACTATATTTCTACTTATATTTATAAAAATATATAATTCATTATTATGGTTGATCAAAACACTTAAAAGATAATATTCATTCATAGATTTACATTAAACATTGTTAACATCTAACCAAAAAACCCATACTAACAACTTATTATAATGCAAAAGTTAACATTTAAACAACCCGTAAAAGTTGGCATTTAAAGAACTAAAACTAAGAACTCTAAAACTCCATATGGTTCGGTTTGGTTATAGCGGATCGGTTTTTGAAGCATAACCATAACCAAACCAAAATTTTGGTTAATTACAATACCAAAAACCAAACCGTTGATGATTTGTGCACATATAGTTTTCCATATGGATTGTGCTTTGGATTTTTAAAAAATATAGATAAATAAAGTTATTCATTATTACAAGAAGCTATGTCCTTAGCCCAAACCATTAGAGTAGATATGTAAAAAGCCCAAAATTACCTTTTGAAAATAGACCATACATCCCTCCACTAAGTGGTGGGGTCCACCACAACAGATCTCACCGAATTACAGATAGCCATAGTTCACCTACGTGTCACCGACTAACACTTTTTATACCAAATTCCTTCTTTCACACCATCTACGCATCACCTACTTGTACACCACGCATTAAAACAAGTATATTCCCATAAAATAAACCTTTTATTGCCTGTTATTATATACTCTCTCTCTAAAACCCCTCCCACTTTCTCTCTCTAAAAAACCCAAAAATATCTCCGACAAAACATTCCGATCACCGGAAAAAAAAAAAAAAAATGACACGTGGCCTCTTCTCCTGTTTCCCAAAACGCTCCACCTCATCATCATTAACCCCCACCACCACGTCAGCCACCGCCGTTGCCACGTCAGACTCCACATCATCAACCCTCTCCCCGGTGGTACTCGAACTCTTCTCCTCCCAAGGCTGCGCGACATCGCCGGCGGCGGAGCTACTATTCTCACGTCTCGGCAGAGGCGACTTCGATAACGATATGAAGATTCCGGTGATATTAATGGCGTATCATGTTGATTACTGGGATTATAATGGGTGGAAAGATGTGTTTGGATCGAGTCAATGGACTGTTAGACAGAAAGAGTATGTGGAGTCGTTGAATTTGGATACAATGTTTACCCCGCAAATGGTGGTGCAAGGGAGGAGTCAGTGTATCGGAAACGATGAAGATGCGGTGGTTTCGTCTATTGCGGCCGCTTCGAGATTTCCGGCGCCTGCGTTTCAGGTGATTTTATTAAACTATAGTTCATCTTCTAGAATGTACTTAGGTAATTAGATTGTATTAAAGATGTTAATTAGACCGCTCATAACGGTTTAACCAACCGACACGGTCATTTTTTGTCAACTTAATGCGACTTCACTTTATATATTTGGGCCAAGATAATATTTACTTTACCCATAATAAACACTTATACAAATTGTTGTTTAAATAATCTGGGCCCACACAATTTCGTCACTTACTTGTCGGAAAACGAGTAATATTGAATTGAAGTGCAAACCGACTTGTTTGGTGCTAATGGTGTCGGTAACTGACCGGACGTTGTCCATTGGCACTAGTCTTATAACATGAACGAGTAGGAAGTAATCGAGGGGGTCGAGTCAAGCTCGAGCCTGACTTGATTACCAAACTCGTCTCTATGAATTTGTTTTCAGTTTATGGTGAAAAAACTACCTTATACATAATAGAAAACTTTTAAACTACGACAATAAGGATATTTGTTTATATTACATTAAAATAGATAATTAAATATATTTTTTCTTTTGTGGCATGTTAAGTATATGGTATAGTATATTTGCAAACTAAAAGCTAATGTTCAGGTAAGTTAAAACGTTATGTGGATCGATACGTTTTTATGCAATACAGTTATAAAAACTCGTATATATCATTTTTTTTCCTTAAAAAATCCCAAAAATTTGTTTATTAAATGGGTGTTTACAAATCAATCACATTGTTTTATGCTTTATTATAGGCAACATTTGAGAGGCCTATACCAGAAACCTTACAAATCTCCTTAAAAGGAACTCTAAGATCCAAAGCAGACAACCAAGATGCCGACATCATGGTGGCACTCTACGAAAGCGGACTTGTAACTGATTGCCAGAATGGTGAGAACAAAGGTCGAATGCTTGCCAATGATTTTGTGGTCAGAAAACTTTCGAAACTCTGCACTATCAACAACAACCCTCCTAAGAAGACACTAACAGGAACAGTAGGTTTTGACCTTTGGGAAGGTTTCAACAGCAGCAAATGTGGTATCGTTTTATTTGTGCAGCAACATGGATCTCGTCATATATTTGGTTCCCAGCGCATTCAACTACCTGCAAATCTTTGAGGCGATTTTTTTTACTGACTGATTAACTTGATTGTTTGGCTATTGGTTATATGCGTGTTTAAATGATTGAAGTAGTTCTTTTGGTAGATTTAGGTTAACGAATTCGTTGTTAGTTTGGTCAAGTGTTTGTGAATTTTGGAGAGCTTAAATCTTATACATATATATAGTTGCCTGGAAGTTTAAGTGTCTTTTTTTATAACCCAGTTGTATACAGGGTTGACCGATTATTCGATTATTGTGTTTTCAAGTTGCAGATATTGATTTTAGTCAAAACCTGTCTGTCTTTGGGGTTATTGATATTGCGCTTGCAAAACAGATTTTTCGTTTAGGTAAAGACATTTTGAATAAATACGTCCCGACCTTCTTTTAACAGCTGCGTTTTCTCTTGAAGAAAACGCATATAATAAGCAATCCCGAGACCAATATTAAACAATTAAGGATATGTCAAATCAAACCGAAAACCAAAAATCTAATTCGGTTTGGTTAAAAACCAAACCGAAAACCAAAATATAATAATTTCGATTTGGTTTTTTTGGGTTTTGCTTCGGTTTGGTTTATGTGTTTTTCAGTTTGGAACCAAATTATGAACACACCTAGTTCAAATAGTAAAGGGTTTAAATTTTCTTATTGTTTAGCATAAGCCTTAGAAAGTGATTATT
This sequence comes from Senecio squalidus, assembly GCA_910822075.1. Taxonomy (NCBI): domain Eukaryota; kingdom Viridiplantae; phylum Streptophyta; class Magnoliopsida; order Asterales; family Asteraceae; genus Senecio; species Senecio squalidus. The sequence continues at coordinate 8,265,878 of CAJVGC010000060.1, forward strand.
GAACTATTGTGTTTTCAAGTAGTAGATAATTAGATTTTAGTGTTCGGGTATTGTGAAACAGATCATAATTAAACAGTTCAGTAGCGTAAACAAAATGCCAAAAATCCATAACATATAAACATAAGAACAATGATAAAGGGGGTTGGATTTGGCTTTTCGATGTTAGATTTTAGTCTCTGAAGAGCATCGAGCTTATTGATACGGACCCCAACAACTCAAATAGGCTACACTCCTCAAGGGTTCTTTGATATCTTTCTGCTTCTTTGGTTTGCTTGATACTTCGCTTGATAAGTCCAATGCAACCGGACACATGATTTCTTGGGACACGGATGTGCCAACTATTTGCCAAATGGTGTGCGATTTGTTTCTTAAAGTGTGTTGTCTCAGTCCAATTACAGCTCCCACTGTCACGATAAAGCAAGCCTTGTTGACGAGCTTCATTTCTTCAATGTTTGATCCTCTAAATGGATAAATATGTTCTCTCGGTTAGGTTTGTGATACGGGTATTGTGTGAAAACTTACAAAAGCTTTTGTATATGATTTTTTAGGCTGGGAATCTGATTGCCGGTATATATAAAGGTAGATAAGGTATGAGGTTTTGAAAGAAAGTTGTGCATAAGATAAACCAATTGCTGAAACCGACGACAGTTTATTGTCTCATTCTTGTAGCTCCATGCTGTGAATCTGATATGTCATAATCGAGTATTGTATTATGAACTTTGTTCGGTGTATCCGTACACCCACCATGTTGTCAATACAGTGGGAGATTCAAAACCACTACTCCCATTAACCCATATTCATTTGCTCACCTCTATGCCTCCGTTTTGCAACGAAAAGAAAGTGAAACCGGTGTATTACACAACTCAATATTTAAGCATAGATTACATGATTAAACGTTAAAACTTATTTATAAAAAAAATAGCTTCCATCATTTACTATACAACTCTATGAAACCCATACTATCCGAGATGACTAGTGTAGCAATGTAGTAGTCGAAATTTCTGTTGGAGCATTATTGTCTGTATTTGTATTCATTAGAACGTGTCGTAGAGTTAGTATGTAATTAGATCGAGTTGTAAAGTCCAAACGCATTTACGAACAAGTTACGTTCGAGTAAAAGAGTTACACTCACGTAACTCATGAGTTACGTGCACGTAACTCTTGAGTTACGTGCACGTAACTCTCCTCCAAGAGTTACGTGAGCGTAACTCTTCTAGGGTTTCGGGCCAGTATAAATAGCAGCCTCGAAATCATAAATGCTCGTGGTTGAACAGTAAAAAGTGCAGTCACTTCAGAGAGAGTTACGTGAGCTAGGTTTAGGTCACGTAATTGTGAGTTCTTGAGTGTTAAAGTCTTGTAATTTTTAATTTTAAAGGACTTAGATATTAAACTACAATTTAAACCAAAAATCTTTTTGAATTTTTTAATTTTAAAAGAGTGAAATATTTACAAAAAAATGGTTCGAGTCAAGCAATTTCCAATGTGATGAGACGGTTTAACTTGATCAGTTCCTCAAATCGCCCCTTATGAAAAGCTTTAGTCAAAAGATCGGCCTTTTGATCCTCGGTAGCGATTTGGAGCAACGTAATCAAGTTCTTATCATAGCAATCCCGTATGAAATGAAAACGAATACTTATATGTTTCGTTTTCGAATGTTGCACCGGATTGCGTATGATGCACACCGCTGCTGTATTGTCTATGTTAATGGGGGTGCGAGAAACAATCAAACCGTAATCACGTAGCTGATGCTGAATCCAGAGAACCTGAGAACAGCAACTTCCCGCTGCAATATATTCAGCCTCCGCAGATGATAAGGATACCGCGGTTTGCTTCTTACACTGCCACGAGACTAACCGTGATCCTAGGAACTGACATCCACCAGTCGTGGACTTCATGTCAGAATTGCAGCCCCCATAATCCGAATCCGAATACGCCGTCAGCTCAAAATCTTGATCGTCATAAGGATACCAGAGACCCAGAGTTGGTTTCCCCTTAAGATAACAGAGAATCCTCTTCACGGCCTTCAGGTGACATGCCTTAGGCGCAGCTTGATAGCGCGCGCACAAAGACACGGCAAAGGTGATATCCGGACGAGACGCTGTGAGATACATGAGTGAGCCTATCATTGATCGATATAGCTTCAGATCCACAGCATCATCGTGGAGTGCCGGACCAAGTTTGTGATTGATCTCGAGAGGAGTGCTAACCGTTCGACAGTCTAGCATCTCGAAACGAGTCAAAATATCTTGCACATACTTGGTCTGGTGGATATAAATTCCTTTCTTCGACTGCTTAACTTGCAAACCCAAAAAGAAGTTCATTTCCCCCATTGCACTCATCTCGAACCTTGACGTCATCAGCTTCTCGAACTCTTTACACATTGAGTCATCGGTAGACCCAAAGATGATGTCGTCGACGTAAATTTGGACCAGCAGCAAGTGTTCATTCCTTTTCCTTGTGAACAGTGTTTGATCAACTGAACCTCTTGCAAACCCGTTGTTTGTCAAGAAATCAGAGAGCGTTCCATACCAAGCTCTCGGGGCCTGGTGAAGACCATATAAGGCCTTGTTTAGCTTGTAAACGTGATCAGGATGTTCGTAATCCTCAAAGCCCGGTGGCTGCGCGACATAAATGTCTTCACGTATCTCGCCATAAAGGAACGCGCTCTTGACATCAAGTTGATAAACCTTGAAACGCATGTGGGAGGCGAATGCAAGAAATAGCCGAATTGATTCCAAACGAGCAACCGGTGCGTAGACTTCATCGTAGTCTAGACCTTCTACTTGTTCGAAACCTTGAACAACTAATCGGGCTTTGTTCCTTACAATCTCGCCTTTGTCATCTTTCTTAATCTTGAATACCCACTTCGTCTTCAGTATCTTTTCCCTCCTTGGAGCCTTGACCCTTTCCCACACATGTAGCTTTAGGAACTGTTGAAGTTCTTCTTGCATTGCTTCTACCCAGAACGGATCATCAAGTGCAATGATGACGTTCTTCGGATCTATTTGGGATAGAAAACAAGCTTCGAAGACCTCCAGAAGTGCAGGACTAGCCACAAATTCATCCAGGTGAGCTGGACGTTTCTTTTCTCTCACAGATCTCCTCGGAGTGATAACATCCTCTGCTTCATTTCTTTCTACAGCGCCTTCATTCTCTTGTACAACCTCCTGATTAATCACATTTTCCACAATCTGAGCTGGAATTTCTGCTTCATCAGAGGGTTGAGCTGGATTTGAGACACCAGCAGTAGAATGTTGAGGAGCACTTTCAATGTCATTCGATTCTTCTTCAACAATTTCTTCTATCTCAGCTGCAGAATCTTGAAAGTCATTGTTGTCACTCTCAGAATCATCTGATGCAGCTTCTGATGCAGCTTCGGATGCAGTTTCAGATGCAGTTTCAAAGGTTGGAGAGTCTGGCCGAACCGTAGCTTGTTGAATAGCTGGAAGGTCAACGACGACCCGAAGCGGAATCGGACCAGATGAAGTGGACGTTGATGCATCTTCAGTTTGAAATTGATTAAAGGATGTATCATCAAATCCTCCCCCTTGCATCACGACCGCTTCATTTCTTTCTAACGGAATGGAGGCAGTAGGATAATCAATGTTAAACGACTGGAATAACGAATCATAATCGAAGAAGTGTGCCGGACCATCACCCGGTGTAGGTGGAGTATACCGGAAGCAAGTCACCTCATACGCTTCTTCAATTGTACCCGTCGTCTTATCAAATACCCTTTTACTGGGAGACTCAGCTGAATAACCAAGAAAGTATCCAGGATGCGTCTTTTCACCAAACTTGGAGATCCTTTCCTTGGTGATCATGATCTCACACGGGCATCCGAATGGTTCGAGGAATTGCAGATTCGGCTTCCTTTTATTGATCAACTCGTAGCTCGTCTTGTTATGACGTTTGACCAAGGAGACCCGATTGAGGACATAGCATGCCGTATTAACTGCTTCGGCCCAGAATGATACTGGCAGTTTAGAGTCCGAAAGCATTGTACGGGCAGCTTCGATGAGAGTCCTATTCTTTCTTTCTGCAACTCCATTTTGTTGCGGAGTTCGTGGAGCGCTGTATTGGTGAGAGATACCCTTAGAGATACAAAACAGCTCCATGTTGTTGTTCTTGAACTCCGTTCCATTGTCGCTTCGAATTGACCTGACCTTTAACTCGAGAAGGGTTTCTAGTCGAAGAAGGAGAAACTTTAGTCGTTCAGCCGTTTCATCCTTCCTCGCTAGGAAGAAAACCCAAGAGAATCTCGAGTAGTCATCCGTGACTACCAAACAATATGATTTCCCGCCTTTGCTCTTTACACTGACAGGACCGAAGAGATCCATGTGCAGAAGTTCCAATGGAGTCGAGATAGAATTCACCAACTTTGACGGATGTGGTTTCTTATGTTGCTTTCCCTTTACACATGACACACATGAATCCGTCATTGCAAAGCTCATCTTGGGAACTCCAGTAACAAGCTCGTGCTTCACCAGATAATTCATTCTTCGAAAGTTAATGTGCGCCATTCTTCGATGCCACATGATTGACTCCTTCTCCGTAGCTTTAGACACCAAACAGAGATGCTCTTCCGTTGATGTAGCCTTAGACATATCCAGATAATAAATGTCGTTGACCCTTGGAGCAGTAATAATCACCCAGTATGGATCAATCACAAAACCTTCTCGAAGAATCATGCACTCCTTGCTTGTGAATAGCGTAGAAAACTTCTGATCGCAAACTTGCGAAACGCTTAGCAGATTATGCTTTAACTCTTTGACGTAGTTTACATTCTGAAAGGACACTACGCCATTAGAGATACAACCCTGTCCTGTGATCCTTCCACCCTTATCCCCCGCAAACAAGACATTGCCACCATCGACCTCAATGTGATCGGTCAATAGGTGACTATCTCCCGTCATGTGCCTGGAGCAACCACTATCGACACACCAAATATTCTGTCCGTTCGGTCGCTTAGATCGCCCCTGCACATTAAAGATGAGGATTAGTTTTTAGTGGGGACCCAAGCCTTAACAGACTTGGGTCGTCCATTTACGTCTAGAATGACCGCATCAACCAATTTTGAATCCTTTTGAAAGTTGGTTGTGGTTGATGTGTCACTCTGACGTTTGGGTGACCTTTGTTTTTCTTTAACAGTCAAAATTTCTTTGGGGCCGGACTGGACTTGGGCTGAGGAAGTATCGACTTTGGAGTTTAGTCGATCCTTCTTGGGGGATACTTTACGTTTCAGGATTAATCCTTGCAAACGTGGACAGATTTTGGCAATGTGGCCCTCGTCTCTACAGTAGTAACAAGTTCTCGGATCATATGACATGTCCATTTGAGTTTGAGAAGATTGAATCTTCTCGTTTTGACTTGCTACATGAGATACGGTTCGAGCACGAGGTGGAGCCACGTATGGAACACGAGGTGGTGCCACATAAGGAACACGAGGTTGTGCCACATATGGAACACGAGGTGGTGCCACATAAGGAACACGAGGTTGTGCCACATATGGAACACGAGGTGGAGCCATGGTCTGTGGTCGAGGAATAGTTGGTCTGGACACCTTGGGAGGGAAATTTGTAGGCTTAGAAGAAGAAGCCACTCCCGTAGTGAATATCTTATCCATGGGTGTTTGGATTGTAATAGTAGGTTTGGTCGCTACGACTTTCTCCTTACCCTTGGACGAAGATTTTGACTCAGACTGTTTTGAAACACGTTTTCCCTCACGCACTTGAAGATTTTCAAATTTCTTATCCATCTTTGTGATAAGACGGCTTTCAAGGCGTTGAAGGACCTTTTCAAAAAGACTTTCTTGTTTATCAGTTAAGTTTAGGTCTTTAAGGTCGGTCAAATCTTTAGAATTTTGATCGGGGCTTTTCAAAGTCTCTTTAGACTCAATTTCGCTAATACTTTCTTCTGGACCCGTTTCTTTGGCTTTGGGAGCCTCAGAGGTCAAAGAAGATTGAGTTAGCGAGTAATATTGAATTGAAGTGCAAACCGACTTGTTTGGTGCTAATGGTGTCGGTAACTGACCGGACGTTGTCCATTGGCACTAGTCTTATAACATGAACGAGTAGGAAGTAATCGAGGGGGTCGAGTCAAGCTCGAGCCTGACTTGATTACCAAACTCGTCTCTATGAATTTGTTTTCAGTTTATGGTGAAAAAACTACCTTATACATAATAGAAAACTTTTAAACTACGACAATAAGGATATTTGTTTATATTACATTAAAATAGATAATTAAATATATTTTTTCTTTTGTGGCATGTTAAGTATATGGTATAGTATATTTGCAAACTAAAAGCTAATGTTCAGGTAAGTTAAAACGTTATGTGGATCGATACGTTTTTATGCAATACAGTTATAAAAACTCGTATATATCATTTTTTTTCCTTAAAAAATCCCAAAAATTTGTTTATTAAATGGGTGTTTACAAATCAATCACATTGTTTTATGCTTTATTATAGGCAACATTTGAGAGGCCTATACCAGAAACCTTACAAATCTCCTTAAAAGGAACTCTAAGATCCAAAGCAGACAACCAAGATGCCGACATCATGGTGGCACTCTACGAAAGCGGACTTGTAACTGATTGCCAGAATGGTGAGAACAAAGGTCGAATGCTTGCCAATGATTTTGTGGTCAGAAAACTTTCGAAACTCTGCACTATCAACAACAACCCTCCTAAGAAGACACTAACAGGAACAGTAGGTTTTGACCTTTGGGAAGGTTTCAACAGCAGCAAATGTGGTATCGTTTTATTTGTGCAGCAACATGGATCTCGTCATATATTTGGTTCCCAGCGCATTCAACTACCTGCAAATCTTTGAGGCGATTTTTTTTACTGACTGATTAACTTGATTGTTTGGCTATTGGTTATATGCGTGTTTAAATGATTGAAGTAGTTCTTTTGGTAGATTTAGGTTAACGAATTCGTTGTTAGTTTGGTCAAGTGTTTGTGAATTTTGGAGAGCTTAAATCTTATACATATATATAGTTGCCTGGAAGTTTAAGTGTCTTTTTTTATAACCCAGTTGTATACAGGGTTGACCGATTATTCGATTATTGTGTTTTCAAGTTGCAGATATTGATTTTAGTCAAAACCTGTCTGTCTTTGGGGTTATTGATATTGCGCTTGCAAAACAGATTTTTCGTTTAGGTAAAGACATTTTGAATAAATACGTCCCGACCTTCTTTTAACAGCTGCGTTTTCTCTTGAAGAAAACGCATATAATAAGCAATCCCGAGACCAATATTAAACAATTAAGGATATGTCAAATCAAACCGAAAACCAAAAATCTAATTCGGTTTGGTTAAAAACCAAACCGAAAACCAAAATATAATAATTTCGATTTGGTTTTTTTGGGTTTTGCTTCGGTTTGGTTTATGTGTTTTTCAGTTTGGAACCAAATTATGAACACACCTAGTTCAAATAGTAAAGGGTTTAAATTTTCTTATTGTTTAGCATAAGCCTTAGAAAGTGATTATTGAACTATTGTGTTTTCAAGTAGTAGATAATTAGATTTTAGTGTTCGGGTATTGTGAAACAGATCATAATTAAACAGTTCAGTAGCGTAAACAAAATGCCAAAAATCCATAACATATAAACATAAGAACAATGATAAAGGGGGTTGGATTTGGCTTTTCGATGTTAGATTTTAGTCTCTGAAGAGCATCGAGCTTATTGATACGGACCCCAACAACTCAAATAGGCTACACTCCTCAAGGGTTCTTTGATATCTTTCTGCTTCTTTGGTTTGCTTGATACTTCGCTTGATAAGTCCAATGCAACCGGACACATGATTTCTTGGGACACGGATGTGCCAACTATTTGCCAAATGGTGTGCGATTTGTTTCTTAAAGTGTGTTGTCTCAGTCCAATTACAGCTCCCACTGTCACGATAAAGCAAGCCTTGTTGACGAGCTTCATTTCTTCAATGTTTGATCCTCTAAATGGATAAATATGTTCTCTCGGTTAGGTTTGTGATACGGGTATTGTGTGAAAACTTACAAAAGCTTTTGTATATGATTTTTTAGGCTGGGAATCTGATTGCCGGTATATATAAAGGTAGATAAGGTATGAGGTTTTGAAAGAAAGTTGTGCATAAGATAAACCAATTGCTGAAACCGACGACAGTTTATTGTCTCATTCTTGTAGCTCCATGCTGTGAATCTGATATGTCATAATCGAGTATTGTATTATGAACTTTGTTCGGTGTATCCGTACACCCACCATGTTGTCAATACAGTGGGAGATTCAAAACCACTACTCCCATTAACCCATATTCATTTGCTCACCTCTATGCCTCCGTTTTGCAACGAAAAGAAAGTGAAACCGGTGTATTACACAACTCAATATTTAAGCATAGATTACATGATTAAACGTTAAAACTTATTTATAAAAAAAATAGCTTCCATCATTTACTATACAACTCTATGAAACCCATACTATCCGAGATGACTAGTGTAGCAATGTAGTAGTCGAAATTTCAGATGTAAAACAAAAGAGAAAAGTCTCTATATCAAATCTATAGCATCCACCTGTTGTCGAGCAAGATATCTCTCCCTTCGTTCTTTCTGAAATAAAGAGATCCAATAAAAATAGATTAGAAATCAGTGTCCGTTCAATAAGTGAGCACATCTATTTTTTTTATTTTTTTTTTAGCGATTTCTAAACTATGAAAAGTTACATTGACCCGCAACATATCATAGTTCTTAGACTAGGTCTTGAACTTAATTGTTTTACGTGACTGCTAAAAGGATCATAGCAGAAGACCAATAACTTACCCATTCATCTATAACAAGTCCTTGCTCAACAACTTTTGGAGCTAAATCCGCTTGAGGTTTTCTGCGTGTTTCTAATTCAGCTTCAGCTTCTGCCAGTTGACGCTTTAGTTTTTCCAATGCCTAAATGCAACAAACATCATGTCATTATACAATGATCATTATATAACATAACGCAAGTAATATAAACAGATACCAACAAAACAGTTAACAACTTACAGGGGTAGGACGCTCTGCATTTAAGAAAATAACACGTAAAATTCGTTCAACTACTACTTCATCTTTTTGTTCATCAAACTGTAAGAAAGGAAGAAATACCGACTGTTAAATAACTGAACAGAAAGTTTCTCGAAAACAGATAAGACGGTTAGAGAATCAGATAAAAAGTTACCAATTCAGGAACAAAGTCAGTTCCTTCTTTGACTTTGAGGCTCATGATCTTAAACTTAACTTTGCTCCTTTGATCCAGCTGTTTTTCGTTTTTATCCGGTAGCTCAACAAACTTGAAAACTGTCATCAATTTTTGTCAATGAAAAGCACACAAAAAGGCACATATAACAAGTACGGTTTTGCAAAGGGGAGATTAAATACCTGTAGCAATAATGGTTTCACCAGGAGCGAGAGTTCCACCAGGAGGTCGCATATAACAGCTCTTCGGTGCAGTCGTTTGAAACTAAATGCAGAAACACAGAAAACACAATTCATCAAAAACTTACTTATGTGTGTTTGTTTCGGGTTGTATTAAAAAGTGCATATCCACTTATTGTGTTAAGTAAGGCATGTACATTTAATAATACGCAATTAAGCACTTTTAATAAGCATCCGAAACACCCTCCTTATAGCGAAAATATATATGAGAGATACCTTAAAAGCAACATAAGAATTGCTAGTGTTCTTGATCCGAACCGCGCTTCTCACTTGTTTCCCAGGCTCATCTGCAACACGAAAAACCGTAGTAAATAATCACAAAACTAAAAGAACTAATTTTCTTCCTCAAAGTATTGTTGATGAATCAAAAGTAGTTATTAATCCTCCTAAACATTATTAATAGTCGTTAATCTAATTAACCTCAAAAAAAAGTAATTGCAATTAAATGACATAAAAAAAAATGTCATAGAATAACATTATACGTTTGTCTTTTGGTCCATTTTGGTAATTATAGTATATTCCTATCCTTTTTAACAATTATAAGTGTTGGAATTATCAATTTGGTCAAAGTGTAAAAGTATTTATATTTATATTATTTTTATATTTTATTATTTTAAAAATCAATATAAAAAAATTTTCCCTTTCATTTTGCCCTCGTGTAAAAATATTTGCACCTCCACATCCTGTTTGTTTGCTCTATAAAAAAACTTGATAATACCTAAAAAGAACTACACTTAGGGGTGTTTTTATCAGCTTATATAAATGACTTATGAGATTATGTAATTTTTTATAACCTCGTAAATCATAATCATATAAAGTTGAGTTTATGACTTTAAATAAGTCATAAGCACAAAACCTTTTAATAAGTCGAAACAAACACTCCCTTTATAATAACCCGAGCAACACAAGAAGAAAAAAAGTATAATTACAATAATGGAACAAACAATCAAGTAAAACCAGTAGATAAGTGTATACAAATATATCAAACTTTATTCTGAAATTTATAGTATGTATCTAACTTTAAATTATTGTATTATATGTATCTAACTTTTAAACATCATCCTTATATGTGTCCGCGCTTACATGACAACTTTATATGTTGCTTGTCATTCTATCTATTTAGAGATTTTTTAAAGTCAGAATAAAGTTGAATACAATTTCGAACACTTTATCCCTAAAAGAAAATACTCACATGGAAAGTAGAGACTGTTAGGTGGATCAAGGCGAAGTCTCCGTCTAACCGGTAAGATCGATTTCGCAACCAACGCCACCTTATTCGATACCACCACACCGTTGTCATTACCTTTCCGACTTTGAATTTGAATATTTTGTGATGAAGAAGTTGTTCCAGATTGCCAAAATGGACATAATCGCCATTGCTTCCCGTCGGAATTAGTACTCCGGTGATCGGAAATCGGCATAGTTAACTTACTCCGGTTGACAGAATTTAAAATTCCCGGTAAAGTTTGTGATCATGCAAGGTGTGTTTTAAATGGCTGTTGTGTCTCTTTGTACCTCTGTACTCAAAAGGACATTTACTATAAATCACATTATGGACCCTAAGCTTATGTCATGCTTTCATATCAGCCCTTTTGGTTGGAAATGCCGTTATATCGCTAAGATACTTTTACTCGTAAATAATAATTCTTTCGTTGCAAAATAAATGTCTATTATAAAATTGTACATAGTTTAAGAAATGTATAATCATTAAACTACCGACTAATCAAAAATCATTTTTAGTTTTTTACCCACTAAAATTTATTGTAATTGATTAAATAAAAAGTAAATAATTATTTTGGGACAAATTAAGATAGTAATGTGGACATTTATATTGAAACGGAGAGAATATATTTATTAGTTGAAATAGTGAATTTGAAATTAAGAAACATTGATATAATAGTTTGTGAGTGTTGATATATCGGCTTAAATTATATAAGACTAAACATACCTAATTCATACAAAATATCACAAATGCTGAAATTAGCGATAATGCGCAGGTTTAAAAAATATGTTTAATCTAAACCTAATTTATACAACCAATGATTTCTGGATTTTACTAATTTCTCTTTCTTTCTATTAATCAAGCAATCCTTTTTTAAATTTACCAATCACATCTTTAAGCCTATTTATAAACATATATAGTTAGATATATGTATCATTTTTCTTCAGAAATTTATAAAAGGAGGTTGATTAGATCAACTCTAACATGATTTAGAAAGAAATAGTTAGGAGTATAACAAGGATGAACCATGTGATACACCTTCGATGTTCAAGTCATTTACGGTGCTCAATAAGAAAAAAACTTAGATTAATTCTATAGTTTATAAGTCGTAATAATATACCAGATATTTAGATATTCAAAGTTTTATTAGTAAAGTCAAGATGTAGATCGCTTTGATTTCTTTCTGAGTCTTAACAACCTTGAAAATTCCTTAGTTTAAGGAATGTATAATCATTAAACTACCGACTAATCAAAAATCATTTTTAGTTTTTTACCGGCTAAAACTTATATTAATTAAAAAAAAAAGTAACTATTTATTTTGGGACAAATTAAGATAGTAATGTGGACATTTTTATAAAAACGGAGAGAATATATTTATCATTTAAAATTAAGAAACATTGATATAATAGTTTGTAAGTGTTGATATATAAGTCTAAATTATGTAAGGCTAAACATCCCTAATCTATATAAAATATCACAAATGCCGAAATGAGCGATAATGCGCAGGTTTAAAAAATATGTTTAAGATAAACCTAATATATACAACAAATGATTTTTGGATTTCACTGATTTCTCTTTCTTTCTATTAATCAAGCAAATCTTTTTTAAATTTACCAATCATATCTTTAAACCTCTTTATAAACATATATAGTCAGATATATGTATCATTTTTCTTCAGAAATTTATATACGGAGGTTGATTAGATCAACTCTAACATGATTTAGAAAGAAATAGTTAGGAGTATTACAAGGTTGATTAGATATTCAAAGTTTTATTAGTGAAGTCAAGATGGAGATCGCTTTGATTTCTTTCTGAGTCTTAACAACCTTGAAAATTCCTTATACTGTCGACTCCTAAATGTTAGAACTTAGATCATAATACAAGAATACTAAACTCCAACTGTTTAGAAGCAAAAAGAAAGTATCAGAGGTTGTATGGAACTTGGTACAATATGGAAGGAGTCAAATGTAATTTTTAAAATTGAATATTTAACAAGCAAGTATATCTAGTATCTAGCTGTATGAAGTAGGGACTTCATGATTAAACACAACGAGATTTTTATGCCCCGCGTATTGTGATGGGTTTAAGAAATTACATTTAATCGATAGTTTAAAATGAAAACTAAAGTCAAAAATTAATAAAAGTTAGAAAACGTAACCCATAAAGAAAAATATAAACTAAAAATTAAAATCAACCAAAATCGATACATAACTACTTTATTCAACAGTCTTATCTAAAAATATTATGTAAAAGAAAATTTCAAAACCAATATCAACAAATAAGCTAAATAAAGAAATATCTACTTTATTTTAGAAACGTAGCCTAAAAAAGAAAAGAAAAACCAATTATTTAAAAACAAAAAAACATAACCCAAAAGAAGATGTCTAAAATAATAAATAACGATTTAGAACAAAAAGAATCGGTATTTTAGTAGCGTAAAAATAAGAGATATCCAAAATCATAAGAAAAAAAAAAAAAAAAAAAGTTTTATTTTAAATAGCAAGCAAGCTGCTAGGAGCAAGGAGTCTGTCTGCTTACACTATTTATGATATTATATCAAGGTTACAGATAACGTAAGACGTGACGTGGCGGCATGAGTAAGCCTTAAGCTTTGTAAGAAAATGCTAGACATAACGTTTTTCAAAGCGTAACAAGGCGGCAAAAAATTTTAATATATTTTATAATTTTATATAGTTATATATATTTTTACTATTATTAAGTTATATAAATATCAATAAATTATCAAAAAGTTTGTTTTAACGTTTAAGTATATATATATATATATATATATATATATATATATATATATATATATATATATATATAGTGATTGGTTCATGCGAGAACTCCTGTTTTTGCGAGAACTGCGAGAACTCTCACAAAAAGTGTTAAATCACGTTTCACTTTGTTCATTCACATGCAAACTATTTTGGAGATTAATAATCAAGTAAATATAAACGTAAAAAACTAAAAAAAAATCATATAAAATGACGTAAAAAATTGTTGTTCATATATGAACTCATTTTTGAAAAAACAATGTTCACATGTGAACAATTCTAAATACACGTGATTTTATACAATTTTTTTAATTTTTCATTTATATTTTTACTAGATTTTTAACATTCAATAGTTTTAACATGTCAATCGACATAATTACATGTTAATTGACACTTTTTTAAAGAGTTCTCGCAGTTCTCGCAGAAATAAGAGTTCTCGCATGAATCAGTCCCTATATATATATATATATATATATATATATATATATATATATATATATATATATATATATATATATATATATAGGGTGAGGTTCGGGTAAGAACAGCCCAAAGTCTAGGAACGCTAAGAACCAATGCTGACCGTCCGATTAAGTGATGATCATCAGCAGTAACCTTACTACTGATCCGTAGAAGGGTACCACTGATCAGTAGAAGGGTACTACTGATTAGTAGAAGGGTACTACTCAGTAGTAAGGTTACTGCTGATGATCATCACTTAATCGGACGGTCAACATTGGTTCTTAGCGTTCCTAGACTTTGGGTCGTTGTTACCCGATCCAGTTCCTATATATATATATATATATATATATATATATAGTCACAAATTTACGATCAAATGATTTTTATAGCCATTCTTAACTATTTTTAAATTTTTTTTTTTTTTTTAATTTTTATAACGCGTTACAAAAAACTCGCGTTAAGGCGCGCCATGGGACGTCATGACCACGTTTTTTTGCCGTCACGCCTAATAAAGACGCCTTATATATTTCATAATTTTTCGCCATGACACGTTATTTAGAACCTTGTATTATATCAACTATCCTGCTAAAGAGTATTTATAAAATAACTATAAACCAATCAATCAACCAACGACGGTGTTGTGCGCGTTAAATTTCCTGCAATGACGTGTCAACTCATACCCAATAACCACCTGCCATGTCAGCAATATTAATATGCAAACAACTATTGAATTTTTTGATTATTTTTATTTTTGTCAAAAGTGAGTAGGGCCTTAACTTGAAGGACAACTAATTTCATGTTATAAATAACTATATGCATTAGTTTAATATTATTTGTAAAGTTGTATTAAATAAATTTAAAATGTTTGTTTTGTACTATTTCACTAATGTAACAATCTTACTAATCAAATTCAATATTTAGTTATAAAAGACACAACACTAACTTATTAAGAAAATCAAATTTATCGTAAAAGTTGTAGGACAGTAGTTGATGGAAAGTTGCCAAGGGGTATCCTAGCGGTAAAAGTTAGGTCTTCAAAGGTGAAAATACATGTAGGTTTCAAGTTCGAATCCTACGAGCCAAAAAAAAAAAATCTTTTTATGGCTACAGAGGTTTACCTGCGATGACTCCGGACTACCTGAAAAGCAGATGATCGTCCTATGATTAATCGGTTCGTAAAGCGAGTCGGATACTTAGATTAACCAGAAAGAAGAAAAAAAGGTTGATAATTTGTTCATCATATATGCTTTTATGTAATAATATCATAGATCAATTTTCATCTAATTGATTGACGATAATCTAATCATATTTGACATTATGATATCAAAAGTTTTGAATCATCATTGATTAATGTTTCTAAAACAGAGAGAACATAAACCTGGTAATGAATGAATCTATTATGCAATACCAATCATTAGATTCTTCTAATATATGTAAATCATTCTAGACAATATTCTTACAAACACAATAATTCTCAACAAAACTTATATGAATAGATTAAAAAAAAAGGTTTTGCTAATCATAATCACCGAGGTGAGGGCATCTTCTATCATAAACCTTTATAAATGTTTAAAATTGACATGTCATACAAAATCATTAATTTATAAACCTTATCATTTTATAAACCTATGTTCACTATCAATAAAGGTAGGTAAAAACCAACTGACATAATATTGTTTAATATGATTTTATCGTTTATAAACTTTTTGTTCCGCTATATCACATGAGTTTCCTGTTCGTTTTTTATTACATGTGCCTCGAATGTTGAACCATAAAGGTATAAAATGGGTAAATGATATCCTTTTGAAAAAAGAAGAAAAAAAAAAAGGAATAGAGTTTGTAAATGATGAAATAAGTAGTAGTTTTGATTAGGGCGGTGAGGGTGAGTTGGAGGTTATATTCCATGTGCCCCATTGTAGATATCAAATTAATAGCCTAATAATGCACTCATTATCAACATATTTAAATCCCATATAGTTAGTTGAATGAATTAAATTAAATTAACAACATGATGTTGATATTTCCATATTTTTATTGTGAATTTATATGCAATCTTTCAAATACTAATGTACGTTTTATAATTTTATTATAGGTTGGATATATGTATTTAATACATATTAACTGAGCTTTAATATTTTAATATTCCTTATATATTTATAAAAATGTAAATAATAAAAGTATTAATTATAGACGTTTTTTCAATTATATTCATTACATTTTCAAATATATAAAGAAATTTGACATTAAACTAATGTCAATTAAATATGATAAACTGATACCCTTGCAAAACTCTTTTATTATTATGCCACTTTTTTTTTTCAAACAAAGTGATAGATGTCTCTAATCGAAAAGGTTATTGTGTTTATCTTAACGAACTGTTTGATCATTGTATTATTTAAAAAAGTTTGTTATGATTATAATTCTCTTCCTTTCACTTTAAGTGTCTACGATTTACAAGCTTGATGAGCAGACTATAGAGCTAAGATGTTTACTTGACCCCCTCCCCTTATGGGATCCTGACCCCTACGAGTGAGCAGAAAAGGGAGTTTATGGATTAGTGTATTGATTCTTAAAATGGACACTTAAATTGGGACGGATAAACTATTTTTGTTGTTCTTTCAAGTCGTCATACTTTTAGATGGCATGTTTACCACCATTGTGTCAACGGCTTAAATCTTTATCGATTAGGAATGTGGCTGACTTGACCGGTAATAATATTGGAAAGTTTTGTTATGATCTTGACGGGGAATACAAATATGATGATGGAATGTGTAGTAAAAGGAAAAGGCAAAAGGTCGATTTTGATTTGAATGATTTGAGCAAAGAGTTTCAAGAGAAATTATGGGATTAATTATTGATTGAAAATTTTTATTACTTTTAATTAAAAAATTTAAATATACAACACAGTACCATTACATTGCAATTAATCCAAATGATCGTTTTACTCTTTTCTTTTTTAAATTTATAATGATGAGGTTGAATCGGTATCACACATTTTAGCGGATTATATTTTCGCAAAAGAGATTTGGCTCAAAGTGATGACTTGGTGGAAAGTGGCTGCAAATTTTATACATTCTGTAAATGATCTTAGCCGTAATGTCAATCTCATTAATCTGTGCGGTTCTAAAAAGCTGGTTTGGCAAGCAATCACTTGGGTAACTTGTTATTGCATTTGGAAAACAAGAAACGGAACAGTGAACACGTTTTTTCTGAAATTCAGATTCTCAGTTTTTTGTGGTTCTCTAAAAGACGGAGAAAGTTTGGTGCGTCTTAGCAGTAGTGGGTGTCCAACCCAAGTAGTTGCCGTTACATATTTTGTGATCCTGGTTAAGTTTTACTTTACTGTGGTTGGTTTTTGTGTACAATGCTGGTAGTAAAAAATCGTATAGTATATATGTATGTTTTGTCAATGTTTTTTGGTTGTTGTCCCCTGTTTATTACGTATGTTGTTTTGGGGCGCCTTCTGTTTTTGTTGTGTATCAGTTGTTTTTTAATAAAAGTATCTTGCCTTTCGAAAAAATATGGGTCATGCCCTGTGGCAAATTTAATAGTACAAAATGGGTAAAAACATACATACCGTCAAAAAAATCTTCTAATTTTGTAGTGTAAAAAACTAAAATTAACCGTTACTGTAATGCATTCCACAAAAGTGCATACGCTAGTAGAAAATCTTATATCCATTACTAACGTCTTTTTCTTTTATTCTACCACAAGTTGTCCTATCCTCGATTATCATGCCCAAATTTCTAGCCTACCTCTACCATATCTAAGTTTATTGTGTTTGAACCTAGAAAAAACAGGCTAAAACATAGTTTCTAAGACCACCATGGAGCATCACCTGTTCTGAAATCAGTTTCCGTCCATGGAGCAAACACTACTTTTCCATCATCTATAGCCACATGAGCCAGTTCTAAAGACTGTTAACACGTGAAGTAGCATTAGCAACATATACCCCATGCGTATAAACTTGTAAAAGTAGTGTTTTCTTTTGGAGAAAGGATTTACCTTAGAAGCGGGACCCTTAATAACTTTGCCTTCGTTATCGTACTCTGAACCATGGCAGGGGCACATAAACTTGTTTTGTACCGTGTTCCATGGCACAATGCATCCCAGATGGGTGCATACTGCATTAATCCCGTATGTTGCAAAAGTTTGGTTGTTCTTGACCAATAAATATGTCGGATCCCCCTATAATTTCATGCCCAAAATCAGATACAATTGTAGCATACAAAACACTTAAAAAACGATATAATATTTCTTCAACACCCGTTGTGAACAGATTCTAAGACACTCGAGGGTTTTTCCTTTGGTTTTGAGAGGATGTCTGGATGTGTGTTTAACTGTATTATGTGGTAATAATAATCAGTTTATCTTATAATCAGTTTCGTTGTAGGTGGTACAAAACTGATTATCTATTACTAGTTATTTGTCTCTCAAATAATCAGATAAACATACGCATAACTTGTTTATCCATACATCATAATGCAATAATTAAAGAGCTTGTTCTAAAACGCAAATCCAAACACGCACTAAGAAACAATAATTGGATCAAATTTGTTACCTTTAAGCCTTGAGTAAGACTTCTATCACCAGGTCCATTGGTCTTTAGCCATTCTGTTT
Organism: Senecio squalidus; assembly: GCA_910822075.1. Taxonomy (NCBI): domain Eukaryota; kingdom Viridiplantae; phylum Streptophyta; class Magnoliopsida; order Asterales; family Asteraceae; genus Senecio; species Senecio squalidus. Next base: position 8,284,393 of record CAJVGC010000060.1, read on the forward strand.
CTATAACATCGTTACCAAACTCATCCGTAGCAACAATGCCACCTTTAGTACTCGCGGAACTGTTTCAGTTTTGCCATACATAAATATATAACCACAAAGTAAAGAACAAGAAATACTGAATAAAAATCTCAAACGGGTTCTAGACTTCTAGTATTGTTGTCATTTCACAGGCTACTTTCTCAAAGGATTTAACGTTCATTCGGGTTTGAGTTAGGTCAAGAAATACCAAGTTTATCTCAAAATTTCATCATCAAGACTTAAAACTAGTAATATCTTGAATGTTTAACTGCGTCTACGTGACAAGTTATGTACTTTTTTCGATACTTCTCAAATCATTGTGCATTTCGATTTCAGTGGTTAACGCAGAGTGTAAAGGTGTATATTCTGCCAAAGTTATCAAATGGGTTAACTACATTCTCTGTTTTTGTTTCCTTTCCTAAAGAATCCAATAATAATGAGATGTTCGGGATCATTTAAATCAGCGTAGATAAGCCCTTTAAACCTTTAAAGTTATTAAATAACGAAAACTGCTTATATTAGAGTAAAAATGTAAAATAAGGCATGAATAATAAGTAGTTTTAGATTGGTGTTGTGTTTAGGATTGCATATTTTATAACGCAAAACATAGTTTTAAGTGTTTTGGTAAAACTACGTATTGTCTTATTCTATAAGGAAAAATGCACTTATTTTAAACGCATTTTTAAAATATGCAATCCTAAACATAGTAGTAATACTTTGACGCTTTTTTCAAACGTAGTTTTAAAATATGCAATCCGAAAGACGGGTTAAGTGAACTAACCACGGTTGCGAAAAGAAATCGGAATAAGGAACAAGCAAACCGGCGGTGGCGGGTAAACCAACAGAACCAGATAGTAACAAGTTCACTAATTTCCTCCTTTGAATCACCGGAGAACTGTCAGCTGCCTGACACGTCACTCTCACCGATCTAGTTTTGGTGGCTCCATTTTTACTAAAACAATACTGAATTAATTAAAACTAAAATTAATTAGAATATGAATAAAAAAGAGACATAGAGATATGAATGGAAAAGAAACACAGAAATTACCTGAGAAGAAATGGCAGAGAAAGTGTAAAGGCGGCCATGAGAGAATTACATTTTACTTTCGACTTATTTTTACTTTTGTACGACTGAGGTGTTTGTTTGGACTTATTGTTTCATAAGTGCGTATTTTTAGGTTTATCTAACAATTTATGTGCTTATTACAGTTTATTATGTCGTAATAAACAGTAATAAGCCCATAAACGGTATAAACCAGAAAATCCGAACTTATAAAACATAAGCCGAAATGTCAATAAGCTATAAGACTCTTATATAAGCCCAAACAAACACCCGTGAGTATCTTAGAAATATTACCAACAAAACCGACAAGGTGTGTCGGTTGCCAATCGACACCACTATTGACATTAGTCTTAGGGGGCGGTTGGTTCAATGAGTAGTTAATGAGAAAATGAATACTATGGAATGGAATGGGTGGTTAATGAATAACCCCGATTTGGAATATAATGGAGTATTACCTATTATTGTGCAATGATTAACTACAACACAACAAACCAACCTCCATCAATAATTATCATTACCCCCATTACCCCCATTACCCCTAACCAAGCACCCCCTTAGTGTCTTCTATGCTTAGAATTTCAATATGTTTTTGTATTTTGTAATGTGTATCGGTTAACAAAAGCTTAATGGCATACCAAAAAAAATAATCATTGAGGTATAATAACAAATGAAAATGCATTGATTAGTTCTTAAAAGATACTTTATGCAACTGATCGTAAACAGTCAATGGGGTCTGTCCCATTGGTAGGAGGTTGTCCTCCTCTAACTTTGGTGTAAGGTTCGTGGGTCGCATATTGTCCAATTAGATGTCACTGTGGCCCCGAATCACTAACATTTTCCGTTCCAAAAAAAAAAACTGATCGTAAACAAACAAAACACATACTAAAGCACGTAAAGTTAGTTCTTAACCCATGGTCTTATGTTTCTTCTAGAACTTCGTTCAGTTACTTCTTATTTTGCTCTAAAATTGTTCTTTTTCGTAGAGCATTTATGGCACACAGGAGAACCTTGTGCCGCTGCAGAGGATATGAAGAGTGAGAGTGATCGGAGAACTTTGAAATGGGGGTCCTAACCAATTTTCAAACAATGCATTTAACATGTATTTTAAAGAGGCCGAGATTAAGTTTGAAACAAGGGTCCTATGTGATTTTCAAATAATGTAATTAGCAGCATTGGATGTAATACAGTTAGTCATTATGTAATCATCTTGCTGCAGCACGCAGTCATTGTAAACTCGATGAAATATCATTTGACCTACCGGTGTGTCACATCCACCTCCTATATTTCAACATCTAGCATTACTGTGTCCCTTTAAGAGAAGACACCATAGTTTGAATAATAGTTTTGCAATCAAATGTTTGGGACAGATGAGTGTTTCAAACATTTAAATATCAATAATAAATTAAGACGAGAAGAGTACAACTAACTTCAAAAATGTCATAGATCAAACACTTAATTTACAATAGCTTCAACAAAACCACAACCATCCTCATTTTCTGGTCCAACCCAGAATCCATATATCACCCTAGGAGTATAAACTATTTTACAATCAACAAAAACAGCAACAGCAACAGAATCAGCACGGTTATGATGTCGCTTCAATGAAAGTAGGTCTTTCTCACACAATTTGGGAGCGGAAATATTGATTCCTTCAAATTGTAATATAATTTGTAAGTACACAAAAAAATCAGATGAAACAGAGATGTGGTTTATATAGATATCAGAAATAATGACCCTTAGCCAACTTTAGTCGGTTGGTTGGATTATTATTAGATCGGCTATGAACTGATTTTATCTATGATCAAACCAGATGGATCATGTTAACTGATTAATGACCAGACCATGACAAAAATCACAAACTTTCATCATCGAATATAACATTTTTGGGCCATATAAAGAATACAACTATCACACCCGGTCAACATTGCCCTTTTTTGCCAGTAAAGAACATAATTATCGCATTTCAAAAATTATAATTGGGAGGCTTCTACAAGGTAAGTTATCTAGTCTTTTAGTTATCTTTTGAGTGTTTTATACTTTTATTCCGCCTTAAAGGATATTAGCACATTTGTTATTTGTTAGGGAGTAAGGGACACATAAGTGTTATGGACATACCAGTAGTTAAACAGGTTGATGTATTCAAAACCGGACTGCAATGGTATGTTTTTCGTGCGTGTACATCCTTTACACAAAAAAGGTAAAACAATCAATCACCCGTTCAAATTTAACAAACATATATATCTGGTTTAGGGGGTGTTTGTTTTCGCTTATGTAAGGAGCTTATTAGCTTATCCAACTCCCATAACCTCCTTTTAAGTTGAGCTTATTAGCTTAGACTTACGGGCTTATCAAGGGGGGGATTTTATAAGCTCAACTTATGAGCTTATCCAAAAAATATTCATTATTTGTTATTTTAACTTTATAAGCTAAAAAGCCAAAACAAACACTAACAAAAACTTATGAGCTTATAAATTATAAGCCATAAGCTACTTATGAGTGTTCAATGGTATGGTTTTTGGGTTTTTGGGTTACTCTTTTTTTGAGGTATAAACCAAAAACCAAACAGAACCAAACCAAACCAAACTAAACTATTTCAATGATTCTAATTCGGGTGTTCAATTCTAGTTCGGTTTGATTTTCGATTTAAACGGATAAAATTAAAGTCTGGAAATATTCAATTATAATAAGGAGTTTGTGAATTTCATACATAAATTACATGAACTTTAACCATAAAAAGACACATTCTTTAAAATATGTTACTTCTTTTTATCAAAAAATGTATAAAGTTTAACATTGGGGATTTAGTGCTTATAATAAGGGTCTATAATCGAATATTTAGGAATTAGATACATTCAATTATAAATTACAAAGGTTACCTTAATTAGGGTTTTCTTCTTCTGTGAAGTGAACAAGGGGCAGTACAAAGAAACTATTAAGCAAGCCATTCTCTCTATAACTGTATATTATTTGGATTTTGATATATTAGTTTATATTTTTCTAAACTAAACCCATATTGTTGTTGCTCCATATTTAAGGCCCAATAGGCCCATATCTTATACTTTCAAACTTACAGTCACAGTCTCACAGACTTCTTTTTAAAATCCAAAGTTTTCTTATTTAAATTGTAGCAACAACAATAGAAACGATATCCAATCACGTCAAAGACGGGCTATAGGGGAGGTGAGATAATCATACATCTATCCGAAGATAGAGATACAAGACGTTTTATTTAAAGTTAAAGTCATAGAATATAATCACCAAATATCTTCGTACAAGAACTCGAAAGTTAAGAAACTGCTGACATAAAAACTCGACAACTTGTGTATTAAAAATTGAACAACCAAAGACTGTATTTTTTTTTCGGTTCTGTTCAGCTAGGTTGTGGTTATGTAGTACACATATCATACATTCATACCGCAATTCTTTCAAACAAGAAAACATGACCTTAGAAAAAACTAGTAACACATGTATTTAAAAACAAAGTTTCAATCCTTACACAGAATTAAGCTAAGTACCTCGAGATCATGTGATCTTATTCCATTACACATTTGGGAAGGAAAAAAAATATACTGTAGTTTCTACCAACTGGTATTATGAATGAAATGTAAGAAATTCTTTACATCCCCTAAAATGTATGTTATGATTACCGATCAGTAATCTTGGGAACACAAATATACCTTTACGCCAGCTACTAAAAGTCGCATCCCAAACAATTGCACATAGACCATAAGCTGTTGACAGCTTGTTCCATTGGGTGTTTGATAGGCTTGAGTAAACCGGCTGAAATTTTAAAGAAAGATAATATGATCATTTCTACCGATAACTCGTTGCCTGAATAATAAGTTATGGTTACATACCGGTTATATCATGTCCCTTCAGTTCAACAAAGCAAGCTTTCACATCAGACTACAAACAAAGTTTACAAGAAAACGTCAATTATATAAAATAAACAGACATCATATACTAATGACAAATTCAGGAAAATGAATCATTTGAGAATGCCACGACATCCTAACTTATAAGTTATAACTAACTATATTCATAATGATTATATAGAAACAATTACCTCAACGCAACCAGATTTCAAAATCTTATTCCACAACTCTACATCCTTCGTGGCATGTAATTTGTAGGAAGTTACTAGGATCGCAGAAGCCGCAAGTGTAGAAGGCCTGAATTCCGTGAACCTCATATCTAGTAACCCATTCAGTGAAATAAATTGTACTTATTACATATTGAAAAATATAAACAGAAGCATAAAATATTCACAAACCTAAACAGAACGAATCTAGCGATTTACCTTTTTGCATGGCCACAATTAACTGAGGAACCAAGTAAAACGGAGAAGAAAGCTGCTCCTCTTTCGTCATAAACAAAGAAAAGAGGCAAGGCATGAAGGTTAGAGCTGTCACTTGTCGTACTTCAAAATCTAAGCCTTCCAGAATCCGATTTTCCATAACCAAAATGTGTTTCACTTCAACAAATCCATGTTTATTCTAAATTGAAATTAACATTTCAAATATCAAAAACACACGAAAATAAAATGTGCATTAACAGATATATATCAAGTGAGAAATTAACCAAGAATTTCTTGAACGAGAAGTCTGAAAAGTGTAATCTCAAAGTAAGTGCAACACAACAGAATGCAAATAGCTCCACATTTCGTTCAAAACCTTGGCCAGCGTAAATCTCCTGAATCACATCAAATGTTAAGCGAATCTAAGTTCTACACACAATCCGTTCATCATTTCATATAATTTTTAATGAAGTTAATAGAACTATTACCGGTATCTCATTATTTTTCGACAAGAACTGATCAACAAAAGTTATAGCACGACCACACACGAAATCAGCACGTTGATCTGATGTGAACTAAATAACAGAAAGGAAAACATGAATTCAGTTAGATCGAACATCAGCAATCACATATCCTTAACGTAAATCGACTTGCAGAATACATAAATAACGAAATTATAAGAAATCAGACATCACTAATCGCATCATTAACCTAAATTGAACTGTAGAACTCATAAATTACGAAATTAAAGAAATCGAGAAATCTGAGGCACATTGTTAACCTAAACTGAAATGCAGTGAATCATACCTTTACGATATATGGAATAGCAATCGATCTGATTTCGTTAAACCACTTCTTCTTTTCTTCGGAGAAATCAGGATTGGCCATGAAATGGACTTCAAGATTTAAGTAATCACGGAGTCGAGCATCATTATTGTCACGCTGTAGTTGCAGCAACGCATTCGTTGGATCGAATTCCATTTTCGTTTCTTTTTTTTTTCAGGTTGATTATTCTGTTATTTTGAGTTTGTTAGTTGGAGTGATTGTGAATGAAGCGGTTATATATTTGAATCAAGGCGGGAATGGTGAGCTGTCACAACGAGTTGACTTGAGTTGACTCATTTCTTTTTTAATTTTGATTTTCTTTTCTTGTTAATAAATTGTGTGAATAAGTTATATTTATTTTCATTTATTTAAAATATGTAGCCTGGTATTCATTGTGACGAGTATTTAAGGAATATGTTTAAACCATTTAAATGTTGTAACAAATACATCGAAAATGAGTAAAAAAATAAATTATTTGGTACAACATTTAGGGGTTGTTTGCAACCATCAAAGACTACGGACTCGTACTCGGACTCAGTCCGTGGTTCGAGCGTTTGATAAGTTCATGAAAAGCTCGGACCACGGACCGAGTCCGTGATTTTGCCTCGGACTCGGTCCGTTTTGAAAAAATCGCAGACTGAGAACAAGGCAAAATCACAGACTCGGTCCGTGGTCCGAGCTTTTCATGAACTTATCAAACGCTCGGACCACGGACCGAGTCCGAATCTGATGCTTACAAACAGGCCCTTAAATGCGTTAGACATATTAGTTAATATGTAATGTATGCATCTAAATCATTTATGTTTAAGAAATAAAATTATGCTAAATGACTACTTTTTTTTTCAACAATAAACTTAACTAATAAACTAACCTAAAAAATTGAGTAAAACGACGAGCTTTAAAGAACATACATTTTAGAAACAAAAATGTAATTAGTTTCCATATGTGGACGAATTGTGTAATTATTCAAAGTTATGGACAAGATCTTTAAAGCATTGGGAAGATTTATCTAATTTACTCAATGAGTTAGAGAGCCATGGAGAAACGATGTCAAAAAGTGTCGCAGGAAAAATGATGTTAGAAAGAGATGTCGAAAAAGTGATAGCAAAAAAAAAGAGGCATTGAATAAACAGATGTGTGAAGTTTGACGGATAAGAGACTATTTTTGTAACAATAATATGAAGTTTAACGAAAATTTAACGGTACAGCGAGTTAGGCTAAATACATGGGATTATGTAAGCTAAGTACCTCGAGATCAACTGATCATCATTACACATTTGAAAGAAAAATATATATTTTGTAGTTCCTACCAAGTTGCATTACGAATGAATGAAATGTAAAAAAATGCTTTACATCCCCTAAAATGTATGTTATGATTACCGATTAGTAATCTTGGAAACACAAACTACATTTACGTCAGCTAGAAAATTATGCGTTGTTGTTCAGTTCAACCTTCCGCTGCCAAAGTGGCATCCAAAACAATTGCAAATAGGCCATAAACGGATGAGAATTTGTTCCATTGGGCTGTACTTTTCCTCACCGGTACTTATTTCTTCTGGATCAAGCCAACTTGAATCAAATTCAGCAATTTTTTCGTACAAAGAAACATGACATTCGAAAAAACTAATAACACGTGAATTTTTTGAAAACAAAGTTTCAATCCTTACAGTGAATTAAGCTAAGTACATGGAATTCATATAAGCTAAGTACCTCGAGATCATGTGATCTCATTCCATTACACATTTTTGGGAAGAAAAAAAATATACTGTAGTTTCTACCAAGTGAGCATTATGAATGACGGAAATGCTTTACATCTCCTAAATTGTATGTTATGGTTACCGATCAGTAATCCTGGGAACACAAACTACCTTCACGTCAGCTAGTAAAAGATGCATTGTTGTTCAGTTCTCAACCTTGCGCTACCAAAGTCGCATCCCAAACAATTGCAAATAGCCAATAAGCTGTTGACAATTGGGCTGCACTTCTTATTGTTGGTATTTGAATAGTTTTAACAAATGTGTGTCCGTAAATGTGTGAGCCTACGGGAGCGCACACATCGACATTTAGACACGACTACAAGTTTAATTTATTTATTAAATATTACTTAATGGTTAAGTGTAAATATTTATTAAATAGAGGGTTTATTATGTAAATAAGGAGGTTTCCTTATTGTAATATAACTCAAACTCTTAGATTTGAAAACCTATAAATAGAAGATAAACCCTAAACCCTAATACATTACAACAATACAAATTGTCGACTAAGAAACCGGTTTTCTTTAGCCGATTGTTTATTTTTAAATAAAAGGGTTTTGTTTTTTTATTTTGGTTTTTATAATAAAGAGTTGTTGCCAAGACAATTGTTGTTTAAAGCAATTAAACAAGTACTAGCATACTAGTCTGTCGCTAAAAGAAGGTGTCGCGTACGTAACCGTAGATTAGATCTTACACTTAGATCTACGACTTTCGCTTGCTTCTAATTCAAGGTAATTCTTTATTCGATTTATTATTTACTATGTGATCCTAATTTCCGCTGCCATGTATTGTTTGACAATATGACTCTAGTTGTATACCTATAGTGGTATCAGCCAAAACATAGGTAAATATTATTTTGGATCTAAAACATCAAAATTGAAGGGGGATTAGGGTTGGTTTATTGTATGATTTTACAAAATTAAAAGTTAATTTGAAATCAATCTACTTTGCAATTTGATGTTTAATTACCTTAATTACTTTTATGCAAAATTATGTTTATAAAGTTACATGCATAACTTTGTAAGCATAATTAGATATATTGATATTGTTAAAAAGTAAATTGAATTAGTGACATATTATTAATTGTTAATTGAATATGTGCGACACAAAAAGATTTGTATGATAAAAAGTTATGTGTGGTTTATTTGATATATGAATTGTTTACATATTGATAGCTTACGCAATCCAAACTTGTTTATTTGGACGGATGTATGTGGTCCGTTTCCTTTGAAACGGGAGTGATTCAATATGTAAACAATGACCATAGAGACTTTTTAGGCATTACCCAATTAGTTGCGTAGAATAATTCTAAATTGTTTATTATAAATATTGTTTGTCAAATGTCTTTTGAAAGAAACAAAATTAAATAATAAGACTAAAGAATTATTATGACGAGTTATTAATTTATTTTGGCACCTTTATACGTTCTATAACGCATTTGGTTGGGTTTATATACCGTAATTTGGTCCAGCGACGGAACGCATAAATTTACAAAATATCTTAAAAACCATCGATTTAATAAGCGTGTGATTGGTAATTTATAACTAGATTGTACATGCTCAGTGTATTATTACCCAACTAGGCTCACCTACAATAGGGGACGATGTCTAGGAAAGTTATGCGGAGTGGGGTACACTCCTAATGAGGCAATGCTATTAAGAAATGTTGAACCATTCGCTACACCTCACAGGCTTTCCTGGTCGTACCCTCGTAGAGCTACCGAAAGGGTTTTAATGATGACCATGTTACGATTAGTTGTATGAATTAGGTAATCATAGAAACACGTTTAATAACCAGTAAAATAAAAACTTTTGTTTTTAATTAAATTACGTTACGAAATTGTTGCATGGCAATTGCGTACGCAGATTTTTAACACCCATGGAATTTAAGTCAATTGCTATCCGTATTGCCTAGACAACTTGTACTTGCTCGTCACTCTACGTGAGACGTAGGTGAAGTGTGTATCCAGGCGGATTACCACTCATAGTGAGACTGTGGTGGAACTATCTGCATCTTCAGTCTATGACTTAATCGGGTTATGCAGTGAGACTGTAACCGCCGATAGCGATAGATGCGACGAAACATGATTAATGTCACGATCACCATTTTGATGCTCGGATAGAATTATGACATTAAGTCCCATTTTCTAGGAGTTTCACCGTAAATGCAATTACGGATCGTCACTTACCTTTTGAGTATTACTTAGTTCCTAGCAGATCAACTGATGGAACGGTGATATGTCAATTGGATCCTAGACTTAACTAAAAGTAAACCATGGGTTTTACGTTTTATG